>ML675605.1:1408834-1470755 GCA_007922155.1 Mesoclemmys tuberculata
TGGTCCCTTCTGACCTATGAGTCTATGAGTCTATGAGTCTAAGTGTACAAGGGCATTTTAGAAACCAGCCAGGTGTCCAAGCCTCTGCCAATTATTGGGATGGACTATCAATTATTCTGCTAGCTGCTTTTAGTCATTTTCAGGCCTTTGCGGGAACTAGGCAAACTGGGAGAGGGGGCAGTAGACAGGGAACACCTGAAGTGGACTTGGCTCTCTGCATTCTCTCTCTGTATATGCAGTGGCAGATGTCTGTGGAAAAACAGGAAGTCTGGATATATTTAAAAACTGCAACTATGGGGAAATTATTCCTAGACAAAAGCCAAGACTGCTTGCTTAACAACTTTTTTTTGTGACATGTCTCTGTAACTCCAGCTTCTGCCTATTGATTGATCTGTTTGGTGAGCTATGTAACATTTTTCTTGATTGATACGTCTCTGTAACTTTTGGGCTATAAGAGAGAGGTAGCAAGTTTAAATCAGCTGATCACTTTGTGAACATGTTGAAAGACCCTCAGGTGCAGACAGAAGGACTGGCCATCCGCAAATCTGCGACTGATTCAGCTGAAAACTTCCTCAGATTTGTGGAAGTAATAATACGTTTTGAAGTATTTTAATCACCTATTGTATTGTGTTGCTTAAGACTAATAAGTGAAGACAGTTATAAGCATTTGGTTCTGACTCGTCTTTTGCCAGCCATATAGCAAGCAGATGGATGGTGTTTCCTTTTGGTTTATTAACTGATATTGACTCACAGAGACTAAAAGTTACTGGGCTGAGGAATCTTGGGTAATAGAAGTGCAAGTCATGTTTTTCTGACTCAGGAAACAAAAGTATTTACATCTCAGTTGTACTTTCATATGCATGCCTGGGATTCCACTTGAAATCAAAGAGAGGTCAACTACGTGTGTGTTGGCCTCCCAATCAGGGAATGAAATGAGGACTAGAGCCCTGCTTGCATACAAATATGTGGATCTGCACCCCATCTACATCCACAGAAATAAACTTTCACCCCACCCGCAATCCACCCTCCCTCTTTTAGATTTACCCCCATCTGCATCTGCACATCAACTGTTTTGGGGCCAGCAGCCCTCCATCAGTTGTTGAGCCCCTGCCACCCAAAGAGCTGATGAGCCCCTCCCGCCTAACAGCTGATGAGTCCTGCCCTCCTGCCTAACAGATGATGAACCTTTCCAGCAGTCCCTTCCACCTAACAGCTGATCAGCCCTGCCCTCCCACCTAAAAGCTGATAAGCTGCTTGCTGTACCTCTAGCTGGCAGCTGCTCCAGCTCTGCCCCATAAGTCACAGAGGTCCCAACTTCTGGGAGCATCCAACCACAATCTGCAAGAAATGGTCTGCGGATATCTACACTGATTTGCAGGGCTCTAATGAGGACCTCTAGAGCTAAACTTGTGATTCTCTACAGCTTGAGCTCAAGAGCAAGGCTCTGTATCCGATCCTTTGTGGATCAGAGACAGAGGGGGATACTTAGCACACACTTACCAGTGGGTCACATGTGCATTTCAGGGCAGACTTTCATCCTTTCAATTTACAGTGAAAGTTTTTCTAGGGCCATAGTCTTACTTCTCCTTACTTAACATGGAAAATATTTTTTAAAACACCTAACTGCATAATTCAGTTGTTCCCAGAGCAGAAGGGAAATTATGGCATTCCCCATCTACCCCATACTTGCTTTTCAAATGTGCTCTAATTGCATAAAAGTGGTCCAAGAATGGAAGGCTGCGGAGAGAAGACAGATTTGTCATAGCATCTTTCACCTACTTGTATTAAGCATTAGCCATTTGTATAGCGTCTCAGCTCTTAGTGGCTGACAGGCATGTCCATTGCTTAATATAGTGGTTGGCCCTGGCAGGACAGGGATAGTGTTCCATGGAACGAAGACACTCTTGAATACACATGGAGTGTCCAGCATAGTCTGTCCTTACTAGGGGGCCAGAAAGAGAAGCTATTCATACATCTTTCAGCTCCTGTGTGTTTTTCAGCTGACATCCTTCACTAACACTTATATTGTCCTTGATGTATATTCAACTACTTTTCAAACATATACAATTTCTTTTTGAATGGGTGAATGGGAAGAAGAGGAAATGGACCATTACTTTCTTTTGAATTATTTCATTATATTAATTAGTTTTCTAATTATTATACTACAATAATATCCTTCAACAGTTGGGTATGTGTGAGAGGTGGTGAATGCCATGAATACAGAACTGAAACCAGAATCGGTATTGCTTTTCATATTGCAAAACCAAAACACAGTGACTGAGATTTTTGCCAGAACACTTCCACTTAGCTGACATCTAAAGGGAGACGGCCAGTATGAAGGTTGTACAGTATACAAAAGAGTCTCCATTCTGATCCAATGCTGGTTCAATGATTAAAGAAACCCTTTAATGTTTAAAAATTAAGCATTTTGCTTAAATATTAAACAGCGACATTTTTTCCAGTTGTTAAATCAGGGTTACAGTGGATTGGAACAGTGGATTTAGTCTCCTCAGCTGAAAATCCCATTGTACTAGTGTCACAAATTATGTCAGGCTTTTAGCAAGCTGCCACTAGTGAGAGGTTGAGAAATGTCAATTGCCATTAAAACTATTATCAATTATATTTCTCATAAGTGTTTCAAAGTGAGAAATGCTTTATCTTATGGATTTTCTGATTGCTCCGTTGTAAATAGATTCAGTTTGTTTTGTAATTTGTTTTCTTCCACTTCACATAACACATGATTTGTTCTTTGTATCTTGTCAGATACAAAACCATTTTCCAAGAAAGGAAAATGTTTGTAATTCTTTTACAGAAATCTACTCAGTTGTGATTCTAGTTGAAGATATTCTAGCTATTTTGCAATCTTGATAAGAAAAAGATGTCCAAGATTTAATAATGTAGGATGGCACTGAATGAAGATGAAAATTGCATGCTCCAGGTCAAGTAAAGCAGTTCATTTTAAGTAGATTATGCATTACATTGTATTCATACTGCAGTTTCAGAAGCAGAAAGGGAACAAAGGAGTTCAATGGAATAAAGCAATACTGGCAGTTTAGGCAGAAGCAAGGGAAATAACATCAATTATAGGGCAATTTTTAATACTTGTTCTAATGCTATCTGATTAGATGTCTGCAGTCAGTAGAAATTGAATGGCTTTGAAAAGGACCTACTTCCCTTGTAAATGTGTATTTAATAGACTGTATTGTGAAAATTTGGGGGTTATATCTGTGTCCACAGACTGATATGGTGAAAACCACGTGTATTTCAGTCTCCATTTTGAGTGTAAACTTGATTATGTTCCTAACTGTCTACTACAACTGTCATGTTGGATTGCAACATCACTCTTGTATTAGGGGTCCTGCAGTCCAGGTGCCTGACCCTATATTGGAGCAATTAACTTTGAATGATTCTTCCCTATAAGAACAATGAGTTTGCTAAAAAGGGGGGCCATACTAAAGGAAACTGGTTCTTCCAGTTTGCCTCCAGAAGAGGTAGGAGACCAGCCACCTGACTAAGCCTTTGAAACCAGCCAGTGAATCACCTGATAGAGTGGACTGAAACTTTCTTTAAGGGCAGAATCTGCCACCGAATCCCACACCAGCCAAACGTCATGAGTATGCAGAAAGACTGCAGGAGGGAGAGGGGAACACTGGTCCCTCTCACACAAACTGGACCTAAATACTCATTGAAGGGGTGAGCATAGGCTTTAGGGGAGGATCATATCATTTTTTAATATTTTGCATACATATGCATATTAATGACTTATCCAAATTTTTTCCACACAGTTT
The DNA here is from genome assembly GCA_007922155.1 of Mesoclemmys tuberculata. NCBI lineage: Eukaryota > Metazoa > Chordata > Testudines > Chelidae > Mesoclemmys > Mesoclemmys tuberculata. The sequence continues at coordinate 1,412,623 of ML675605.1, forward strand.
GCTCATCTCACCTTTGTTATTACTGGCCATTTCTGTGGCAAAAACTGAGGCAGCCCCTTTGTTTTGATGCCTCCTGACTTATCTAGGGTAAAGGTACCATATATGTACCTTATCCTTTAACTCATCATTACTTATTACTTATTTGAGCCAAAGGTCCCAAATATATGTATGCTAATGGCCTTAGCTTTTCATACAGGATGTGGCTTGTAGGCATCTTGTGTTACAGCTATAATACTTTAACATGAATCTATGACCCTATTATAGTACAACAAATACTTGGATTTATTAAAAAAAGGATATATGTACAAGCAAGCGGGCTAGTCCATAAGCTACAAAATACCCCATTCATAGGTAAAAAAATATTTCTATACTTTATCTCGGTCTTTCTAAAAATCATACACACTTCTTTGAATCTCAGAAAGGGAGGCTGATTCTTATTTTTAGCTGAAGAGTCCTATAGAACTTCCTAGTGACTGATTTTTTAAAGAACTAATGAAGCAACATTATAGCCTATTTTTCACTAGAAACACTTGTCCTAGAATTTGAAATTTTAGTATATAAACACGTCCATTAAAAGTTCAGTCCTTTAATCAATAACGTGTCAAATTATCACAGTTAAGCAAGTTTATTAACCCATGAGTGTTAGTCAAAGATGAGTCAGCACAAATACAGAAAGATAAGGGTTGAACACTTTACTGCTCCATCAATCTGGGAATATGGACTGTTCTGGAAATATAACTTACTGCTGAGGAGGATACGTATACACCTTTGGTTGCTACCACGGGCAAATCACCCCCGGAATAGTTTGCGTCATTCTTACCCATATATTTCCATTCCCATGCAGTCTGTGCTTCCTACCCAAGGTTGTTTTTGTTTCTAGCAAAAATTATATCTGTTGATTATTTCCACAAATCTCAGTAAAATACCACGTCACCTTTGTGTGTACCAAGCACAAAAGCCTATACAGTTTCTAATGTATTTCAGTGTAGAGCATATTGGGAAAAAAAAGGTTCACTTTAGCACAAGCATGGAATCTCTTAAAAAAACATAATATTGGCTAAATAATTTTGGATGCAAACTCATCCTGTCAGCTGAATGGGATGAGGGCAATCTTGTCTAGTGGTTGGAGCAGGCATCAGAAACCAAGGGCTAGGGTCAGAACTGGAGTTGGTAGTCAGAAGCCAAAGCCAAAGGTCAAGCTGGAGGTCATGACCTGGAGTGAGCATGGTAGTAGGCGAAAAGGGTTCAAGAGAATGGGCAGGCACAATAGTGGGAATCAGTCCTGAACAGCCAGCAAGACACTGCTGCTGGCTAAAGAACTGGCTTACTGGTCCCTGTGGCCAATCAGGTGGTCTGGTCAATCAGGCAGCTTACTGCAGGCTAGCTACTGAGGATGTGGCCTCGAAATTAGCTCTGCTGCAGGCCCTGATTCCCGACATATCCTTAGGAGATATAAAGACTGAATTTCAGTGACAGGCGGTTACAGAGAAAATGGGTTTTTAAAGTAATGCAATGAATCCTTAATCAATAAGCAGCAAAAGTTAACATGGCAGTGAACAGAGGAGAATGCTTCACTATCAGCATTCCACAAGATTCAGTCAACAGACCCATATTCAAGCCTCTTTAGCCAGGCTTACCAGAGTGCCAATGTTAATGAAATATTTAGCTTTTGATCACAAATATTCTAACATATAATTACTGTAAATGTAAAAGCAGAACACACCGATGCCTGTGAGAATGGGACAGAAATATATTCATACACTTTAAGAGAATTTTAATGCAGGCCAAATTCACATCACATCAGAATTTATTCTTCTGTGCTCTGCTAATGCAGCAGTTTCATATACAATGCAGAGAGCAATTCCTATGATTATAGAGGAAAGCATGGGCATGTGGATAAACATAGGACCAAGCATCAGAAGCTATTAATCCTATTCTTGGTTCTTCTATACAGTCTATGTGGCTGCAGTCAAGATATGTAGGGACAAATCTTTGCTTCCTTGAAGTCAGTGACAAAATTCCCATTTACTTCAAAAGCCCCCCATGCTCTTAACTTTTTAGTGTTCCAGTCTCCCATTTGTAAGATGGGAATAACAGTATTTTCTTTAGACTAGGGGGCAGTGTGATACATAATTAAATATTAGCAAAGTGCTTTTTGATCTTTGCCTGGAAGATGTTCCATAAATGGAATGTTTATTAAAATATGTAAAACAATTCTGCAATGATAGACAAAATAAAAATGAGCAAGATTATCTAAGTATTTCAAGAAATTGTAGTTCCAACCTATACCAGGATTATTCTATATTACAGCCCACTTCTACCGTCAGTGACTCCTGTGTATCTCAGGATATTTCAGCAGTATAAATGAGTACAGAAAGTGTACAAGAGTGTGACGGAGACTGAATCCCAATATTTTACTTCTTGTCTGAAATAAAATGGCAAGACATGGATCGTGAGAATGAAACTATCAATACATTTCACTGGAATTAATTCTGCATGCTGACAGTTTAAATACAGAGCTGTTGATTGAATCCCATTTCAGGAAGATTCTAATCACTGAACTGTGCCTTCTGGAATGGCTAATTAAATTCAGTTCTAAAACCTGGGATTTTAGTTTATCTGCATCCTACAATAGTAGTTTCCCAGGCAATATCTTAATATTTTGGTTGTATAGTGCCACTTGCTCTGCTGTTCTTTGTTTCATGAATAATGTTTATAAAAAACAATTTCCATTTAGGAAAAAAGTAACAAAGGACATCAGTGGCAATTAGTGGTGGTAGTGATTAGTAATTTTCTTTTTTCTTTTCCAACAAGAAGAAAATATAAAATAATCTCCAGTTTCAAATTAGTATAGTAAAACACATTAATTTGATTTTACCAGGTGGAGTCCAAAACTATGGTTCACATAGTGCAGTTCATGTAGTCATTTCTGTGTGACCATTATCGTAAGTATTTGAAGCATGAATGCAAGAGACTTGACACAACAGAAAATTATCCCCTAAACCAGATACTCCTTAATTTAGTTTATTTTTCTCAGTGTGTACAATTAAAACTTGGCCATGCTGCTGTGATTGTAATTGAGCCAATGTATTACAGTGCAGTATGGAATATTATAAATACATAAACACAATCCAATGTATTCCTTATTCTGGGTTACCCATTGCAACCTCTGTTCTATGTCTTTCTTTTGGACTGCACATTCTTCAGTGCAGACATGGTCTTTATTTTTTTGTGTATAACGCTAAGCATGATGTTGACTGTCATAATTATTAATAAGTGAGTGAGGGGGGAGGAGCACAGAGTGGGATGCACTCTGTGGGGGTAAACAGGGGAAGTGAAAGTTCTAGTATGTGGCTGCTGTGGAAACAACAGCAATTGTGATGGCTTCAGGGAATGAGTTGGACGCAGATCTGGAGATGGGAGAACGGTGGAGCTCCCTAGCATGTCCCTTCAGTTCTGAAAAATAGCCCTGGCTGGTTCATATGTTGACAATTATAATAGTATGTCACCACATTTTATTCTCCATCAGCTATACTAGTAGAGAAATACGGTCCAGTTTTCACACAAACAGCAATTTCTTAAACATTTTACTATACTTATCCTGGAAAACTTGCAAGAATCAAGATAAAAATTGGTCTGTTTCAGATTTTGTGGTGTAATCTGATTTGGGCATATTGAGGATCCGAAATAAATGAAATGCTATAAAAGAATTAGAAAGGAGTGATTGTGAATTCTTGTAATCTTAGAAATACTTAGTCATTTCAGTCTAAATTTTCAGAACACATTTTAGACACTTAAACCAAAGCCCCAAAAATGTCAAAGCAGGAGCATTTCTCTCTTTTTTTTTAGTTACAGGGTAATCAGAATCAGTCTGCAACCTTAAATATGTAATGGCTTACCATATCAAAATAATAACATAATAAATTGCATGCACTTGCAGAGCTAGGACTATAATTGTGGTTCTACATCTTCAAAATTATAAACTCCTATCACTTGATCATTTAGTTAAGTTCGTGGAGGATAGGTCCATCAGTGGCTATTAGCCAGATGGTATGGAACACAGCTTAATACTCCAGGTGTCCCTAAACCTCCTGCTGCCAGAAGCTGGGACTGGGACTGGACAACAGGGGATGGCTCACACACTGGACACAAGTTTTTTCGAAAGTGTTGCTTCCTCAGAATTTTTTTTTGATTATGGTAGACTGCTTGAAGCTGACCACAAATATAATTTCAGACCACTTGTATCACGTAGGAATTTGGAAAAACAAGACTTTTGTTGACTTTTCTTGAATGTAATGCGTTTAATCGCATAACGGTGCTGACGCTTTGCAATAGTTCAACTGAGCTAAAAATGTTTTGTTGATGATTTTCGTTTGTACTCAGTGTCTGAGGCTTCTCGTTGAAGTGTCCAACAATAATCGGCCAGCACTGATGGATTCCAGTTGCCTTGATGCCATTTTTCCATGATCGCAATGTCCTGCTGAAACCTTTCACCAGGCTCGTCAATGACTGCACCAAGATTTGCAGGGAAGAAGTTTAAATGCGAATGCAGAAAATTAATTTTTAGTGACATGTTGCACTTCATGATTTTGTATGATTGAAGCATGTTGTCAACCAGCTGCACGTAGTTTGGTGCTTTGTAGTTTCCAAGAAATGTATCGTGGCTGTTGCGACATTGGCGAGACATTTGGCTATCACGAATCCTCCTGAAAATACAATTGCTTTATTATTGTGAGTACACACAATATGCTATGCACATAAAGCATGCGCATCAACATGAATGCAAACTGATATAAAGGCAATGCATAGAACGGTGTGTGCAAAATTCTTTTATAGCCTTTCTAAAACCTGTCCTGCCAACATCCACCCTGCCTAAGCTTTAGCATTCCCACTGCATGTGGTGTGGCCTGCACTAGGTGCAGTGTCACTGCATGCCCAGGTATGCTTGGACACAAGATAGAAAACTTTTCAGCTTACATTGTGGGCGACATTTTAATAGACTTAAATTAAGAATTGAAATAACAAATATAGGCAATTTCATAAAAACCAGTACATGATAGAGAAATTTCATGGTGATTTTCATAATTATGATATAATTCAAGGGAACAAAATATGAATTACCTTGTCACTAATACCCACATATTGCATAATAACCTTAACAATTAAGACTTTAAGAAACTGGCATAATACCCCATAAATATTAAGGCCAGTAACATACAATTGTTATTATTTATTATTTGTATTACCAGAGCACCTAATCATGGACCAGGGAGCCCATTGCGCTAGGCACTGTACAAATGCAGAACAAAAAGGAAGGTCTTTCCTGCAAAGATCTTACAATCTAAATATAAGACAAGAGACAACGGATGGATACAGACAGAATGGGGGAGTACAAGGAACAATCGGACAGTAGTGGTTAGCATGACAAGGATACCAGCAGCCTTGCCATCGTCAAGTTTTTTTGTTTTTACAATATATTCCCATAATGTAAGTTCTTGTACAAATTTTTATATGCTTAAGCAACCTGTGACATATGAATTCTTTGTGTAACACAGATGAAGTTGGACTTCATTAGCATGAGCTAGCTGTAATACAATCAAGTAATCACTGGAGCTTCCTAAGTACACAAAGCCAGGAGAATGCTGATAAGCATGAAAACACAGCTGTTCACAGTAACTATGAACAGGGCAGGTATTCTGGGGATACCTACAGTAAACGGGCACTAAATTGCCAGCTGGCCCATCTCTAATTGAAATTGATTTTCCACCGCTTGCCATTTTGCATATCATGATGGTCTAAGTATGATCACGAGTGTGTCTCATATCCCACCATGTGAAAGTCTAAATGGAACCACTGGCAGAGAATATAAAAACAGCAGCTTTTAATGTTCCTGAAGCAGAAGTGTGAGATCATTGGCACTTCTTTCATGCCAAACTATGAACCCAACCCAGCTCAGGCACAGGCGGCTGGTATTAAAGGTAGTGAAGGTTGAGCCTCCCCGAGGGGTCGTGGTGGCCCTGCCTCTTTCCCTGCTGGGAAGGCAGAAGTTTTTATGCTCCATGCAGGTTCCCCTCAACTGCCCAGGAACTTGCCAGCATGGAGCACGTAAAGCATGCCATGCAGGCAACGCGAGACTGCCTCCAGCATTCTAACTTCTCTTCTCCAGTCTCAGTTCCAATTTCACTTCACTCTCTGCTGGTAGCTGGGCTCTGGCAGTGCTACAGTCTGAATCTGCTGTCAGCTTGCCCTCCCCTAATCTGAGTCAACTCTCCTGCTTGCTGGACTGGTTCTTCCTCTTCTCTTTTCCCCCCCACTCCCAGAGTGCCTCTTCCCCCCTTGCATTCCTAGCCTGTTCAGTAATCAATTAGGAGTCCCTTCAAAGACACTCATTTATTTTCCAGCTAATGGAAATGGAAAGTAAAATTTAAGGGAAAAAGCAGCATGGCTTGGTGTTGAAAGCGGAGCTAAGAATGTGAAGATTTGGGGTTTTATAATGGCTCACTATCACAAACTTGTAATGTGACATTGGGCCACCTGTCATTTAAGGCTTGCTCTCAAGGGAATACTTTCCATTGATTTTAATAGGCAGTGGATATAGGGGACTTAATCAGACTGTGCTTTAGTTTCTCTATCCAGAAAACAGGGATAATACTTGCCTGCCTCAGAGTATTGTGTAGCTTAATTCATTGCTTTTGGTTAGGTGCTTTGAAGTCATCAGATGCAAAGTGCTTTAAAAGTGCTAAGTGTTTTCACAATGAACCTTTCATTCACATGCATTTCTCCTGACTCACAGGAGACTGGGATTTTATAGGATGAGGACTCCTGCTGATGCTGGAGCAAATTGCCAGAACAGGAATGCATGAGTGGGAAAGGGGAGGCCAGCAGGGCCCGCTCCCATCATCAATTTTCAAAGTGGGAGGTGAGAGAGCTAGACAAGACAAGATGCCACGAGGCCAGCCTTCTGCTATGTGCAGAGGGTGGGCCATTCCCTTCCCTCCCTTCTAAGCCACTGCCTGGAGCCTGGAATTGGATCACTCAGTGTGTGGCAGGGGCAGGTACCACTATGCTGTCCAGTCCTCAGGGCCAGGGCCAACTATCAGTGCCGGGTAATTGAGCCAGGAGGAATTAATCCCTCTCCATGAGGCCCAGAGCCCTTCAGAGCATTCCCATGAGATAAGTAGCAGGCTGGCAGAAATTAGGGGCACCTGGGGGCAGTGAATGTTCCCCCAAGTTTTTTATTTGTTTAAGTGGTGGAGGGAGCTCTCAGCTCAGCAGGGGAGAATGGCAGGGCTTCAAGGGAAGGGTGTGTGAGTGGGGAGAGGGTGCTGCACATGTAGCAAGGTGGCCAAGGGGGGGTGAAAGAAAGGGGAGGTGTTTTTTGAGCCTTCCTAATGCAACATGGCATTGACTGCCATTTTTCAGCCTAGTGTGGGGTGGTGGTTTCTTGGGAGCAGCATTTGGAGACACAATGCAGCTGGGGTAGCATAGGGTGAAGGGGCTTTTGGAAACTGAACAGAGGCCAGGGCAGGTAAAGGCAGCAGTTTGGGGACATGCTGGAAAGGGGCAAGGCTTTTAGGACTAGAGTAGCAGTAACGGGGAGGCTGGCTGGGCTTGGTGGCGGGGGCAGTGTGTTTTGTGGTGCTCTCGGTGCTGGGAAGGTGCCTGGGGTTTGCCAGTACTGGGGGCAGGATGAGCATGTGAGATGGGGGAGAGGAAGGCTTGCACAGACCCCTGCCCTGCTGTGCTGGAGGAGCTGCTGCAGCAGCACACAAGCCAGAGTAGCACCATATCAGGCACCTGTGTGAGCATTTGGCATCAGCTTGGGAGGGTGGGAAGTTTCCCAGCCAGGTCCTTATTCTGTAATATGGAACCTTCTGTCTCCTCCAGCACACCTCCTCTTGCATGGCTGTCTGCTCCCTTCCTTCCTTCTGCCTGACCTTCCTGCATTTCTCCCAAGCTCATCTTAGAGCCAGGCAAGAATAAGATGCATCATGCTGAGATCTCTCTATTCTTCACTCACAGGGGGATGTTACTGGCAATTTCATTTTTACCTCCTAGCTCCATGGTGGGTACTTGATATAAAATTATTATTTATGTTCAAATAAGTTTTGCACAGGGGCCAGACTGTGATTCACACTGAGCAGCTCTTACTCTTAGTAGCCCCATTGAAATCCAGGGTGGCAGCACCTGACCCAGAGCTAGATTATGTAACTGTGCTCTTAGAACTGTTGCTCTCATCCTCTCACCTCTCTTACCTCCTATTATTATGGCAGCTTACCAGACATTACATTTTAATCTTGTGGGGCAGTGAGGACTGTGCTGGAATTGCAAGCTATTAGTTTAAGAGTGCTGGTGGGTGTTCTGGGTCCTGCTAGCAGGCTAGAGGGTTCTATTGCAAATAATACCAATAGCGACCATTTGAAACCAGACAGCCTACACTAAGAAGTGTTCAGTTGTCTCTCTGTTTTATGGACCAGCCCTGCTTTGTTTTGCTCTGCTTTGAGGTTCTTGTGCGTGAGTATTCCTAGTTCTCAGAAATAAAAACTTGTTACATTCCAGTCTTAAAGCAAGAGTTTTTGTTTTTTATCTGTTTCTCTGATTGTATGCTGTGAAACATAACAAAGACCTTTGTGGTTCAGCCTATGTCTTATGCATTTGTACTATGCCCAGATTAGGGGGGTCTCAATTCTGATGGAGGCTTTTAGGTATTACTGCAATACCAGTGAATGAAAACCAACATTACAAATCACAAATGGCATCCAGACATGTGCATGGCATGACATATATGACAAGCACAAGCATATTTTGAGGCTATTGTATTAACTTTGTAAACAATATTTGTGTGTTTGAGATCCATATCTCAGAATCATGAAAACTTCAAAGATTATACTGAGATGTGACCCACAATATGGGCCCAAAGAATATCCATAGTCCTTTGTACTACTAAGTGTCATATATACAGCTGTGTGTTCCTGACTTGCTGGATAGGTTTCTTTTGAAATCTGGAATCACTAGGGGGCGATTAATGCAAAATCCCAGTATGGGTTATGCAGATACCCAGCCTTTGAAGCTCCCCTCTGGCTTTACCTGTTTCAGGAGGTCTCTGACATAAAGAAAGGTTTTTGGTTATAAAGGTTGAGTTTCAATAGACTCAGAGGCCCTCATTTTGAACCAATGAAATCACATGATCTTTTAACAAAGGGGGCAAAACCCTACTCAGAGGGCTTGAAGGACTGGAACCTGCCAGGGTTTCCATTGGAAAGATGAAGGATTTCTGGTAAACTTGAATATGTAATTAGAACTTGTATTATGTGTGTTTGTAGTGTGCTGGCTGCTTGACTGATGTGTATGGTGTGGTCCGTTTGTTTGTGGGACCATGTGCTGATTGTAGCAGCCTGCTAGGCAAGGCTGAAAGCTTATTAATGAGGTTTTGAGCTAGTGAACAGGGGAGTTTTGCGAGGGAATTTAGAGGGGGAGTGGGAGAGTGGATGTTCATTAACATTCTGTAAATTAAAGACAATAACCCTCCTCCCAATAAAAAGTAAAACAATAAAAGAAAGAGCTGTAGGAGTAAAAAGAGAATACAGGTAGAAGTCAAGCTACAGAGTGGGGGCTATCCATTTCATTGCACCGAATGCAGCATATACTTACCTGCCCTATGGATGGGTGGCATATGTGTGCATTCAGTGCAAGGAAACCTTCTTGACCTCAGAGACCGCATATGGGCTTAGGAGACTAGGGTGGTTGAACTGGAGGAGTTAAGGAAGATAGAAGCACATAGATGAGACTTTCTGGGACACAATATAACTGTCCTATCACTAATATGACAGCCTCTATACTGTTGTGGAGGATGAAAGTCTCGGGAAGGAGAACATCAAACTGGATTGGAGGTTGGGACCCTCCTTCCACATGATGTTATGGTATCTTCTCGCATTCAGGATACCTCTCCAGGGGAGGGAACTCCAGTTCTTAGGAAAAGACAGGTAATAATAATAGGGGATTCGATCATTAGAAACATAGATAGTTGGGTTTGTGATGAGCAGGAGACCCACATCATGACTTGCCTGCTGGATATGAAGGTTGCAATCATGTTGACAAATTTATGTTTAGTGCAGGGAAGGAGCTGGTGGTCATGACACATGTAGGTACCAATGACATAGAGAAAAATAGGAGAAAGGTCCTGTAGGCCAAATTTAGGCTTCTAGATAAGAGATTGAAGTCCAGGACCTCCATTGTAGCATTATCTGAAATCTGGAATGTCCAATTCCTTGTGCAGGGCCAGTTAGACAGGCAGACCTGCAGTGTCTCAAGGTGTGGATGAGATGATGGTGTAGGAAGGAAAGGTTTAGATTTATTAGGAACTGGGGACCTTCTTGGAAAAGAGGGAGCCTAAACAGGAAGGATGGGCTCCACCTAAACCTAAATGGAACCAGATTGCTAGCACATAAAATTAAAATGGTCATAGAACAGTTTTTAAACTAAGGGCTTGGGGAAAGCAGACAGGTACAGAGGAGCACATGGTTTGGATTGAGACATCCTTTAGGAGAGGGTCTATTAATGGAGATTCTCTATATCCTGGTAAGGAGGAGAGGATGGAAGATGATAAAATCAGGGTAGGATCTGATGAGACACAGTCAGATGAAAGAGTCCCATTCAATTATATCACATAATGGCAGAGAGCTTATTTAATTTTTTAGTGATAATTTTTTAAAGTGCTTCTATACAAATGCTAGATGTCTAAATACTAAAATGGGTGAACTTGACTGCCTCATATTAAATGAGGACATTGATATAATAGGCACCACGGAAACTTTGTTGAACGAAGATAATCAATAGGACACAGTAATACTAGGATACAAAATATATTGGAAGGACAGAACAACTTGTACTGGTGAGGGAGTGGCACTCTATGTGAAACAAAGCACAGAGTCAAGTGAAATAAAAATCTTAAATGAACCGAACTGTGCTATAGAATCTCTATGGATAGTAATTCCATGCTTGAATAATAAGAATATAGCAATAGAGATATGCTACTGATCACGTGACCAGGATGGTGATAGTGACCATGAAATGCTCAGGGAGATTAGAGAGACTATAAAAATAAAATACTCAATAATAACGAGGGATTTCAACTATCCCTATATTGTCTAGGTATATGTCATCTCAAGACAGGATGCAGGGATAAAGTTTCTTGACACCTTAAATGACTTTACTGGAGCAGCTAAGCCTGGAATCCACAAAAGGAATGGAGCATAGGATCTGGTCCAAGAGGTGAATATGGTTGAACCGCTTGGAAATAGTGACCATAACATAATAAAATGTAACATCCCTGTAGGCTGAGGGGGGGGGGGAGGGAGACACACACACCAAAGCAGCCCACCACAGTAGCATTTAATTTCAGAGAGGGGAACTACACAAAAATGAGGAAGTTTAAATTTAAAAGTACAGGACCAAAATGAAATCCCTGTAAGCAGCATGGAAACTTTTTCAACACACCATAATAGAGGCTTAATTTAAATGTATACTCCAAATGAAAAAAACATAGGAAGAGGACCAAAAAAGTGACATTATGGATAAAAAACAAAGTAAAAGAAGCAGTTGGAGGCAAAAAGGCATCTTTTAAAGAGTGAAAGTTAAATCCTATTTAATAGGAAAATAGGAGCATAAACTCTAGCAAGTGAAGTGTGAAAATACAATTAGGAAGGCCAAAAAAGAATTTGAAGAACAGCTAGCCAAAGATGCAAAAAGTAACAGCAAAACATTTTTAAGCACATCAGAGGCAGGAAGCCTGCTAAACATCCAGTGGGGCCACTGGACAATTGAGATGCTAAAGGAGCACTCAAGAAAATAAGGTTATTTCAGAAAAACTAAATGAATTCTTTCATTGGTCTTCACAGCTGAGGATGGGAGGGAGATTCCCAAACCTAAGGCATTCTTTTTAGGTGACAAGGAACTGTCCTAGACTGAGGTGTCATTAGAGGAGCTTTTGGAACAAATCGATAAATTAAATAGTAATAAGTCACCAGGACCAGATGGTATCCACCCAACTATTCTCAAGGAACTCAAAAGTGAAATTCCAGAACTACTAACTGTGGTGTATAAATTATCATTTAAAGCAGCTTCTGAGCCAAATGACTGGAGGATAGCTAATGTGATGACAATTTTTTAAAAAATAATCCAAAGGTGATCCCAGCAATTACAGGTCAGTAAGCCTAACTTCTGAACCAGGCAAATTGGTTGAAACTAAAGAACAGAATTATTAGACACTTAAATAAACACAAATTGTTGGGAAGAGTCAACATGTTTCTTGTAAAGGGAAATCATGCCTCATCAATATACTAGAATTTTTGGAGGAGATCAACAATCATGTGGATAAGGATGATCCAGTGGACATAGTGTACTTAGATTTTCAGAAAGCCTTTAACAAGGTCCCTCACCATAGGCTCTTAAGCAAAGTAAGTGCCTTTGAGATAAAAGGGAAGATCCTCTTCTGGATCAGTAACTGGTTAAAAGATAGGAAACAAAGGGTAGGAATAAACTGTTAGCTCTGAGAATAGAGACAGGTAAATAGTGGTGTCTTCTAGGGGTCTATATTGTGACCAGTACTGTCCAACATATTCATAAATGATCTGAAAAAAGGGTTAAACAGTGTGGTGGCATCCTTTGCCGATGATACAAAACTACTCAATATAGTTAAGTCCAAAACAGACTGCAAAGAGTTACAAAGAGATCTCGCAAAACTGGGTGACTGGACAACAAAATGTCTGATGAAATTCAATGTTGGTAAATGGAAAGTAATGCATGTTGGAAAACACAGTCCCAACTATACATATAAAATGATAGGGTCTGAATTAGCTGTTGTCACTCAAGGAAGAGATCTTGGAGTTATTCTGGATAGTTCTCTGAAAACATCCACTCAATGTGCAGCGGCAGCCAAAAAAGCTAACAGAATGTTGGGAATCATTAGGAAAGGGAGAAATAATAAGACAGAAAAATATCATATTGCCTCTTTATAAAGCTATTATACACCCACATCTTTGAATACTGCATGTAGATCTGGTCTCCCCATCTCAAAGAAGATATATTGGAATTAGGAAAGTTACAGAAAAGGGTAACAAAAATGATCAGAAGTATAAAACAGTTTCCATAGGAGGAGAGATTAATTAATGCACAGTCAACCTTTGGAACTCCTTGCCAGAGTATGTTGTGAAAACCAAGACTATAAAGGGGTTCAAAAAAGAATTGTGTAAGTTCATGGCAGATAGGTCCATCAATTGCTATAAACCAGGATAGGCAATGATTGCTATTTTCCAAAGGCTAACAATGTCCGATGGGATGGATCATTTGATGCTTACCTGTTCTTTCATTCCCTCTGAAGCATATGGCATTGGCCATTGTGGGAAGACAGGATACTGGGCTATATGGATCATTGGGCTGCCCTAGTATGGCTATTCTTATGTTTTTATCAATCATCTGTACTAAAAATATGAACCCAGCTATTGGTCATATTGCAGTTTTTCTAAGTTAACCCATTTTCCACATGTTGAAGGCCTATGGCAGCAATGGGTGACACTTTTTATTGACTTTCTATTGTATGATTTTCTATGTATGTTTCATTGCTCGAATCTCCTTGGTTTCCAGTGCTGTGCTACTAGTGGAGCTATATTTCTGTTATTACTACCTTGCTTTAGTTTTTCAAAAGTGATCTGCAGTCATTAAGATCAATCAAGTCATCACATTTTAAATCTGCAGCTCTCTGACACAGAAGCTATATGTTTGGAATGTAGGATGATTCGGCAATTAAGATGCTAGCCTACAATCAGGAGACAAAGATTCACTTCCCTGATCAGCCACAAGCTTCTTACATAACCATTAAAATACAGATCCAAGGGTGCAAGTCTGGAGCCCTGGATCTCTGACACTCCTTCATGATAACCAAAGGGAGATGAGTGAAACAGAATCTTGCTAAACCTGGAACTTAAGGCCCCACAGGAAGTTCTATCAGAGTACCCAGGGCCTGTGGCTGTCTCATACCTACTACTTAAGCCAGGGAGTGACCTGGGTGGGTTATCTGAGCAACTGTGCAGACTGCTTGCTGTTGCTGCTACATTGAACCCCTTGCTCTTGCCTGCCTCCGACAATCTGTATCCAACCCTGCTCCTGATTCCTGATCCTTCCTGACCAGCTCCTCACTCCAAGTTCCCACCTGCTTCTGCTCTATGCTTGATCCTTGTCTCTGTCTAGTTCCTGCCCCTTCATCTTAGTCCTGATCACCAGCTAACAGTCCTGGTTCTGACCCCTGGTCCTGGTTCTAACTCTGCCTCAACCGTTGGCTCTGGGGTTTGGTATCTGGTGCTGTCTCCGATCTTCAGGTTTGATTTCTGGTTCTGATTCTGCCTCTTTTCCTAGCTCTTGTATTTGGCAGTTGACTCTGGGTCTGACTTCTGTTCCCTGAGCTGATCTGGTCTGACACCAGTTCTGCCCATTAGCCCTGATCCTGTTCTGACTACTTGGCCAGACTGCCTTAATCCTATTTCATAACAGTTAGCATGTCTCTTGGAGTGGGACCCCCAAAGGTACTTAAGGGCCTAAGAAACATTTTTAGTCATCTCTGTGATCCACAAACTTTCTGTTCAGCTGCTGCCTAACCCAGCTTGAACTTTCTTAATGCTGCCTACGTTTTTTCCTCTGGGCATGCACACTGCAGCTTCAATCTAGGCTCCCAGGTGCCTATCACCTGCCTGAGCATGTGCACAACTGCTTCATGATAGGCATCCAGACATCCATCTCCTGCCTAAGCATCACAGTTATTCAGGAAAGTGGTTCGGCTGCTAAAGTCACATGCAGGGGCCTGATTGAGTAGATGGCCTCTGAATACACCTATTGGATCAGGTTCCTCAGATGAGTTCACACAAAACAGTGGGAGCGGGGGCAAAGGGGAAGAAAGGGGGTCTTCCCATATAACCTTTAGCCTAGTGGCTACGTAATTACCCATGATATGGGAGAACCCCAGTTCAAGCCTGTGAAGGGAGAAAGGTGAGCGTCCCAGCCCCTGGGCTATATAATTAATCGGTTTCTCAGGCCCAAATAATATTGAAGTGTTCCATTATTTAATTAAAGTGGAACAACTTCAATTGGAGAGATTGAGGGAGACCCATATCAGAATATTCCATAGTTTGGTGTTTATGGAACTCACCTCAGAGGTGATAGCTCACTGTTCAAATCCTCTCTTCCCTTTAGGAGGTGGGGAGACTAGAACCAGGAGTCTCCCACATCCTGGATGAGTACCCTAGCCACTAGGATTAAGATTATAAGGGAATGCCTCGTCTCCCAGCCTTGACTCTTTTGGGTCCTGCATGCAATCTAGGTGACTAAGCACCTATCTTCCCTCAGTTCATGGATCACTTGCAGAGGTAGGTACCTCTGTGCAGCCTGGATTTAGGCTCCTATCACTAAGTAAGGGGTGGCACTTAGCACACATCCCTCTGGTCAACATCTCCCATTGGGTATTTTAAGTGACATCCCTGCCCCCAAGTGTGCCAGCTTTTGTGGATCGCAATCTAAGGCACCTCTTTCTCTCTGCATTGTATAGGGTGCCTAGGCACCTAACTCAGGGGTCGTGGATTTCAGGTGTCATTCCTCTGATTTTCTAGGGGCTCACAATTTAGGTATTGTGGCACTCAGTGTTGCAATGGCTAAATCCCTTCTTGTATTCCACCTTTAGTCTCAGTGTGCCTCTCCATCTGTAAAATGGAGATTAATAGTACTTCCCTACTTCACAGGCATGTTGTGAGGATAAATAATTTGAAGACTCTGAGGTGCTCAGATATTATGATAGTGGGGGCCATATAAGTACCTAAGATAAACAGATAGATTTGCACTTTAATTACCTCACAGCGCCTATATTTGTAACAACATTTGGGCAGTATTCAGAAAAAGGCCCTTAATTAGTGTAGTAAATGACCAGGTTGAATGAATAATTAGTTCACCTAATGCCTCACTGGAATTAATGCTGGATTTTTAAATAGTTTCTTGATTGAAAGCTAATGTCTTAGTAATGAGTAATATATCAGCCTCAGAACACCATTAAGCTCAGACTGAGTAATGACTAACATGACAGGAGATACATCATATCATACATAGGAATGAATTCTCTTCAATAGATATTTCCTTTTTGTCTTGTGAGGGATTTACAAAGGAGAGGCTGGGAAGTTACACACTCTCACCCAAACCAAAAGAACATGACAAAGTTTTTGACAAAACATGTACCTACACTGTTTATATATTTTTCAGGAAAAAAGAGAGAGAGAAAAGAGAAAGTGTTCCTGGCACAGAGGGACCAGCATCATCTACCATTTTGCTGTGAGGTTCATGTGGATCATTATGTGTCATTTATGTGAACTAGTAAGTCAAAAAATCTAAAAACTTGAAAGTGACTTGAGTAATAGTTTGTTCCTAAAACCAGCCATTTCTGGTTGCTATCAGATTATATATGAAATATAAAGAGACAGGAGAAATACCAAAAAATAATCAGTGCAGTCCAGAGATGTTTGTCAGGATGAGTAAAAGGTTCTTATAGTTTATTGCAAGGTGAACAGAGACTCGAAGGAAAAGTGCCACCTGGGAATCCACTCCTAGTTCATTCTAACTCCTGTTTTCTGCTCATTTTGTTCTTCTCCGACCTTGTGCAGATTCTACTCAGAGTAGCTGATAACTATCTAAGGGATGTCTGTGTTTATTTGAATTTGAACCACATAATGATTAATGCCAAAAACAATAAATAAAGCAGGAGATTGGACCTGTTGTGTATAAGATTTTCTCTTTCCATAAATCATTATTTAAATGCCAATAATAATGTTCCTGGTCACTTTATGTATTTTTGTAGATGTATAGTAACCTTTCAACCAAAAGATTTCAGAAAAATATAATAATTACAAAATCTTAGATTTTCAAGGACAGAGACATCAGCAGCTTTCTCCTACACACAGTCACAGAATTAAATTGTGACCATTACTGAGAGAAAGTACTTTATTCATAATCATAATCTTACCTGAAGAGACCCAATGCTATTACATACTTACGATTTATCTAAATATATTCTGTTTCAGAAACTGAATTGCAGCATGTCTCTGACTGGATCTCGTCCCTTTTTCTCCAACTAGTTTGAAATCTGAAAAGAAAGTTCCAGACTAAAATACCTTAATGTATTAAAGATCTGGAGGAGGGAGTGGAGAGTGGGTTGGTGAGGCTTGTTGGTGGCAATAAACTGTTTGCAGCAGGGGATTAAGCAGCATAAGGGCAGATTAAATTTAATAACACATGAAAGGTACAATAATGCACAATGGTAAAAATAATCTAAACCTTCTATATTCACTTCTTCTTAGCATATGCACAATGTGCCTCAGGTGGCATGTGACCAGGATTTATCACTGAATTTGGTCTGCTGGTTGGATCATTAGTTTTTCTGGCTCGGGCTGGGTATTGATGGGGAGTACTATGTGAATGCTGATCCATTTCCCTCTCCCCAAAACTTTCAGGAAGCTTCATAGATAAGGATAAGATTATGTCATGGAGGTTATGCTAGTGGCTGCTCCAGGCAACAGGGGACCCTGCAGCTCTGAGCCACTGGCTCTGGAGCTCCCTGCTGTCATGGGGGACCCCTGCAGCTCCCAGACGCCATGGACGGCAGGGAGAGGGATCTGCAGCTCCCTGCGGCTGTGGATGGTGGGAGGACCCTGAACTCCAAGCTGCTGTGGGTGGTAGGGTTGCCTACAGACCCCAAACTCCCACCTGTGGTCCTGCAGTTCTGAGTCACCTTGGGCAGGTGGAGGCCCTGAATTTGTCAGCCTCAGTGGCAGTGGATGCTGGCCCCATCCACCAGCATAGCTTGGGCTCTCATTTCTCCCAGTCATTCCCATTTTGTCACAGTTATTATTAATAAAAGTCAGGGACAGGTCATGGGATTCCATGAATTTTTGTTTATTGCCCATGACCTGTCCTTGACTTTTACTAAAAATAACCAGAACAAAACTTATTAATAGATTCTGAGGCCAGAAGGGGACTATTGTGATCATCTAGTTTGGCCTCCTGTATAACACAGACCATAAAACTTCCCCAAAATGATTCCTACAACATAATTTTTTAGAAAAATATCCAATTTTGATTTAAAAATTGTTTGGGATGAAGAATCTACCACAACCCTTGTCCCAATGGTTAGTTATCCCCACTGTTAAAAAGTTATACCTTATTTCCAGTCTGATTTTGTCTAGCTTCAACTTCCAAATATTGGATCATATTATACCTTTCTTTGTTAGTGTGGCAGGGCATCTGCCCTGCACTGGCTAGGAAGGGATCAAGAGGGCCTTTGGAGAGGTAGCCAATGGGAAGAGGCTAAAGGATAGCCAATCAGGACCCGGAAGCCTAGTATAAAAGGGAGCTGCAAGCAGAGCAGAGGCAGTCACTCCCAGGAATGGCTTGCTACCCTGCAGGCTAAAGGAAGGCAGTATCCTGGACAGAGCAGTGACTGGCTGCTGGGGCTCTGTGTGACCTGGAGACCCTGATACAAAGGCAGAAAAGGTACTGGGGTTGTGGGGAAGTGGCCTAGGGAAGTTGGTTAAGGAGTTGGAGGAAGAGGTGGTGCATGGTAGCTGCACACAGGGTCCCTAGGTTGGGGCCTGCAGAAGTGGGTGGGGCTGGGTCCCTGCCCACATCCCCCCCAGACTGCCAGTGGAGTGTTGGTGGACTGCAGTGGCCACTGAAGTAAGTGGCAGAACCAGGACTGCAGAATTCCCCTGGAAGACAGGGGGAACATGGATTGTGGTTCTGCCAGAGGGCTTGGTTAGGAAGAGGATGTGGTGGGTCCTGATAGTGGTGAGATGATCTACTGGTAAACCTTGAGGGAATGTGATGGAGCACACCTGTGGATGTAGGTGTCTGCTTGAGCTATTTACCAAACCACCAGCAGGAGGTGCCAGTCTGGCCATGAGTGCTGCAAGCCCATCATAGTTAGATTGAAGAGCCTATTATTGACCATTTGTTCCCCATGCAGGTACTTATGGACTGCAATCAAGTCATTCTTTAATCTTTTTCCTGTTGGCTTTTTTGCAAATACAGAACAGAAATATTTATGATCGCTTCTGCCTCTTTTGTATTATTTTAATACCATTGTTAGGATTACTTTTGTCCCTAATATAATTGAAAAACTCATTATTTTACTCAACTATTGGCCATAGGTTTCTCCTTGCATCCCTTTACTTCTCTTATCAATTTTCTACAATTCCTAGCTTCTGATTTCTATTCATTACTATCAATTTTAACTTTCATCCACTTCTAATTTATTTTTTTTATAGAAGCCTTCATTTCCCCTCTAAACCAGATAGGTTTTTTGAGTTCTCTTTAACAAATACAGGATTTTGCCCTTAGTTATGGGATTGTCTTTTGAGACATCCATGAAAGTGTTCTTTAACAATTCCCATTTATCGTGCACATTTTTCTGATTAAATTTGTCCTCCCAACTTATTTGTCTTCTAATTTTTTTCAGCTTTGTGAAATTGAACATTGTAAAGCACCAAGTATATATATTAGTAGTCTGGACTTTATTCTGTTTGCATATTATAAATATGATCAAGTCATGATCCCTTGTTGCTGAGCTACCATACATTTTTAGGTCTGTGATCAGTTCCTCTTTCTGTCCAGGAAATGTCTCACATAGAATTCCCCTGAATTAGATGGAATATTTTTTTAATTTGGTAATTGTCATCGATAGTATTTAGAAATTCTAAAGATGTTTTAGTAGTGGGTGAAGGAGACCCCCAGCATATGTTATTCAAATTGAAGTCCTCCAGGATCATGGAAATTTTTCCTTTATATATTATAGATAGGTGTGTAAGGAGCCACCTAGTTCTGTTTTGTAGCAGAGACAACTAATACTCCATTTTGTGCTTTCTCTGTTAGGATGCTAGTACATAACTTGGAAAAATTATCTTGAATGCTTATCAGTGACTTTTGAGGTAGAGGCCATACAAACTGTACAGTCCACTTTCACCATAGAAGGTAGACCAATGTTCCATGAAACCAACCCCCACCCCACTTACCTTGACAGAGGGATCTCAGAGAAGATTGTGCTTGGACATCATTTTTTTCCATCACACTTCCAAGTTTTCTGAAGTCCCCTTTTACCTGTGAGATATTCTGGAATGCAGTGTCCTTAGTGCAGAAAGGAACCATCACCAGTGGGTCTTGTCTGTCAACTTTAGAAGCCTATCCAATCTTACAGTAGTAGCTTGTGATGAGACTCCCGCATGGCAAAACACCATCTTGTCTGCCTGTCACCTGCAGAATGTTCTTTGATTCTTCTTCGCATTGAATCCCCACTAAGGATTACGTGTCTGGAGAACTCTCTGTGGGTAAGCTTGTGGTCTTTATTTACAGGTTCGGTTGAGCTGCCACTCACAGGTGTCTCATACATCTCTCCATTCCCCTGGAACAATTGGATCTTGTGAAATCTTCCACAGTTTGCATGTTAAGGAACTAGTATCAATTGGAAACTTCGAGCTGTGTGGAATTTCTTCTGGTCCCCTTTTCTTTGGTGACCATAACCTATCCATCCTCATGTCTCCAAATATGCAGAATACTGAAGTAAAAGACAAGTCATGCCACTATGTTGCTAAAGAAATGCTAGCTTACTAACAAAATGTAGAGCAAGATAATTTTGAATAAGTTACAAAAACTATAATATATCTGTCCCCACCTACTCTTTTGTTTGCCTCTTTACATAATTTGTGATATTAAAGTATAAACTCTCTGGGCCCATGTGCTCTGTATCTGAACTGAAACACCTACTATTAGAGCTGGCAGAATTTTTTTTTAAACTGAAACCTTTATATTTTGACATAAAATGGCCTTTGAAATTAAATTAGTTTTTTGGGAAAATTTTCATTTTTGTTGACACTTTCTAGATTTTTAATCAATCTCAAAACTAAAAATATTTTGGGTTCCTCATTCCTCTCCCTTCTATTTTTCACTTTCCTGAGGATGGAGAGAGGGCAGGGGGAAAGGAAGGAAGGAGAACCGCAAACGTTTTTGGGTTAAACTTAGTAGAAAAAAATTAAATTCAGAACAGTTTTCATTGCACAGAAATGTTTTCCCTGAAAACAAACAATTTTTCAACCCACTCTACCTAACATACTCATAGGTGCTGTAAAGTAAAAAGGTAATGTTACATGTGAAAAATCCAGCTTCCAAATTTATATCAGATCTGGAAAACCAGTTTTGGTTTGTATGTTTAAAATCTGTTAACTGGTAAAAGAGAACCTCTTAATTTTAAATATATGTATAATAGATATCTTAGTAATTCTACCAACTTGAGTATGCTCTAAAAGTTACAAGGATACACTAGATTCCATGGGATTTCATGAAAGTGTTTATCTAGCTTTTACTTAACTCTTCATTCAATTAAATATTTTAAAGGCCTTGTATGTTTATAGCAGCAGCAACACATAGGGAAGGAGAAGTGCATCATTTACTGTTTGTTTAATATTTCTAGACATGGAACCAGAACTTTTATGGAAACTATTTAGAACTTTTTTGTAATATGAAGAAAATTAGTGTAGTGTTAAATGTTTCTGTGAAAATATTGCCAGTGGATATAGGGCCAGCTAATCCCTGGTCCTTGTGGTTGTATGTAACCATCTGGCAAATGTATTACAGGTCCCTCTTATCCTCCAATCTACAGAGGATATTAGTCTGTTACAGGACAAGCTAGAGAATATTGGGTTCTTTAGCTCAGGCTTCATTAGAGCTGGAGTTTCCCAGTTCAATCCCTGGTAAATTGGCCAAAATGGCAGCTGTCACAATTGCACTAACAAGGAGGGAACAAGAAAGCAGTGGACACTCTGCACAATGGTCTGGGACAACCACAGACTCCATGCTTTGGGGAGTGTAAGAATTACTCCCCTTGTTTCCAAAGCATGTGAAAAGGAAACCCTAAACAGAACACTGAGGAGATTGGAGGAGTGGAAATACTTGCTGAACATTGTAGCTCCGTGCCACAGTATGGACCCACCCTTTGCAAGACTTAACTTGACATCCAATCCTGCTCTCTCTGAAGTCAATGGCAAAACTCCCATTGACATCAGTGGGGCCAACGTTGCTATAAAAGCTGATGTTTTGTAACTCAGAAATATATTACATGATATAACATTTGAGTTTCCATGGCAAGTATGTGTCTTGACTGAATAAATGAAAGATGAACCCTCTCTGCTCCCCACCAAAATTTTTTTTTTAAATATTCTTTATTTTGGAGACTGCAGCTAATGAAGTTACCTGATTTTCTGAAACATTCTAACTACTTTTATAAGTTTTGTACCTTCTACTTAGAAGTGAGTGGGAGGCTTGCACAGTTTATTTCCTTTGGGTTTTTGTACAGCCCATGACATGCATGGAAATAGGAGGCTGCTGAATCTTAAATCTCCTACTTAAGAAGATATTGTCAAGCTTTTATTAGACCTCACTTTGATTTACCGTAAAATAACGGCAGGCTTTTATTTCTGTTTCTTGCTCTCTCTCTCTCTCGCTCTCTCTCCTGATTATCTGGCATATTTCTTTTCAGAAGTGGTGGTAATAGTCTCTGGAGAGAAATGACAGCATCTCCATAATTTAGGACTCAAAATTAGACTGGACAAAGTACCAGAAATAGAACTGTAGGAAACAATACTGCACTTTGCAAGGAGATGGACTAGATGTTTTCATTTTGTACTAGGTCTTTTCTGTATGAATGCTAAGTACATAAAATGTTTTTAGCCTGGAATTGTATGAACTAACATACTGAATCTTTTTAAAAAGAAAAAAAAACTACATGTTATTTCTACACATGATATAACATTTTACAGTTAGTATGTGCTATGTTTCCTTGGTGTAGTAAATATTTAAATTTGAACCCTTATCATAGTTTTAAAAAATTGCAGCTATTTTATACCACTCAACCAGTGTGCAAGCCAAGTCTGCAGGCAGAACCTATCCTATACAGAAATTTTCAGCCACTGTGCCTAGTAATTAACATGACATATTTTTGTTTGCTTTGTAAACATTGTTGTAAGTTTAGGATTCATTGGAAGTTTTTTATGAAGGGTTTTGTATTGGGGACAATTGGTTAATCCTGGCATGATAGGTTGCAATAATACACTTATATTTTAATAGAATGAGATTTTATAATTGAACTTTTGCTTTAAGTGTTTCACATCAAAACCGGCCTAAAAGTCAAATTTCATTATACTAGAGCTATAGAATTCTGATTTATTCAAACCTTATGGATAACACCAAATACGTAGGGATGAAAGCATGTGAATAGATAAGCCAATAGAACAGGAAGACATTGAAACAGTTTGTTAGAAAGACAGATTCTGATAGTGAGGGTTTGAATAATTAGGATTCAGA
Organism: Mesoclemmys tuberculata; assembly: GCA_007922155.1. Classification (NCBI taxonomy): domain Eukaryota; kingdom Metazoa; phylum Chordata; order Testudines; family Chelidae; genus Mesoclemmys; species Mesoclemmys tuberculata. The sequence goes on from ML675605.1 coordinate 1,436,056, forward strand.
GGTATTTTGTGAGGTTTGAACTGCAGAGTATCTAGTTACACACAAAGGACATTTGAGTCTTAAATGTATGTAAAAGAAAAGTAGTGTAAACTTTCATGCAGTGAAAAACTTAAACACATTTTTTTCATTATGTAATCCTATTGAAGGCTGTAAAATATTACAGGCTAGACATACAGTTATTGAGAGCAGTGGGTTGACATTAACAAGTGCTTCTGAAAATGTATTTTTGCATAAAATGCCCCTGTCACAATTATGCAGGAACAAAAATAGCAACAAAACCACATAATTTACTAAACTAAATGAACACAATATCAATAGAAAAAAGATCTTTCCAAGAACATTTAACTCAACCTTTTCTCACAATGGAAAATCTCTGCTCCCGCTTCCACACGAACATTGGAGCAACGAACAGCAAGTTTATCTAAAAAACAAAAGCAGGCAAATCTACACAGTGAAAATGGCTATTTCCTCCATCCATTCAGGTTTTTCGAGTGGTAATAAATCCTCTATTGGTGCTCTGTAAGTGGCATATTTAATAGAAAATCCATTTTGGAAATGCATTGGGAAGTCCTAAAAATGTTTGCTTGAAACTATTATTGGATCCCTCCATCTGTGAATTATATAGATTTTAGCACTATACATTTGGACTGATGACAAAGGAAAAATAACTAAAACAAACATTTAAAACACTTCTAAGAGTGCTCTAAGATAGTATTTGTATATGTAACAATGTTGACGCTATCAGATCAAGAGGTATATGCGGTTGTTCCATTGCAGAGCATGGGCCTCACTTTTTAAATGGTATAAAACTCCATTTCTAGCCCTGTAGGGTTACAAACTCTCAAACCAGATTTCTGTCACTCATTCAGGATGTAAGTTGACTTACCATGGGATTCAGACCACTGTTTTGAGGAGAAATTCCAGATATGGGAAAAATAGGAACAAAATGAACAGGCTATACTTAAAAAATGGTGGCTGTTTGAATCTGCTCTGGGGGTTGGAATATTACAGGTGGTCTCAGGGAACAGATATTTGGGAGCAGTGAACAGGTGAAATGGTCAGAATTATGTAATTGTAACATTGATACTCTTAAAATAAATTGTATCTGACAGTGGTGACACAAAACTCGTTCCCGTTTTAGAGCTCTTACCAGTGCCAGCACTATTCCCCTTCTAAGCATAGGAACTATAGCTGTAATTGACAGTCTTTCATAATGGAATGAACTTTTTGACACTGGTTCTGTGCTGCAGTTTGGCTGCTTTACTCCGCACCACTAGGCACAGAATCCCTATAGCTGGTGTAGCAGGCTTCAGGAGGATCAGCTCTTACTTCATCTCTATTGCTGTAGTTGGTGGAGGGGGCACAGCTGGGGAAAAGAGCATGGCTAACACTTCCTTACACCCCCAGCTGCTTAATCAGCCCTTTGAGGCTACTGGCAGTCAGCATAAATTAGGGTAGCTTTCATGCTACTCTAAGTTACACCAGGGGTTCAGGCTAAAACAGAGCAGCCTCTAAATCAGGGGAGTGCAAAGGTCCTTCCTTAACTGAAGTCCCTGCAACTGAAGCTCTGGACCTCTAATTAGTGCATGTGATACAGTTGTATACAACATGTCTATTATTAAAACTTCTTTTTCATAGATAGGAACTGCAGAAAAATTGAAGGCTGTACATGTATTTTCTGATGACATCACAAGCCTCTCCTTCACGGCTCCATGATTGTATCTAGTCTGTCTATCTTTCTTCCCATTGTTAGAGCATCATAATACTTAGGCATAGTGTCCCCTTATGTGTAGGATGTTGTGAATGGGCCCTTCAGATCCCTTCGCTTTGTAACACCTTCCCTATGCTCAATCAATAAGTTTAATCAATATGTAGAAAAATGTTTTTCAGCAGTAATGGCATAAGTGTACAAGTAATCATGCTTTTTGCAAATTAGAATAATCTAGTGTTTAATATTAAGTTTGGAAATTGTAATTGAAGCTGACTCTGTAACAGGAAGTAGCTTGAGGTTAGTCATAGGAAGAAGTTTGTGGTCAGTCATTTCCGACTTCTAAAGTTCAACGGCATTTTAATTAGCGGTTAAGTTCAACTGCAGTTATATTAAAGTTCAACGGCATTCAAATTAGCGGTTGTGCTCACTCAGTTAAAAATCAAAATAACAGATAACATGCTGAGGTGCTTCTAAAAACATATATAAAGAAAGAGCGAGTTAAGGTAAAGGGTTCAATCTGTAAAGGTTGTTCCACGGTCCACTCAGATCGGAGAATCTGGTGTACCGGCCGGCAATGGGGTCGTGAGGACTTAGGCACTGACACTGCCTCAGGGCAGAAGCTCAGTTGCCTTTCCCTCTTTCCTGCTCTTTAAGCAGACGACATTACCAGTCTCTGGTAAAAGCTCGTTCTGTGTTCCTTACTGCTCGCTTCTTTCTCTCTCTCTCAGTTTCAGTGCACTCAGTTAATTTTGTAATAGTCATAATCAATAGTTTAATAGTTGTACAACAAAAATAATCAAGTCGGCAATCATTGGGTCGCAACCTGATTCCGGTTCAGACGAATTAACCCCTCTTTGGAGGTGAAGTAATCGATTAAGAGTAGTAGTGGTTAAGAATACGGACCTCTCTTCGGAGATGCAGTAATCGTGTTGGTAATGTATTTCTAAGTTTTTTCAAATGACTGTTATTTTATCTTCTATTCATTCCAAAAACCCTAAGACAGATTCTAGCTTTCAGTGCAGATTGTTTGTTTTATTAATCATATATTTCACAGTTTTGACCTTTGGTTGTTACCTTATAATAAAAACTGTCTCTTGTGGTTCAGTACATCAGACTCTTGAATATTTTTGTAAAGCTTCTAATAATACCTCACATTAGGCCTGGGGAAGCGGAGCCGCTTACTCCAAGACCCCACGCAACTTTGGGTGGTTATTCCCATTAATTAATAACCTGGTGTCAGAAGACTAATAATCCTTGCCCCTTAGGACCCTCATTCACCATCCGGGCCTAAGGTATAAAGGCGTACAGATGTCTGTTACAGTATGCTCTTACTAGCAACCAAATTCTGCCCTTGGTTACATGTGCACAACTCCAGTTCAATGAAAGTTCAATGAGTTCGATGAATTGGGAAGTTGTGCAGCCAGGGGCTGAGCATGGCCTATATAAGATTAAGACAGATTTTCATGAGTGCATGTTATATCTTGATAAAAAGCAGAAGGTATACTTTACCTGAATTTGGTCTTATATAATGATTTTAATAATTTTTCCTGTCAAGTTTAGCCTGTTTTTATTACTCTTAAGCATCGCCTTGGATACCTTACTGAACTGCTGAATAGCTTGTTCCTGTTTCACCCAAAGGATACGATGACTGACAGAGAAATATAAAGTCTAGTTTTGAATCTCACGCTGACTGTGTTTTTATTAAAAATTCAATTATTAATCTGTTTTCCTTTCCATCTCATACACATAAATACATTCTCATCACTTCATTATTTTGAAATTAAAAAAAGGGAAGAACTAACTATCCCCCTAATGACACTAGTCAATTTTTATACCAGCAGAGCTCAATCCTCTCTTCTAGTAGTGTTATGCCTGGCAAAAGAAAGGGGGACAGGAATATCTCTAGCCCCTGTTGTTGAGCCAGATTCCAGCATTAGTTAAAGCCATCTCATGGGTATTCTAATTTACATAACAGCTGCTTATGGCCACAAGTGGCTGGTCTGACCCCCAGGAGCATCTGGAATATATTTGCATGATTCTTTTGCTGGAAGCAGCATAGAGTACTGCCATTACACCAGCTCTCTACCACATGTGTAGTCCCTCATAATGGACAAAATCCACAGTGTCCAGATTCAGTAGGTTTCCAGCCCATTTATACTTGTAAAGTAGCATAAGAAGCCATGGTGAAATGGAGAATTGGGCCACAGAATTTTCTGAATCTTTCTTTTTGGGGGATTATTTGATGGGAGTCATGAACTGCCCCAATGGATTTGACCTCTTCTGTGGTTTTATTGTTCTGTGTTGATTGACAGCTGCTCATCAAGGTGGTTGTTCCAGAGCAGCAGGGTGGAGATATAGAGGCTGCATACTCCTAACAGTGTGTTCAGCTTATTAACATCAATGGGAACCTCTGCACAGGAGTGGATTTCCCTTCTGGTCAGCTATATCTATACTGAATCATTTACTGCAGAATAAGCTACTGCATAAGCAATATCCAAAGTGTCCTTCTCATTGCTGTTTGCCTTGACACTCAGCTGAGTAACATATATCATCTGAGTGCTAACAGCCATCTATTTTCACATCCTGACTGTGATTGTAGAGGATGAAACACACTGAACTGCACTCCCAACCAATGAATAAATATTGTCAAACACCCTGACTCCAGGTCTTGGTTTTACTTTTACAAGAACTTCTTTCTGGACGAGGCTAATGGTTTTCTTTGTTTCATATTCACTTCATCCTGGTAGCTGCTGATATACAGTACTCAATTGTGTCAGGTTTTGATGATGATGGTGCTCTTGGAAATTATGTACCCATCACCTATACATGCTTGTGTTATTAAAAATACAATAATAAACATGTAAGAGACAAAATAATTTTAATACATGAGTTAGTTACAGAAAATGACCTAGCTGATAATTTCATCAAATCTAGTAGAGTATAATATCAGCTACTTAAACAGGGAAACATACAGTACTATGAATTAAATTTGATTTTCAATTAAATTTGTATGCATATAAAGTTTAATATTAACATTACTAAGCTATGCACTTTGCTTATACTTTATGGGTGACAACTTGGTACTACTGAAGTCTGTGGCAAAACTCACATTAATTTCAGTGTGACCAGATTCACTTTATATGGCTTATCACTTTTTTCAAAATTAATTTTTCTTTGCCAAATTATTTCAATTATATGTATGAAAAGTACTGCCTCCCTCTTGTGGCTGACTAGAAAATTATTGATATTTGGATAACGGATTGTAAACTAATAGAAAACATTCACTTTTTTTACAGACAGCAATGGGTTTAGATCCCTGTGATTTTAAAAATAATATTCATAACCCAGCATTATATTTCCTGAATAACGCAAAGTGTAAGAGTTTAGATTAAAAGGGCAATATGGGGGGTAGGAGTGGTAGGCAAAATAGTCTGTAAAATGTTCTAGTAGAGACCATTTATTTGGCCAAATTACACAGAATAGAGTTTGGATTCTTAGAATTTATAATGGTAGCAGTAATAGTAAAAATGGTGCTTACCACATTTGCAATCAATTTACTCAAGTAATTTAGAAGATAGTTTCATTTTCTATTCAGAAAGGAAATCCATTCCTGTGCAGAAAGTGGTACATAGGTGTTGCATTTACTATTATCCTATCTATTCCCTCAAAATTATATTTAAGTGGTGCATAAGCCTTACACTGACCCTCTGCACAGAGTTGAAATTTCACTCAGAACATTATTGAGCGGATTTCAATTTCCTCTAATTTTTTTGTTTAAATTTACTGGATGAAATGATGCTCAGTTATTTTCTTTAAAATCATAATGTGAGTTGAATAGTGTGGAAGAACCAGACTCAGGGGTCCTTACTTACACATCCATTGCCCAGCAGATGGTTCAAATAAACCAGACAGCAGTTTGGCAAACTCAGGAGTTTATTCCTTATGTAAGGAAGGTGTCCCCTAGATGCTAGGAGAGACGTTGAGCATAGATTTCTAAAAGTTTTTATAATTCTTAACAGTCTACTTACATCACAATTTCCATAGCAACAGTTTCACATAACCTCTGATACTTACCCTATCTAGGAACAATCTTCCCTTCACATTCCATTCCTGCCTACATCCTAGGCCAAATACTTTATCTTCTTATTGCTAGACATTCAGGGTTAAACATCTGGCATCGAAACATTTTAGGCTCTGTCAGCCATAACACAAACTTATTCAAGGTGAAAACAGAGACTTCATTTTCTTTTCCTTCCACAATAGATGACTTACTTAAATTAGCATAACCTTCCCTTTTCCAGCCTCTCCTCTTCTCCTCACTCATCACAGCCAATCATTCAGACCAAAATGTCCATGATAGGTCTTTCCTTCTCCCTCAATCCTTATCACATCTCCACCTCCTCCATGAAACCTTTAATTAGCTTCAATTTTCATTTAGATGTCTCATCTCACTGACAAACACCTATATAATCTTGTCTTCACCTTCATGTTTGCTCTTGTTTACACTTTCTGCTTATTCTGTTGCTAGTCCTTTGCCTTACTGCTTCATTCATCTCTTTCACCGACTTGATGTCATACCATAGTTATCTCCCATCTCTGAAACAGTCTCTCTGTTCTCATCATGTGCCAGATGGAGTCTCTTCCTTCTTCAAATCCCTTCTTAAAGCACACCTCTTAAAGTATTATATTCTAGCCTGCTTTTCTTCAGTAATTTTCCTTCACCCTCCCTTACTTGAACTTCTTCCCCCCTATCTTGTCTTGGTTTTATGACTTGTCTTATTTCTTGGTAAGCTCTTTGGGACAGGGAAATGTCTTTTTTTTTTAATCCATTTGTTCTGTCTATGTATTTGATGCATACACTGTAACTGATTTTAGATATAAGCATCAGGGTATCATGACTACATTACTGTCAGAAGCAAAGCAGTATACCCATCAGCCATAGTATTTATGACAGAATTTGTCATGAAAGAAACTGATAAAACTACACTGAAGGAAGCTTTCATCTTTGTATGTCACAGGTTCACTCTTCTTATCAAACTCATCCACCTAGACTACTGAAGGCTGGAAAGACAAAACATATACACCACTATGATACTGTGTCTGAAACCAACACCCAAGAACCCCATATTCACCATGGTCATATAATTATGATATGTGTTACACAAAGTATGCCTTGTGAGGCATCGTTTTAAAAGTGTTGATCTATTGAACATTAATATCCTGATGGATTATGTGTGCTACTATGTATGTAAAGTTATGAAGTTTTGCTATGATGTTATGAGATAGGAAACACCCAAAACCAGCTTTTCAGGTACAACGATGGAGTAGCTAGATGCTGATGAAGAGGAATCCACTCTCCCGAAGGCCATCCCAAGAGACTTCACAGAGGAGGCATGTACAGAATGGAACAATGCTTGACCAATGGGGGTGGCCTCCCACATCACATGTATAGACTTTTCCCAAGCTGGGAGAAATGATAAAAGAGGGGGGTAACATCATCACTTGTCTTCTCTCCCACACAACTCAACATTTGAAGGAATGTCTGGAACAGAAAGAATTTTGAACAGAGGTTGGGGAACCTGGCTGCAAAGCAGATACAGCCTACGTATTAATAATCTGTACTCTGCTTGTAACATCAGTGAGGGTGAGATATTGCTGATTTAAATCCTGTTTAGTGTATAAGAATTTAGACTTCAAAATTATTTGTATTTCTTTAGTAACTATTTCTGATCTTTTACATCTACCACTTATAATCACTTAAAATCTGTAGTTAATAAATCTGTTTTATAATTTTACCTAAAGCAGTGTGTCTTGGACTGAAACATTTGGGAAATATGATCTCAGTTACAAAGGCTGTTGCATGTTCTCTTCACATGGAGGGGGAGTAGATTAAATAATAAGCTTGCACTGTCCAGTCGTCTGTCCTTTGAAAGATGGTATACTCCTGAGGTGCAGAGCTGGAGGAATTGGCTGGTGTCTATTTCTATTGTTGGTTCATAACTTGCTGAGGGGAAAGTATTGATGTACCACAGTTTAAGCATTCCTGCTACCTAGCTGGGTGTGGGGCTCCACCTGCTGTTGTGTTGGGTGGTAACAGTGTCTGGAGGGGTCTGCTGTTTATCACCAGCAAAGCATTGCTGGGAGCCAGTCCAGGCTGGAAGATATAGTTAAGGGAGCACAGCAGATCCACAGCTTCCAGGCTGCACCCTGGAGGGGGAGGGGTAATCCTATCACAACCATCATCCTGCCTAAACATCATCTTGCCAAAAATAATATTCTCCAGTGAGTCATGTAAACTGTTAATTTCCACACCACCACTATGTTTATTTGCACTGCATGTATAAAATTGCTTATAAAATGTTTGGTAAGTGGTGACAAACAAACTTATGGATGCTAATCATATGGGTATATGGGGAACGGAAATAATTTTAAATTGTTCAGAGCACCTCCATTTCTTTACATTCTTCCGGGAATTTGATTAATCAGCTATTAGAAGCATGTATGATACTGAAGCCCTATCTGCTTCTTGAAGCAAAAGGAGTGAATCAGGGAGACTATTATTGCAGTATCAGTGAATGACCATTTCTTTCATACCGAGTGTAGCTTGAAACATTTTTAGGATATCTCTATCAGTAATGTTACAGGTGAATCTGGTAGCTCTTCATGTGAGCTTTAAAACATCTTTCGTTTAAAAACAATTTCATTTATGAGAATTTTAATAACAGAATAGATTTCTAACATTTACACAAGACTTTCCTGTCCATCGTATAGAAATGGACAAATTCTGTGCCTTTATAGTCTGAAGACGGATGACAACAAATTAGACATGTGCAACATGGCAGATTAAAAACAGGAGTGCATTTTAAAGCCAAGTACAGAGAGGTATCAAGTTATATAATAAAGTGGTAATCTCTTTTCCAGGTGCAGCAGATACACCTGATATTCAGCTATGGGCATCTCAAAATCAAAGACTTTTGCTAATTGCAGGAAGCTCAGTTATTTATCTGGAGAATGAAAATAGATGTCATTATATTATATGGCAGTTTAAATGTCTAATTTCCTTCTAATTTGTTAATATTTTTTCAATAATTGTGGACTAACTTGACACAAGGTCAGTTTCTTCTTATCTGCCATCAGTTATTAGTTGGCTTATGCCCTGCAGAATGAAGATTTATATCATATAAATATGTAATTAGATACTAAAACTCCCACAATGCTTTGCATATAAGGTTCTCAAAACCTTTTCTGTATACCCAAGTGCTAATGTTTTCTACCTCTAAATCTAAAGAATTCTTCAATAAGGATGTACCTTGATGGGTGACCAAATGATGGAATGTATGTAATCAATGATGGAATGTGTATCATCTTTGACTTTGACCCCATGGAGAATGTCCCTAGTTCTCCAGGAAAGAGACACTTATGGTTGATTAGAAATACTTATTATAGCAAATGTGTTCTGTGATGGTTGAGATAACAAACCAGTGACGGATGTGTTCAACTCATCAGGAATTCCCTGTTGTCACTGATGTTTTATGTAAAAATAACGACTTGGTTAGAAATAAGTTTAGTTTAATCTAAATTGAATTACTGTAAAAGAAAGTCCACATGTAATTAGGTTGTGGGGTAAAGAAATTTCTTTGTTTCTCTTAGAAAATAGTTAGAAGTGAATCGAGCTGCAAAAGGACTTCTCCAGAATCGGTTTGGTTTCCTGTTTTCCGTATCATACTGTATAAATCTGTGAATAATAATCCTTGATTAAAAAATTCCAAATGAGCCTGGTTATCTGAAGTTTTATTAATCAGAATTGAACTCTAAAACATTATATATATGAACCTAAGACTATATATAAAAACTGTTGTAATAATAAACAGCTATAATTATAATAATAATAAAATGTATGATCCAATATGGCCATTACTGTGTTACCCTAAGCAGTCGCTTAGGTTGTCTTAGTTGCCTGCCCCTAAATCCAGCCCTGACCAGAGTCTTCTCTTTCATGTTGCATCCAATTATAAGGAGATGAACTATAAGTGAACAGTATAAGATACGGCTCCAGGAGATTTTGATACACGGGGGACCTTTTCTTGTCTTCATGAAGATTTTGGTTTGATTTTTCTGTTTTTTGGTTTTTTTTGGTTTGTTTTTAAATAGTCATCACTTACAGGATTTATATGATGCGGTATGCATTTTTTGGGAATGGAATTTGTCTGAAGTAACCAGAAAGCCCCACGAAATGTCCCACCAATCTCATCATGGGAGGGAGGGAGAAGTGTAGGAGTAATTGGGTCCAACTGATAGGTGATAACAATGCTACACCTATATAATTTTTGTGTGCATTTTGATAGGCTGACAGAATACTTGACCCTGAAGAGTAAGAGCATTTGGGAAGGAGAGGGAGCACAAGATTTCCTTTGCTTTAGAGTGTAATATGACTTTCAATGCCTCAGAAGCCCCCTCATTGTCTTTCATGACCCACCAGTTGAGAAACAGTTTTAGATTACACTACAATTTATCTACATTATATAGTAATGCAAATTTTTTATTTTTCACTCTTACTTTTATAGTAAATTTAAGACTGGAAAAAATTGAAGTCAAATAAGGGACCACTAACCTGAAAAGGCTGAGAAACACTGGTCTAAAATAAACACAAAATATTGAAAATGCATATATGCTTTAAAGTAAAAGATATACTTTTTAGTAAATTAGTATAATTTGTAGGCAGTCAGATACTGCAGAGATGGACAGTGGTATAAAACACTATGACAGATAGTAAAAATCACTTTGTAATATACTGAACTTTGTCAACAGCCATAAGGCTTATAAATTTCATCATTTCAGGGTAAGCCCTCTTCTCTCTTTACTATAAATATAAATTTCACTAAAGGTCACAGTGATGTGCATAATTCTGTTATTCTAAGTAAAAGTATCAACTTCAAGGTTATTTAATATCACATGGAGAGCTCTATTGTTTAAAAAACAAACTTGAAAGAGTTGGTTGGAAGGCTACTTCATTCTGGTTCTTTCATTGATCCTTTCATTAGCATTAAATATTCAGTTACAACATATACAGTTTTTGAAAATAAAGTCATATATATTTGTGACACTCAGAGTATGTTTACACTGTGAAGTCAATTTAATTTCAGGCGACATCCAACCACCGAACTAATGAGGTCAGTCAGGCATAATCACACTGCGCTCATTGTGTCATGGGAGTGCATCCCCACCAGTCATGCTTGTATCGATTAACAGAGGAGTGCACATGGGTAGCTATCCCACAGTGCAACTAGCTGCAGGGGTTTTTGGGAAGGTCTTTGGCCTCCCATGATGCAACATCCTCCCTCCCTCTCCTGATGTCAACAGCAAACAAACACCTTTTAGCGCCACTTTTTGAAACCCTGGCTCATTGGTTCATACACCAATTCTAGTTTTAACCTGCCAGTGACCATGCTGCAGAGGAAAGCAAAACCCAACCCCCAGGATCTCTGCCAATCTGACCTGGGGGGAAATTCCTTCCTGACCCCCAAATATAGTGGTCAGTTGGACCCTGAGCATTTCAACAAGACCTAACAGCCAAACACCAGGAAAGAATTGTCCATAGTAACTCAGAGCCCTCCTCATCTAGCGTCCCATCATCGACCATTTGGGGATATTTGCTATTAGCAGTCGCAGGTTGACTATATACTATTGTATGTATATATCATTCATGCAGACTATTTAAAAATCCTCCATTAGTAATGTTATAGGGGCTGATTCAAACCCCACTGAAGTCAATGGAAAGACTCTGACAGACTCCAAACATTATGTGAACCAGGACCCTTGAGGTGCAGAACAACTAAATTCAGTACAAATTTTTCCAGCTTGTTTCTTTTAGCAAGTTTTTGTTCAATGAGGCTCTGAGTTCTACCAGTGAGTTAAGGAACCTGTGACACTACACTATTTGTAGTGGTTGGCTGGAAGCAGACCTTGTGCTCTGCATGCTATTGCTAATTAACATCTAGCTCTCCGTCCACTATAGAATGGCAAAGGCAGAATAGTTTTTGCTTGATTGTTTAAGTATTTGCTGTTTCCAATAAAGCAAATTCAAGAAAGGCACCATCTAATTTAATGTTAAAGATCACAGTTCTCTTTTTAATTTGCCCCAGGATTGCTAGGCTAATTTCTGCTAATCTACTCCTCTGTAGCTGATCAATAGAATTTGTATCTTATTTACTATTATTTTAAATACACAGTATTTGTCCTGATTTTTTAATTTTTCATAAAGAATTCTAATATTTTCATAAATGTTCAATATGTAAACAGACAGAAAAAGCAGATTGAAAAAAGGTACCATTTTCAAAAGCATTGAAGTGATTTAGGAGTCTTTTTTGAAAATGAGATTTAGGGTCTTAAATCACATAGGCATTTTTGAAAATTTTACTGAAAGTCTATACAATGATAAATCTTTGCTTGACATAAGAAAACTTCTGAAATGAAAAAAAAAATTGAGTTCAGATTTGGTCAAAGGCATTTATTAGTATCTGGGAATGGGGAGAATAAAGTGACTAAATAAAAAAAGGGAATATCAATCCACATTATGAAAAAAATTCAAGACCGTATGCTAGAGGATTAGATTTATTTAATTCATTTTTGGTGTTCTTAACCCAACATTTACAAAATTTTAAATACATTTCCATGCAAAGAAATATAAATACTAAGTAAAGAACTAAAGCTATTAGAAGAGCACAGCTGCAGTGTAACAAAAAATGAAATGAGAAAGAACATTTGCTGCTTCAAGTAATACATTTTTGTTTGCCAAGCTCACAGCTAGTGTGTTTCACAGGTTTATCCTTTACAGTTGCCTCTCCAGTATTATTATTTCAATATGCTTTTGTAGAGCAAATAAAAAGCAGTGTTTATGGAAATAAGTGTGACCCAGAGATACTATAAATGCAGTGTCTCTTCTAGTGGGCACCAGCTCCACGAATGTTAAGCTTACATATTTGGTGCCTAATACTCATAAAACTTCTTCTCATAATGGAGCCATTTCTTAGTATGTGTACAACAGTCCCATATGTTTACCATAGGGTTCTACTAGGCAACAAATCTTCTCCTTCAAACGAGTCTAACAAGGTAGAGCAAATGTCAGAGTTTACAACACCTACAAGCCAATTGCACATACACCATTTGGAGCTGCTCAAAGCATATGTATTTCTGATCAAGGATTTTCCACGTTTTAGGTAAGAGTTTGAGTATCAGATTATTTAGACTTATTCATGGATTCTGTGTATTTGTGAGTGGCTGATGGTGATTGTAGTGAGCTGGAGTGGCCTCCTGCTGTACTTGACTGGGAGGAACCACTACACTCCCCCTGGTGGGCAGAGCCAAACCAGCCCCATCCCCACGAGAAGTGTAGGAGTGGGACAGTAAGTATAAAGAGCGGGCCCCATAGCTCAATTGAAGTTGAGCCAGGGAAAGAGGCAGATATCTCAAGTCCTCTGCAGGAGTCCTGACCAGGTCCCAAGCCACCCCCCATCCTGCTACCAGAGGAATCCATGAATGAAAAGGAATTACTGAGACTACTGTCAGCCATTTGCCGCCAAGCCACTGAGGATATGTGGCCAATGGAGCTGTACCAACAGGCTGTGGTCAAAAGTAGCTCCGGGGACATTAGTCCGGTTGTGCTGCCAGGAAGTCCATCAGTGTGTTTCAGTGTGTTCCCTGCTGATCACCACTGTTAGGGTCCTGGGTTGGGAACTTGTGGAGTAGGGTGGGCACGGGTCCCGCCCCCTGCCCCGCCACCAACCCCTGCCCTGGGTGGGTGGTCCACTTACCCTAGGCTGGAAGGACTGGGATTTTTTTGTGGCTTGCCCAGCCAAGAAGCTGTGGGCCCTGACTATGTTTGTTGTCTGCTCCAGGCCGAAGGCTGACACTGCGAACTGCTTCCTGCTCTGCCCTCCTAGAAGGTCACAGCCCTAAACTGTAATTGCTGTCTGCCCTAGCCTGGAGGTTTGGGCTAAAGACTGCTCCCTGCTCTGCGCTGCCCAGCTGGCCAGGCTTCTGGACTGTATTTGCTATCTGCTCCAGCCTGAAGGCTGACTGGACTGTCCTGCCTAGAAGGCCAGCACCTGTAGCCTGTTAATCACTGTCTGCCCAGACAAGAGACTGTGGCTATAGACCGTGGGTTACTCTGCCCACCTGCAAGGTCAGAGTGAGAGACTATTGATAGACTGCCATGGCAACCTGCCACAATGACCCAGAGTAGCCTCCTTCCAAACCTGACAGGAAGAAACCATTACACTTGGTGGAGAATATGGGCAGACCCCTGAAAGAAGGGGTTGAGCTGAAGACTGAATCCTCCCTTCCCCCAACCACCGTGATGGATGTGGACAAACTGATTTAGTGGCTGACCAAGTGCCAGAACAACAAAATGCAAACCTGCTGCATCAGCAACAGGTGCAGCAATTGGGAAATCAACAGCAACAGCTGTTCCAAGACCTGGGGACCCAACACTGGGAACACAGCAACAGTGTTTGCAGCAGCTTGCAGGTCTGCTACCTAAGCCCAGCAGCCCTGATCCTGGGGGATCAACGACTCAGGCCAGCCTCAATATGCCGGTGTGGCTATCAAAGATTGCACCCAAGGATGACAAGGCTTTCCTCATCACATTTGAGCAAGTCGCCTTGACTGCTAACTGGCCTCCCGAACAGTGGGCCACCCTTCTGGCCCCTTATTTGATGGGGATAGCCCAAGTGGCATATCACAGACTCCTGAGTGAGGAGAACCAAGGTTATGGGCAGGTGAGGGCAGCCATTCGAGACGTGCTTGACATCGTCCCTGAAACCTTCCACCGGTGGTTCCAGTGAAACACCTACACACAGTACCTGACCAAAGATTGTCATCCAGCAACTGAAAGATGCCTGCTGGCAGTGGCTGCAGCTGAAGTAACACTCTGGCATGAAAATTGAGGAGCAAGTAACTCTTCAGCAGTTCACTCACATCCTCCTGTCCCCTGGGAGGGTGTGAGTCCTCTGCCACTGACCTACCATGCTGAGTGCGGCCATCCTCCACTGGACTTTTTGGCCACAGAGACTCCTGTCAGGCCTGGAAATCTGCCTGTGATCCCAGGGATGCCCCTGCTAGGTGAAGGGAGGGCCCGTGGCCCAAATGGCAACCCTTGGCCTGGCCTGAGATGCCCTGATAGGTGGGATATTGGCAAGCCCCAGCACATATCCCCAACGTTTCATCAAGTAACTGAGGTGGCTAATATAATTTGCCCTGCTATAAAGTTACAGGTATTAGTGGAACAAATATTTCAACAATAACTTCATCACCGCACAAAACATTCCTTGAATAATATATTTCTTGCATGTCATTTGATCAGCTCCAATATTATGTAGTGCTGACCATACCCTTCACTGATCCTCACAGGCTTTTCATCTGAGTGATCAGGAGTTGTTGAAGGAGCAGGCTCTTTTGCAGGGGCTGTATCTGATGGCACTTTAAATTCATTTTATATTGGCTTCATTGTAGTTGCTTCTCATTTAGGCTGCTATAACTGAAATTGGAATCAGGCCCACAACGATCATTTTGCCAATTCAATACTTTTCTTGATGCAAAATTTGCAACCACTTTTCTCCATCCAGCTGGAAAAAAAAAATTCTGTGAAGATGATGTCTTCTAGTGCTCAGGCCTAACAGGCAAGGCAGGAAGGGAAACATATATATTCTGGCAGGACTGGTTGCATCTTATTGCATGTATTTTATAATACCTTTCTTTTCCAGGGTCCTTCCAGCCAGTGGTCTGTTTGGGAAAGTATAGCTCTACAGTTCCCAGCAGCCACTGCAGACACACTGAAATTTGTATAAACAAAGATTATTGGCTGGAGATGAAAAGGGCAAAAGCAAAGTAAAGAGTATGCCTAGCAAATACAGATGGAGTCAATTGCTTTCAGTGAAATTGGAAATCTAGGCACTTTCAAGAATCCTTATGTTTTTCTGCTGGCTTGTCAGAAATCCAAGGTAATGAGGAAGCTAAGAAAATCAATTCAGCTGTTGACTGCTCTATGAAGTGTGACACAGTAGACTGGCATACCTACATGATTCCCATTAGTTTACTGGTATGTGCTTGTGGAATAAAAATAATATCTCTGCTGCTAAGTCAATTTGGTTGGTCACAGCATGACCCCTCATACCTTAAATTTTCAAATTATTCTAAAGATTGATATAAAGTGCTTAAATGACATAATTATTTAGCTGTTAGTGGCAGGTTTTTCTGTTTGGTGCCCTGAAATATCATGCCTGCTTTAAATATCTATGGATGTTCTTCCCTTTTCACATATTCTAATGCACATGAAGTAGATGTACACTGTACATCACTGACAAAAATCAAGCACTTTTACTACCTTCTTTCAGCATTTACTGAAAATGTGTTGACTGTTTTATCTTGCAACTCCTTGTCTAATTGCACTTCCTCAAATTATGCAGTTTCCTCACCCCACTAGACTCACTGTTCCTATGCTTTGCTTTCTTAATTCATGTCATCTAGCTATAATAGACCTTTAACTCCTCTTGGCAGGGGTCTTGTATGTTTATAAAGTACCATATACATCTATGTCACTATAGAAAGATTCATTCATTATCCTCATAGATTTAGTGAAGTATCACTGAAAAAGTGCAGACTTTTAAAGCAATATACTGATTGTTCATGTCTTCACAGAAGCATATTTTTACTCTAATTATTACCTTTCTGTATGATATTTTTGTATAATCAAAATTATTTGATTTTTCTCTACAAAATGCGTTATTAGAGAAACTAGATTGGGATGGAAGGTAGATAGATTTGTATGTATATCATGCTCTCTCTCCCCCTCTTTCTGATATACAAAAATAGTGCACAATATATAAAAACAGTTAAAACCCAATCCATTCTATAAAAAGAAGTTGATTAATTTGTGTTACATTTATATTGTTGTTGGGTGTTTTGAAAAATGTGATCAGGGTAACTGATGAGTCTTGTTATTGATAAGTATATCTTTCAAAGATTCCCAGGGGTGCCCAAAATCCTGGATGGGTGTTGTTTTATTTAATAAAATAAACTGAATTAATAAAGACATAGCTGTTTATGAGATTGACTAGCCACCATCTCTCTCTCTATATTCCTTTTTTAAAAATTTGTACAGATTGCTCACTACTTTGCAATAAAACTGTTGTCATCAGGCCAGATTCTGTTTTCACTTAGACCAGTGTGAATCTCCATTAGTTTTAGTGGAGTTATTTTGGGTTTTACAAGGCTGAAACTGAGATTAGAAATGCCTATGCATTTTAAAAAGGGATTGCAAGTCTTTCATACATTTTAAAAGCTGTATGTATTCATGATAAACTTGCTAGGGAAAGCTCTGCAGAATAGCACTCATGCTGATATTATAATATGTTTTTTTTTTCCTTTAAGTGAGTGAATCAATGGGTGAAACGAAGAGTGAAAAAGTTCTATAAAAGCTAGAGGGAAAAAGTAGACACGACTGTAGGAGGAACTATATTCTCACTATAATTTACCCTGACAAAAACTGCTATATACTCCCTCTTGATTTTATTATGGTGATAATTTTTTAAATTTATTTATACTGCAGCATAAATGTGTGGATTTTAAAGATCAATAAAAGAAAAAAATTCTGATTTTCCTCTCTTGCAGATGTGTAAACCCACAGTAAACCCATGACTATAACACCTCGGTAAAAGAGAATTAATCCCAGCGTACCTGTCTGAAGAATTTACAATTTACAATTCCAATAGTTGAATAGAAATTAACATTCGTTAGCAGAAATTTTTTTCAAGGGGAACAGTGATTTGCATAATCTAATAGAAATTATAGGGGAAAAAATAGTTGAATGGCTAGGTACAAAATAATTATTTAGCCCAAACCTTCTCTTCAAGCTCATAAATATCTCATCAGGCTCGGGCTCCTCCCCTTATCTGTAATGATTTGATTTGTCTTGTTTGTGCGTCTGAAACCTGTAGGCAGCAGCTACACCGTGGAATCGTTCTTAGTCAGAGAGGGGAATTTAGGCAGAAAAGACTGTATTTCTCAGCATCAAAGAAGAGTTGCACCACATTTAATTGTGTTGTTTTCTTGCAGGAACTAGTTGCTTAGCATTCAGAGAAACAGAACTAAACAGATTATAATGAATGGATGAATAATAATAACAATAATTAATAAGACTCTGTAATAGTACCATGCGGTGGTGTGCAGTGAAGTTAGCAATCCTATTACCTACTGCTCCAAGTACAAGAACATACTTCCTTTGAAGCTGCTCAATCAACATTTTTTTTCTGTGGTAGGACACAAGCTTTTTGCTTCTTCCTATTTTTGTATTTTGCACTTCCTGTTTTAATGTATTTGGCTTTCTCTGCCTGATTATCCAAACTGCTCTTCTTACCTTCTCTGGGTGGAACAGTCAGTACTTTCTGGCATCTCAGGTGCTCTGAAAAAGGAGAGTTCTCCTTGCTATGCACTGCTCACACTCACACTGAGACTGAGACTCATCACAGTTGGAGACACAGCTGCATTTACTGTTATGATCTGTTCTGTAGAGTCAGTCTCTGTGCTCTCTAGAAGAAGGCTTTATGCACAATCTGAATGATTAGTAAGTAACCAAGCCTGGAAACCAGTCCTGGCAATAGTTCTCTTGTGTTTGCTTCTACTGTGGCCTTCTGCATTGCCAGGCCTTGCTCAAAATGTTTAGTGACAAGGAAAAATATCAGGAAGCTGTTTCCACACATAGCTAAGATTGCCCTCTGCTCATTCAAATCATGCATATAACCTTTTTCTAATTGGATTATGCTGCTGACTGTGAATTAATAAGAAATGCTTGATTTATAATTGGAGAGTGCTTCAGAAGGCATTTAATTGAATTACAGTTCCTTCTCTCACCCCGGTGTTGGATGGAGACATGCAGCTATAAGGTGCTTCTTATGATTTTGCCTTTCAGTATTGTCCACTGAGATACAATGTAAATTAGAAGAATTGTTTGGTTTTTAAACATTAACACCATTAACTTTTTTCTGCTACTGATTAAACACAAACATTTTGTAATAATTATTGACTAGAAACTTTCTAAAAATTTCCTTTTTGTTTTCATATATGAAACCTTGAAGTGTTTTAGCATTAGACAATGCTTTTATCTTGTACTATATTATTTCCCAAAAATTATATGACTCCAGTGATATCATCTAATCAATTTTTGTTAAGAAAAATATTTTGTAAAATATATGATATTCACCTCCATTGCTTTGATCTTTTTATTTTTTTGGTCTTTTCATTCACCTTTGACTATGATCTCTCTTTTGTTCCCAGTTTTCTCTGGAACTGCAAAGCACATAAAATCTGCCTTATCTTGGAATTTTGTAACAGAGGGCACACCCAACTTCAATCCCCATCATAGAGGGAATTCCTGAAGATTGTTGTTAAAGTGACTCTATGCCACAGCAATCCCTGAGTGCTGGCACAGCTTCTTAGGTAACTGCAGGTAACTGAATGCAAATTAGAGCAATTTTTACTTATATCTTAGGGACTGGTCCAGAGCATGGCTGACACCAAGATTAGGGGATATAATGGTTTAAAGTTACCTTTGCTGTTGCTCCTCTTCCTCTGGTCTTGCACTGAGCACCTTGGGTTTGCACAAAAATGTGTCTGCAGGATTATTTTATGGCATTGGAAACTAGGTAGTTTATATTAGAGTCATTAGTCATATTCTTTTTACATCAGTAGTCACCTCAATTCATTTTCATATATGTTTGTATTTCACCAAATAATAGAAAGGTAGGACTGGAAAGGACCTTGATAGGTCATCTAGTCCAGTCCCAAGAACTAGTTTTTAAAAACCTCTAATGACAGAGATTCAACAGCCTCCTTACATAATTTGTTCCAGTGATTAAGTTTTCCTTAATATCTAATCTAAATCTGCTTTGTTACAGTTTAAACCCATTACCTCTTTTCTTGTCCTCAGGGGATACGGAGAACACTCTCCTCTTTATAACAACCTGTGACAGGATTTATAGATCCTACACAGATGAGGAAGGAGCGACAGAGGCTCTGGAAACAGGGCTAGCCCCACCCCTCTGGTATTATCAATCACGCAAAATAGGAAAGAGGCCTTTAAAAGAGAGGAAGCTGCACTCAGGCTGGTGAGGAGTGCTGGTAAGGATTGCCTTAAGTAGCAGACTTCTGAAGCTGTGGAGGGAAACCATCCTCCTAGGCAGGAAACCATCCTCCTAGGAAGGAAACCTTCACCCTGACCTTGTGGAGTGGACAATGAACTCCCAGGATAAGTCAGACAGGCTGAGCCTGTCTCAGAGACCCAGCTAGAGTGATTTCCCCAAACTCACCATACTGGGACTGGATTGTTGACAGCACTATAGACTTGCCACCCACCTCCTCTTTGGGCCCACAGGGAAATCATATCCCTGAAAGTGTGGTATTTTGTACCTTTCATTTTGATCCCCCAGCTGGAGAGACATAGGGAGTCCCAAAAAGGGAAGAACCACTTCCCTGCCCCGCCCACACTCCACAAATAGTGGGGAAGTGGAGCCTGGGTTGTGAGCACTCAGTGTATCTAACTGTGCATGGTCAGGCTCTCCCACCTCTTGAGGCAGGAACTACCAAGGACTCTATTACACAATATTTTACATACTTCAGGACTGTTGTCATTTTCTCCCTCAGTCTTCTCCAGATTAAACAAACCCAGTTTTTTCAGTCTCTTCTCATAGATCATGTTTTTGTAGGTCTGGACTTTCTCCTGTTAGTCCATAACTTTCCTGAAGCATGATGTCCAGAATTGGAAAATATTCCATTTTGTGGTCTTACCAGTGCTGAGTAGAGTGAAAGAATTACTACTCATTGTCTTGCTTGCAACACTCATGCTTTTTTTGCTATAGTATTACTGTTGACTCATATTTAGTTTGTGATTCACTATAAATCCCAGATCTTTTTCTGCAGTACTCCTTCCGAGGCAATCATTTCCCAGGTTGTATTTATGCAATTGATTATTCCTTCCTAAATGCAGTACTTTGCATTTTTCCAGTTTTTCAAGATTAATTTGAATTCTAATCCTGTCCTCCAAAGCATTTGCAACTCCTCCCAATTTGATATCATCCACAAACTTTTAAAGTGTACTCTTTATGCTATTATTCAAATCATTTATGATGATTTTGAATTGAACTAGACTGAGGATGGATCCCTGAGGGCCCCTATTCAATATGCCCTTCTGTCTTAGTACTATAGAATCATAGAAAGCTAGGGTTGGAAGGGACTGCAGGAGGTCATCCAATCCAACCCCCAGCTCAAAGCAAGACCAACCCCAACCAAATCATCCCAGCCAGGTCTTTGTCAAGCTGCACCTTAAAAATCTTGACTGTGAACCATTGATAACTACTCTCTGAGTATGCTTTTCAAACCAGTTGTGCCACCCACTTTATAGTATATTAACATAGACTGTAATTTCCTAGTTTCTTATGAGAAGGTCATGTGAAGTATCAAAAGCCTTAATATAAATTCAACATATATCACATATAATGCTTTCACCCTATCCACAAGACTTGTTATCCTGTCAAGAAAGGATATTAAGTTGGTTTGTCATTTCTTCTTGGCAAATCCATGTTGACTTTTACCTAACACCTTATCTTCCAGGTGCTTACAAAATGATTGTTCGATTATTTTCTCTATTATCTTTCTGGGTATCGAAGTGAAGCTGACTAATCTATAATTCCTAGTTTGTTCTTATTTCCCTTTTAATAGATAGGTACTATTTGCCCTTTTCCTGTCCTCTGGGATCTCTCCTGTGCTTCAGGAGTTCTCAGAAATAATCACAAATGCCTCAAACATCTCTTCAGCCAGTTTCTTAAGTATTCTAGAATGTATTTTGTTAGGCCCTGCTGACTTGAAGACACCCAACTTGTCTAAGTAATTCTTAACTTGTTCTCTCCCTATTGTAACTGCAAACCCTACCCCATGTACGCTGATGTTCACTATGTTAGTTGTCCAATCACTGCTAACTTTTTGGGGGTGAAAACTGAAACAAAAAAGACACACTTCTGCCATAGCTCCACTTTCTGCTGTGGTTTTTCCTTTTTCATTGAGTAATATACCTACTCTGTCCTTGGTCTTCCTCTTGCTTGTTATGTATTAGTAAGATGTTTTCCTGTTATCTTTTAGGTTCCTAGCTAATTTAATCTCATGTTGTACCTTGATCTTTCTAATTTTTTCTCTACATGCTTCTGGGTTTTTCCTATATACATCCTTCATAATTTAATCTAGTTTCCACTTTTTGTATGATTTTTTAATTTTTTTTTTTTTATTTTCAGGTCATTGAAGATCTCCTGGTTAAGCTAGTGTGGTTTCTTACCATATTTTCTATCTTTCTGACACAATGGGATAGTTTGCTTTTATGGCCTTAATAATGTTTCTTTGAAAAAAATACCAACAATCCTGAACTCTATTTTCCCTTAGACTTTTTTTCATAGGATCTGACCTACCAATTCTCTGAGTTTGCTAAAGTCTACCTTCTTGACGTCCATTGTCTTTATTCTGCTATTTTTCCTCCTACCATACTTTAGAATAATGAATTCTACCATTTTGTGATCACTTTCATCCAGCCTTCCTTCCAGCTTCAAATTCTCAACCAGTTCCTCCCCATTTGTCAGAATCAAATCTAGAATAGCCTGTCCCCTACTCACTTTCTCAGCCTTCTATAATAAGAGCTATCTCCAGTGCATTCCAAGAACTTGCTGTATTGCCTGCCTTCCCAGTTGAAGTTCCTCATTACCAAGTCCTCTGCTTTGGAAATTGTGATATCTGTTTAAAAAAAGCCTTAGGCTGGGTCTACACTGATGGCAGCAAATTCACCTCCATTAGTTCGATGTCTCTGGATCGACTGAGCGGTCTGTGTAGACTCGCTCAGTCAAACAAGCAATCGGCATAGGAAAACCACCCTAGTATGTGACGTAGCACTGCGTCAAAGGGAACGCAGTGTGGATGGCGCATGGAGCAGATGCAGCGAAGTCAACGGGAAATATGCAAGTGATTTACGTCACTTGAATATTTCCTGTCTACTGCCACTGAATCTGGAAGGTAAGTGTTGACCGGGCCTATTACACCTCTTCTTCCTGGTTAGGTGGTCTACAGTAAACCCCCTACCATGACATCATCCTTATTTTTTTTACCCCTCTTATCCTTACCCAGAGACTTGCCTCCCACTTCTAGCTCAACCTCAGTGCAAACATATATATATTTGATAATCAAGGCAACACTTCCTCCATTGTTCCATATCTGTCCTTCTTGAACAAGTTATATACTTCTATACCAATATTCCAACCATGTGAATTATCCCACCAGGTCTCTGTGATGCTAATTATGTCATAATTGTGATTATTCACTAATATCTCTAGTTCTTACTGTTTATTACCCATACTACTTGCATTGTATACAGACATCTAAAATGTTAATTAGATTTACCCTCTATAATCCCTTTTGTCTCTCCTTTGTCACTGCTATGATTATCCATGAGCCACCCGAGATTCCAACTCTTCCCCAAGTCTCCATGTTCTGGCCTTACCAATTTATGGCATTGTCCTTCTGTTTCTTTTGAACTTCCACTTAAATCTTGGTTCAGAGGTCTCCACAGGGCAATTATTTATCTTTTCCAGTTGTGTTAATATTCTCTTCTTTGTATAGCTCTGACCTTATAAAATCCATTTCCAGAGGCTATTTGTCTTCATGTCTTCCAAGATTTAATTTACTAATGACGAATTAGCAGGGTTTATGTGTTCAGACTCTTGCCTGATGGATATAGTTTACAGAAAACATCTTTTTATGTTTGATCATTATATTTGATCTTTATCATGTAATCTTTGGTTCCATAGCTAAATTTTGAACCCATAATTATCAAGAGGATTTTAAATTCAGGAATGGTCCTAGTTATTTGCAAATGTGTAGTTGTACAAGCCTTGAATGTGTGGTAAGGTCCACACAATCAGTACCTGCCTCTTTGATCACTTCTTGGCCCACACTAAACCACCCCACACCTTGACAAATGAGACTTAAAGCTTCTTCCTAGACAAATGCACTAAGCAACAGTTCTCAGGATACTATCACTCAATTTCCTCATCCATCTCCTATTTAATCCAATGGAAGACTCCATTCATTTCAGAGGTCACTTGATCAGAATTAAAATCCTCTGAGCTTCTCTTCCCTAGCTGCCAGTGTGTGTCCTTCTACACACTAAGCTGTTGGTGGAAGTCTTTAAAGTATGTCACACATTTTATTTCATACTGGTCCCAATAAAGCCTTAGATTAACTACAGTGAATTGTAATCATACCCATTTTTCCATCTTCTAAAACACCGTACTAGCTATCTTCATTGTCAAAGGTATCACCGAAGTCTACAGGCTACAACTCTTTCACTCATGAGAAAACATCCAGGATAGAACATAGGTTCTGACAATTTAACAGTGGAGCATAAGAAGTTTGGAGCTATTGCCTTTCTTCTACTTTCTTTCTTTTTTTTAATGTTACAAGCAACTATGTACATACATGGTGCGATAAAATCAATTATAATAAATTTAAATATAAAATCATCTTACACTTTGTTAAAGATTCAGAAAATGACAATAATCAATTATATATATATATACACATATATAATTTGAGAAGTACTTCATGAACAGAGTCAAGTTTAATTTTTGTAAAGAATGTTATTAAAAAAATGTTTAGTTTGGAAAAGAGGCGATAAGGGTGGACAAAACAGCAGTCTTCAAACACTTGAAAGGCTGCCATAAAAAAGATGGAGAAAAATTATTTTCTCTTGCCACAGAGGGCAATACAAGAGGCAATGGACTCAAACTACAGTATATCAGATTTAGATTAATCTCAGGAAATTTCCTAACTGTAAGACCAGGAGGACAATGGAAAAAACTGCCTAGGAAAGTCATGGAAGCTCCTTCACTGAAGGTTTTCAAGAAGAGACTGGATAGCCATCTGGATAGCCATGGTTTAGATACAAGTCCTGCATCTTGGCAGGGAGTTAGACTAGATGACCTTTATGTTCCCTTCTAACCCTATAGATCTAATTCCATGATTTCTAGACTGCCATAAGTTTGAATTGTGCAGTTGAGACAAAACTCAACTCCCTACCATGACAAACTTTCTCTCTATGTGCTTGTTCTGTCCACATACTGAGTGCTTTTGCAAAGTGTTGTATACCCTAAGCCTGCAATGAACCCAATGGGAAATGAGGGCATTGATTTGACCCATTACAAATCAGAATCGAGTAGGAAAAATATGCAGTCAGTTATCTGTTATCTTCTCATTAGGAGAACATTCCAAACTCATCATAATCACTCAGGAAAAATTTCCTTTCAGCTAATCAAAATGCTTATGACTATGCTTAGCACAACAAAAGAAAACCCTAACCGAATGGTCAAAAATGGGTTTCCTCTGTGTTTCCTTGTCAGTAACATAGGGATATGCATTATTTTTTATGAATGTTATGTGTATATATAATATGTAGGTTTGGGTGGTTATGGTATTGATGACTAAATGGTAGCTAAGGGTTAAGTCCTGAAGGAACCCATAAACAATGGTTATAGACAGAATTCAATTGCCTAGTGCTGAAGGGACAATTCTAGGAATCCACTATGGGAAAAGTACCCCCTGACTCCTCTGGAGAAATGCATAAACTAGTTTGGTCAGGTTCAGGTGCCTTGATGAACGCCACAGAGAATCGTCAGGTGGGAACTCTGATCCAAAGAGGCTTTGCAATGGATAAACACACTGCTTATGACTTAAAGGGAGAGGGATGCTGACTGGGGGGTCATACTGTCTGAGAGGCTGCAGTTGCAAGAGGCAACCTTTCTGACAGACCAGTGCTTGGTGGAGTTTGGGTTAGATGGAATCTGCTTAAGCTGTCTGGAAAGGCTAAGTTTAGGAAAGACAAGATAAGCTTAGGCTTTTATTGCTTTAACCCTATTTCTGTCAGCTTGTTAAATTTCTGTGAACCAATATTATTTGCAGTGTTGCTATAGCCAGGATGGTCCAATAACTTAATATTTCCCTACAATTTCAGTACAAAGAACAATGTACAGAAAGTGAAAACAGCAGAGATGGAGAAGTTACAGTTTAGGGATGAGCTGCACCCGTGACATCTCTCTTAGGCTGGGTCTACACTGACGGCAGCAAATTTGCCGCCGTCAGATTGATTACTCTGGATCAACTGAGCGGTCTGTGTAGACCCGCTCAGTCAATCCAGCAAGTGATGCAGGAAAGCCACCCCAGTAAGTGGTGTGGTGCCATGTGGACGGAGCAAACACTGCAAAGTTGACAGGAGATATGCAAGTGATTTATGTATCTCTCGTCGACTGCCGCCGAATACCAAAGGTAAGTGTAGACCAGGCCTAAGTCTCTCCAAGGGCGCTGCTTTCAAGTGACAGACTAACACCTGCACTTTTCCCAGAGTGGAACGCTTCAGTTCACCTACTTCAGACTGCATCACCAGACTACAACACCTTCTTTTTATCATCCATATTTACCTCAGACAACCCCGCTGAGTTTGGATCCTACTACAGAATTGTTACTGGGAGCTTGTGACTATCAGAAACTTGCAATGATTTAAGACAGCTTCTACAAAAACAAATATGATATGTTGCTTGACAGAGAGACAAGGTGGATGAGGTAGTATCTTTTGCCTTATAAGGAACGATATTCTAATATCAGATGCTCCAGAATCTGCAGTAATATCTTACTCCACAAAAGGTTTCACTTACTTAAACTGGAATAAGTGTATCCAAATCTAGGGGTATGTCTATACTGATGCCACCGTCAGATCAACCTTTCTGGATCGATTGAGTGGTCAGTGAAGACCTGCTCAATCAATCCAGAAGACGACACAGTAAAACTACCCCTTCAAGTGGCATAATGTTGCTTTGACTGGAACGCAGTTCTCATCAGTGCAGTGCAGTGAAGACGCCGCACAGAAGGGAAGAACAGCAGTCGATGGGAGTTACACAAGCTACTCTACATAGCTTGCGTAACTTCCATCGACTGCTGCCAAATTGCCAGGTAAGTGTAGACCAGGCCTAGGTCCCTGTTAGTGTACTAATGAGCACATTCTTTTCCAGCCATTCAGGGAGTTTTGACCTAATGAAGCTTTGGGTGGCAACTCCTATTTTTAAAGAAAGGATTGTGGAATATATTTCTTTTGTTTTTTATGAACACCAACTTAAAAATATGCATAGTTTGAAAAGACAGAGTGAAGGACATCTTGAATAATTATTTTATGATAATATGACGAAGAGTTCAAGAAAAAAGTAAATTGTATGTAATTATTGATATTCACCTATTACACTGATGTCAATTCCTATTGCCCTCATCAAACCAAGTACATTTTTGTACAACTGTCTAATGATTGCTGATTTCTGGTGCCCCATATCAATTATGTATAAAACTACAGGAAACTGAATCAATAGTCTTTTTTTCTTTTAGAATGTCTGCTATCCTCCTGTTTCCAGCAAGATGAGTTGTCTCCTGGTCTAATGCCTTCTATGAAATCAGAGTCATGCTCTAACAATAACGTGATTTTGGTTTATCAGAGAAATGTGGTTTTCTGATCCCCATAACTACTCAAGCACAACAGTCATTTGAGAAAAGGCATTTTGAATTTGTGCTTGAAGAAATACACGTACGTCTCAAGAATGATTTTTATTAACTGACATTCAGAAAATGACAGCAATATTTTGTATGCACTTAAAAAGCAGCTAAATCACACTGCAGTAAATACAGGTATGAGAAACGCAGAAAATGTGCTGATAGTTTCTGACATGTTTATTTTGGTTACAGTGTACAGATGAATCAATTTGATTAGACTAATAAAACAAAGGGCCAAATTCTACCCTCCATCACCCTCATGGAAATCCAGAGTAGCTCCTTTGCCTTCAATTAAGTTAATTTAGGTTTAAATCACTATAAATGAGCAGATTTGATGCAACAGCTTCAAAATGAGCAAAATGAGAGAAGAATATTTTTATGGGAATACAGGCTTTTAGGAATATTTCTGCACCTCAAGCTATGTCAGTTTCAAACAGTTCACTATAAAATTGAGAATGGGTTGAGCTAAAGCCTGTAGAACACTAAACAAAAGAGAGGCTTCAGAATCGAGCGCATAAGCATCTCTCTCTCTTTAATATAAATCTCCAGTTCTACAAAGAGCGATACACATACATGCTTAACTTTATGCATGGTGAGTAGTCCCACTGAACTTAAATGGGACTTCTCACAGAGTAAGAAGTTAAACACACACAAAAGTCTTAGCAGGTTCAGAGACTTCATTTTATAAAGTGATCTTCTGTATTGTAATGAACACTTAACGTGACATAAAAACTGATTTTATTTGGTGCTGTATCTAAAAGCATAGTAAAAAACCTTTGATAAAAGTGTTCTATTTTAAAAGTGATCTTTTCTTTTAAGAAAACAGATTAATTCTGTCAGCCACCAAGTGTTCATGGAATTCCTAACAGAGAACAGCCATTGCTTTTCCTAGTGGGATTCTAGCCAGCTCTTGCAGAAGAGCACAAGAGGAGAGAACTCACCCTAATTTTCCTTCCTATTCCTCCTGTGCTAGATGCATGCATAGCAGCTGGTTAGAATTTGTTTATGTATTTTTACTCATCCAAACTTCTTGACATTCACAAAGTCCCTAGCACACCAGCACAATACAAATAGTTAATACAATTTGAACCTACTTGCAAAGACTTTCACATTACATTTACTCATAGCAGTTAATTTAAGCATAGGCACTAGCCTTTGCATGAATACTCTGGATGGATGGTGCTCAGGGAATGAATTAGGGCTGTGCAGTTAATGAGGCTGTTCGTGTAATACTTCCTCATTGCTGAAGATTTTGAAAGGTGTGTAGTGAATGAGGGAGGGGGTTGCATGACAAGTAAGGTAGGTCTTATGATTTAGTCAGTTGAATGCTGCTCTGGGGATGTGGATTCTATTCCTTCCTCTGCCACAGAGTTCCTGTGTGATGCTAAAAAAGTCAATACAATGATGCTTTCCATAGGTAGCCACTAATTGTCTGTTTTTCATTTCCTTTGTACCTTATTTGAGACACCTCAGGTCTGATTTGCAGAAGAGTTGAGCACTCACATGTGCAACTGAAGTCAATGAGAGTTGTGCTTTGAAAAGTGCTATAAAATGTTAATTTATAGATGAAATAATCAGGCTCTGAATATTTCTGAAATTAGTGGAAACTTTGGAAATTAAAATCTTTGTACCTCAGTTCTCGATCTGTAAAATAGACCACCATTTTCACAAGGGTATTGGTGAAGATGAATTCATTAATACTTCTTAAGCACTCAGAGGTTACAATGATGAGCACCATAGAAAAGTCCATGAGGAAATTAAAAATTCTGTATTCAGAGCAGAGTTTGAATAGTGTGCTGTAAATAAGGAACAGGATAAAACTGAACAATGAAAATAGAACAAACAAAGAATAAAACTGGAGCTGGTTGGAAATTTTCCAGTGGACCAGTTTTTATTTGGCAAACACTGATTCAATGGGATTGAAATGTTCTTTGAGAACATGCCAATTACATTAAAACTCACTGGCCGACCAGCTTCCTGGCTGCTTGCCTGACAAATGGATGGGTTTCCCAGCTCTTTGGGATACATGGCTTGCTGGCACCCCAGTTGCCTGCCTGGCAAGGTGCTTGGATCCCTGCCTGTCCAGCTTGCTAGCTTTTTGGCTGCGCACTTGGCAGGTGGTTTGCCTTCTCCCCCAGAGTGACGGCTCACCAACCTGCGTGGCTTGCTGGCTTTCCAGCTGCCCAGGTTTTCAGCCTCCCACCTTGCAGGTTGCCTGGCTGATCAGCTCCCCAGGCGGCTCAACTTGCCAACTTTCCCGCTTCCCTCCTATCCCCCAAAGAGTGTGGAGCATCCTGTTTCCTCAGACTGCCTGGCTCCCTAAATGCCTATCTGGCAGGTGGGTGGGGTTCCCTGGGAAGATGGCTTGCTGCCTTCACAACTGCTTATGTGGTAGGCAGTCTGTGCTGGCTACTTGGGCAGCTGGCTTCCAGGCTGCCCAACTGGCAGCTTCCTGGCTTCCCAGATGCCTAGCTTCCCAGCCCCACACATGGTTGAGAGGCTGCCTGTTTGGTGGCCTTCCTTGCTTCCCAAATCCTGGGCTGCCCAATGTGTTGGCTAGCTGGCTCCCCAACTTCCTGCGTGGTGGAATGTCCAGCTCGATGGGTGATCTAGCTTCGAGGATTTCCAGGCAACTTTACTTCTGCCATTTCTGAATTTCAGATGCTTGATTTTTGAAAACTTAACTTTTTTTTTAAATGTAATTTTTGGTATGTAATATTGACTACAGAACTTGTAGGGCACTGAAGTAGCATAACCTTTATTCATTCCTTATTCATTAAAAATACTTTGGATTCTGTTCCATCTTCAAATGGCTTTCATGAAAAAGACAAAAACCAAATGCTGAGAAAATAATAAACTGGCATTTGACAGACCTAGGCTGGCTCAATAGATTATTATTTGGTATGGTCGATGAATGATTTAGGAGAACTTCCAAGCCCATTTATTCATTCCATGCTTGTGAAATATTTACTAAATTGAATATAATTGATACATAGCTATTCTTTTTCTTCTAGTGCACTTTGTTTTTTTCCCTCTGTTTTCTAAAATCTTGCAGGATTTGAGTGTTACTATTTCTCTGTTGCATTTCAGTTGCTAACAACTATTGCCCCTTGTGATTGATATGACCTTGCATTTATAATATTGCCTACTAGCTCTGGGCCCACTCTTAGAGCACGCTAAGTGCTTTCACCTTCTGTTGAAGTCAGTGCATATGGCCTCACAGAAAGCACTCAAGGCCTGATTCACCTCCAGTGCAACTCTGCTGAGTGACACCATAGTTGAATTTGACCCTAAGTACTGTTAAGAATCATCTCCTATGGCTAGGAGTCACTTCACTGACAACTGAGCAAAGGGACCACCATGAGTTGGAGCATGACAGCTGTTTAAGAGTGCCCATTGATGCCACACAAGCATTTAGAACAGGAAGTGAATCAACATATCATATCCAATTAAAATTCAGGAGGAAAAATAGATATAAATCTAAGTTATTTACAATAATTACACAGCTTATTTTTTTAAAAATTGCTACCATGGCTAAACAAAAAAGTAAAAGAAGCGGTTAGAGGCAAAAGGACATCCAGGGCCCAAGAATAATTTTTTTGGGCCCAGTACAAACTTGCAATACAGGCCCACTTCCACACACATACCACAATCCCTCATCCCATACATACAATCTCATGAGCCATGAAAAAAAGTTTGAATTCTGAAATTACTGTTACATAGTCTAGATTTCTGAAAAGTGCCCCCCTTTGCTATTTTTATTTAAAATAACACCCAGCCTGAGCGTCCTACAAGTTTACTGACTATTTTGTAACTTTTTGGTCATTATAAAGGTATTATATACTGTCGATGTCTTGATTTTTTATTCTAATGGACCAATGTGACTGCAAACCTTTTGTAATTAGACCAATTAACTTTAAAGCTTTATTTTTTCTGGCCTTTTTCTTTGAAAATCATGAATTAGCCCCCCAAAGTCAATTTCTTTTGCAAGTTCACACTCAATAGATAGGATAGATAGGTGACAACCGTTCTTGCCCCATTGTAGAACGCCTGCAGTTTTTATGAGTGCTAGCTTGCTGAAAATTCTTTCAGCTTCTGGTACAGTCACTGGCAGTGTGCAAAAAATCCGTAAAGTTATGCACACTTCACTGAAAATTAGTTGCAGTTGTTTTTTGTAAATCATTTGATAGGATAAGTGGGGGTAGTTCATATTCTTTTCCAAAAGTAGACTTGATCTTTTTCAGGTGCAACATTTCACAAGGAAAATTCTCAGAAAGATCTGTAGGATACTTGTGAAGTAGACATTTAGAAGCTTCTTCCAGTTCCTCAGGCTCTAGTGTCACATATTTTAGGACTGAATGGAATGTCAAACTGCAAGTTTGTAAATCATTTGATAGGCCAGTATCCTTGCCCTGTTCCTGGTGGGGAGGCCCAGAAGGCATACTATGGTTTGGCAGCAGAATCTGTTGTGGACTGTGCCCAGTGGTGTCAGAAGTGGGATCTTTGTGCAGAGGACTCTGAATGTGGGTGAGCATAACCCACCATTTTCAAGATGGAGGAGCTAGTAAAGACCCTGGTGCAAGCCACAGCTGCCCAACAGGAGGCTACCCAGGTTCAGGCCGCTACCCTGTGGGAGGCTGTGAGGTTGCAGCAGGAGACCAACCAGCTGCTGGTTAGCCAGGCAGCCCAGGACCGCGCCTTATTACAAGAGGTGGTAGGCCAGCCGAGGGCCCTGCTGGAGCGAGGTGGACACCAGGGGGAGGGTCGCAGCCTATACCAGCAGGCAACTACCTGCGAAAGATGATGCCAGGAGATGAGATGGAGGCATACCTGCTTGCCTTTGAAAGGACGACCCAGCGGGAAGCCTGGTCTCGAAAGCAGTGGGCCAGTATCCTTGACCCGTTCCTAGTGGGGGAGGCCCAGAAGGCATACTATGGTTTGGCAGCAGAAGCTGCTGTGGACTACGCCCAGTTGAAGGCAGAGGTTCTTGCCAGGTTGGGGGTGACGACAGCCACATGGACTCAGCAGTTCCATGAATGGAGGTTCCGGGAGGAGCAGGCAGCAAAGTCCCAGCTTTTTGACCTCATTCACCTGGCACAGAGATGGCTGTATCCAGAGGTCCACAGTAAGTCGTTGAGACCCCCACAGAGGCCCCGCAGCACGTTGGGGCTGGGGGTAGGGGCGGTGATGGAGGGAGGACGGCGGCCCTGTGGGGGCCGGGAGCAGTGAATGCAAAGGCCGCCTCTTGGAAGCTCCTGAGGGGGAAAGAGACGACTCCAGGTGCGGGTGCAGGTGGCAGGGGAAGGAAGGACAGAGACGGGGTTGGAAATGGGAGGCAGGGGTGGGGTGGAAACAGGGAGGGGGGTGGAGGCTGGGACAGGGGAGGGATAAGGACAAGGAGCGGGGGCAGGTTCCGTGGCCCCAGCAGCCGGGCTGGCGGAGTGCAGTGTCTCCAGATCAGGGCTGGGGGCTGAGGGGGCAGGGAAGGGGAGAGGGTCCTCTATAGGGGTGGGCTCAGGTGGTACGGTGCCAGCAGTTTCGAGCCCTTGAGAGGAGACATCTAGGCTGGCACCCTCGAGGGTGAGGCCAGCCTACGGCAGGGGCGGGGCCACCAGGCGGTCCCGACTCAGGCTCCACGGTCCCAGCCAGTGCTGCAAGGGGCGCGGCGGCTGTGACAGGATCTCTGCTGTCAGCTGGTTGGGCAGAGGGGTCGAGAGGGACCCTGGGAGGGGGGGCAGGTACAGCAGCCTGGTAGGGAAGGATGGGGGATGGCTCAGCGCTGTCATGTGCTAGGCCCTCCATGTGGGGGGAGCTGTCCTTCCCCTGGCTGGCTGGGGTTAGACCCAGGGCATCAATCTCCTCCATAAGGGACGAGAAATCCCCTCCCGTCACGATGAGGTCTTCCCCAGTGGTAGCCGAGGGAGCAGCGGCCCCGGCATCGGTGGGGGGGGGGGGGCAGCTGACATAGGGGAGGGGGGTCTTCAGCCGGGGGCTCCTCCAGGAGGGAGATGGTGCAGCCCACATCTACCACCACGGCTTCCTCGGCCAGTGCCACCAGCTGGGCTTCGGCAGGGGGCTCGGTGGAAGGCCCAGCCCAAGATGCCCCCCTCCTGGCCTTGCAGGGGCTCTCACCCCCCTCGACAGTGGAGAGGACAGGGTGCTGGGCACCGGCCTTGCGCTTACCACCCCTGCCCTGCACCAAGACCCAGCCCTCCCAGGTGGAGGGCTTGGCAGCGGGGGCAGAGCTAGGGGGCAATGGCACAGGGATTGAGGCTCGGGAAGACAGGAGTGGAGTCACAGGGGGAATAAAAGCCACCCCCAGTGTGAGCCCCTTCCAGTGCCTGACAATGGTGGCCCTGGTCTCCTTTCCTCCGCAGGCCTGGCTGGACTGCTCCGGGCATTGGCGGGGCCAGCTCGCTCACCCGGGTGATCCAGGGGGAGGGCCCCCGGGGCCTGGGGGCAGGTGATAGCTGCTGGAGAGGGAGGGGAGGTGGCCACAGGGACCGGACAGCTGGGGGATGGCCACAGCTGGCCTGACTGGCACTCCCCTGAGTCCCGGGGGACCCGGGCTTCCTGTCTTGCCAGGCCAGGGGACAGTCCCTCTGGACATGCCCCGTCACTCGGCAAAGGAAGCACCGGGCCTCTCCCGTCGAGCAGCGGACCCAGTACTGGGCCCCTTGATGGGGCACCAGAAAGGACCCCTGAAGCGCCTCCCCACCACGAGCTGCCAGCAGCAGTTGGAGCTGCACCTGCCGGCGGAAGGAGAGAACGTGGCGGAGGGCGGGGTCCTTGCAGCCAAGGGGGAGCAGGCTGATGCTGGAAATGGGCTTCCCCAGGGTAGCAAGGAAAGGCAAGAGGCAGCGTTGGGGAGGAAGGGCGGGACAGAAGTGAAGACCACCCGTATGCCCAGGTCCTCCAGGGTCTCCACAGGGACGTGGACGCCCCCCACCGCCAAGCCCCTCTCCACCGCCTCCTGGGGGGCGGCCTCAGATGCCAGAAAGAAGACCACCTTCCTGTACATCTTAGAGGCCGCCACCACGGGTGTGGGCCCTACCACCCGTGCCAATGCCCGCATGTCGGTTTCCATGTGGGGCGAGGCGGGTACCAAGGAGCAACGGACCACATGACTCCTTATAAGGGTTGGGAAGGGGCCCCGGCCCCAAGGGACAGTGCTGGAAGCAGCGGTCGGGGCAGGTGATGGGGCGGCAGGCTCCCTGGCCATATGCCCTGGGAGCGGCGCTGCCCCCAGAGCCAGTGGAAGGGACAGTGAAAGGGACAAGTGCAAGGTCATGCACTTAGGGATTAATAATAAGAATTTTAC
>ML675605.1:1471155-1522292 GCA_007922155.1 Mesoclemmys tuberculata
CAGGATCCACAGGTGGGGGCAGGGTCTCAGGGCGGAAGGGAGGGGCAGGAACGTCCAGGGGGCGGGGTCCGGTCCTGAGCACACCCGCTATCTTGGAAGGGGGTAGGGTGGGGTAGCCGCTCCGCCCCGCTTGGCTGTGTGGTCATCAGCCTGGGTTGGGGTTCCGGCTCCTCTGGCTGCACGGAGAGGGGGGGGGTCTGGAACCAATGTGTGGGTGGGTCAACAAAGAACAGGGGAAATCAATTAAGGGGGGGGCTGTAAGCGCTGCTGAGACCGGAGGGACGGGGGAGAAGCAACAGGAGCAGTAGCAGGGGGTGGGGGGGAGTGGAGTGTTGGGCTGAAGCAAGGTGGAGACGCCCAGCTGCAGACAGCTAGGATGGGGCAGGGAAAGGAGTCGACCTTGAGAGGAAGCCAAAACAAAAGGGGCAAAATGAAAACAACCACACAAGGACAAGCAGGCTGGGGGGGGGGCAGCTGGGAGGGGTGGAGAAGGGGGAAAGGATGGGGGGGCCAAAAAAACAGGGGCCAAGGGGGCAGCAGCAGAGAAGGGGTGGGTGGGTTGTTGCTGGAGCAAGGCTGGGAAGGCTCAGCAGTGAACTGCTAGAGCCGGACGGGACGGGGGGCCACCAAACTCAGGGGCTGGACTGGGGAGAGCGAACCGGCCTTGGGAGGGAAAAACAGAACAGGGACAGGGTAAGCAAACCTGCACAAGGGCAGACAGATCAAAAGGGGGGGGGGAAGGACAGCTATGGGGAAGGGGGAGCAAAGAAGGGAAAGGGCAGGGGGGGCCCCTAAAGTGGGGGGCCAAGGGAGCAGCAGCAGGGAAGGGGGTACTCACGGCAGCAGCAGCAGGAGAAAGGGAAAAAGCCGGCCAGGAAAGGGGCCCCTCTGTAGCTTGTGGTGATAGTGGTGCTGATGGGGGGAGGGCACTCACTCACCCCTCCTGGCCAGGCCGGGGGGCGGGCAGGTAGGCAGGCAGGCAGGCTGGTTGGTTGGTTGGCTGGCTGGCTGGCGGCTGGCTTGGCCCCAGACAGCACGAGTAGCACCTCCAGCAACCTTGAAGAAAAGGGGGGGGGGATTGTTGGGGCCAATATGAGGACCCGAAAGGGTTAAAAACCCTCTGCCCTGAAGGCAGGGGGGGGACACAGCAGGGCAATTAAAGCCATCTGGTCCCAATGAAAGTTGGAGCCAGGGTATTTAAAGGCTGCCTTCCTTAAAGGGAGGGGAGGGAACACTTGCAGTAGGGGTTGCTAGAAGGTCTGGGTCAGTTTCAGGAGAAGGTTCTTATACAGTCCAGGAGACAGAGTTCTGCTACAGCCAGGGGAAGTAAGGTAGTTGGGGCATCCTGACCTCATGAGGCAGAGGTAAAGTGCAAGACCCATGAGGGGGAAGCTAGCAGATTGCCACAGTATCTATCACATGAGAAACTAAAGAGTAAAAATGTTGTAGAATTCTGTGCACAGTGTCTGTGGCATGTTACACCTATCATGTTTCCCTGGAGATATAAACTGTAACCCTTTGGTGGGATTCTGGGAGAAAGTCAGTTTAAGATCCTGGGGTAATTTGGGGGTTAGCACTGGATCTGGGGGCCTAAGCAGGTGAGTTTAGGGGCTCCATTTCCATCAAGGAATAACAGATTGAGGGGGTCAGGAAAGAATTTTCCCCTGGCTCTGAGTGACCATGACCTAGGGGGTATTTTGCTTTCCTGTGCAGCATGGGGAGTGGGTCGCTTTCTGGATCAGGTGGGTATAACCCACTTAATTAAATCCATAACATTGCAGGGACCTTGGGCTTTGGTGCACCTCAGTCTCTTGTATTCTCTGCTTGTGGCACATAATAGTTTTTCTATCTGCGGGCTATAACACTGTGGCCTAATTTCAGTTGTTGGGTCTGGCTCGCAGGTGGTTGTGGTGGTGGTGGTCTGTGATAGACTGGAAGTCAG
This sequence comes from Mesoclemmys tuberculata, assembly GCA_007922155.1. NCBI lineage: Eukaryota > Metazoa > Chordata > Testudines > Chelidae > Mesoclemmys > Mesoclemmys tuberculata. Next base: position 1,473,098 of record ML675605.1, read on the forward strand.
ACTAGATGATTTGGTAGTCTCTTCTGGCCTTACACTTTATTATACTAAAAAAGTGCTTGCAGCCTGCTAAGGTTCAGGAAGACTTAAAACACCCAGGGATCCAGAGGCTGGATTCCCCTCACAGAATTCATTTGTGGGGATGATAGAGGGAGCCTGATCTTCTCAATGAAAGGGGGAGCAAACACTGAAACCATAAAGTCTTTCCAAAGCCTTCTCTCTGATGATAAGTGGAGAAAGCTGACTCAGGAGTATACTGAGTATGAGAAGCTGCAGCAAATTAGCATTGCTTGATTACTTGAAAAGCAGATACAAAACTTTACTGGAAATACTCCTTTCCCACCATGCAGACTGTTCAAGTGATGTAGTTAATTTTTAACATACTATGTATAAAAAAAGTTAAATTGCTGCAACAAACCTCAACAACACATCAGATGCTTTTGCTCTCTCTCTACTCCCACCGCCGCCTTTATTCAAAAATCTTCTCACATAGGACCTGAGCCTGCCTATAATCTCTAACTCTCTGTTATAGCTCTCTGCTCATGCACCCAACACCACCTTCTGGCCATCTAACCTGCTTATTCCACACCACCCCCTCCTTTTCCAGGGCAATGTTTGTTCTTTTTGATTCAGCTACCACAGCATAGCAAATATAGGGCCCATTCATTATGAAGACAATTGGTGTTACACCATTATCATTACTGAGAGTAAGTTGTGGTTTAGTTCCCATATTAATGCACCAAGTTTGACATTGGTTGTGTAATACAATGTAAATGAGTGGTCAAACCTAATAGTGAAAGTGAGGGTTCAGCCCATTGGATAGAGCTGGGTCTGTGGTGGGCAGAATCCAGGAAATGAGCCAATGGTCAGTACTTGAGAGACAAGCCAAATGCTAGAACAAGAGGATCAACCAGAGTTGTGAGCCAGAGGCAGAGCCAGGTTCAAAACCAAACAACTGAAGCCAGAAGGGAGCAGGGGCTGCAGTACAACAAGAGCTAAGCTGGAACAAGGAATGGAACTGATCATGAGCAAAGACTGGAAATGGCTGGAGCAGGGACTGGACCAATGTGTTTATATATTGTATAGTCAATTGCTTGACCACATTTTGGTTCGTTATTTCATTACGAAATATACTTGAGATGAAATAACCAATCTGTTTCACCTTGCATTTATCTGTGATGCTCAGAGTACCTCTCCCAGATCTCATGAACAGAAGTTAGGCTTTCTTACCAACTAGAGGGTGGTCCAATAAAAGATATTACCTCCTCTGGCTTGTCTGTCTAATATCCTGAGATCAGCGTGGCTACACCCATGATGCATACAAATAATCAATGTCAGTCAGATTTATTAATATGGTATAGGGAAAAGTTTCTATGTGATACCAGTCTCTGAAGAGCGGTCCTGTGCAGCAACATTACAATCACCTTATGCAGAACGTGTACTCCCCAAAGCTATGCCTCAAAAGCCATACTTTTGTACTTTATCAGAAAAGGGTACTCGGTACATAATTTGGTCAGTCAGCTTTTTGCCCTGTTTGTTCTGGAACCTGTGCATTCCAGGTTACGATGCACCTTTATCTTTGTTTTGAGTCCATACATTCCAGGTACTAAGGGGGATGAAGTCACCTATGAATGCTGTGTGGGGAATTCTTTTCCTTTTGTTATGAAAAAATAATCAACTGTTCTGTTACTGCCAGTTTTCCTATCCATTCAAGCCAAGTCTTACTTCAGCTAATGCAAGATGTTATGGGATACTTAGTATAAGCAATCACGATTATAATAGAGTTGCAGGTCAATCTAGGCAATTTATCTGCTAGACTAATGCTTAATATGCATCCCTAAATGTTTAAGATATGTATGAAATCCTTCTGCCAGTTGGTGTTGGAAGCGACAAGGGCCGGGTCCAATATCTGGGGATTCCTTTTAACAATACAACACAGAACTGGCTCGAGACTCCACTCGCAAGCACTGAATCTGTGTGTAAAAAGAAAACTTTCAATAAAAACGGGGAAAATAATATGGCATTAATTTGGGAAAGCTACATAAGCATGATTCAGAAGCCTATGACTCTGAGCAAAATACCTACCCCAGAGTATGTTGAGCGATGTCCTTTGTCTCAAGTTCTCACTTTGCATTGATGAAGTCCAACAAAAAAAGTTCCTTTAACCTGCCACGCCCCTCTCCTTCCACCCACACCTGGGTCAGAGTTCACCTCCCGCCCCCATGGGCAGGGAGGTGTCGAGCAACACCTCAGCTGCTGCTGCTCTGCTGTACTGTTCTCTGTGTTGCTGCCTGCTGCTGCCACCACTCTATCCATTCCTGGCCATTGTTCACTTGGCTGCTAGCCGTTACCTGCATCGATGATCATTGAGCTGTTGCACCGTCACCCGCTACGTCACTGTACTGCAACCTCTGCGATGTCTTGTGGTCTCCCCGCTTAACAGAGCTCTCAGTGACTTTAGCAGTTAGCGCAAGAGCTTCACTGATAGAGTAGACTGTGTCTTCCAGGAAAGATACTGCCCCAAGGCAGGGGTAAGGCTTAATGCTGAAATCAGGTTATAAGTTATTTCAGATCTGGTGATCCATAACAAAACAAGAGATTCTCAATTGAGTCTTATCAGCTCCGTCATTAAACCGTGGAGAAAGAAAGTGTCAAAGGGTGCCTAGGACTCTTTGGACAGAGACCACCCAGACCTGTGCCCACATACTCTTCTCTCCACTGGGCTTTGGCAGCCCTATCCCCTACTTAGCAAGTGCAATTCCGATGAGGTGACTGCCCTTAATTAGAGCATGCCAAGAACAGTTCTGCTGTCCCCTTCACACAACAGGCACAACGACCTTTCATCAACCCGTCAGCCAACGCCAAAGTGACTTGCACTCCAACACCAGTCAAAAGTGATTGTTTGAGGAAAGCAGCTCCATCATGCTCTGCACCGAGGCAGAGTAGATTTGTCTCTGCAAACAAGGTTGGTTCCTGAAGTGTTTTCCCCCAGTTCATCACTAGCTATCTGGGATAACTCATTCAGATCATGCTAATGTACAGTTCAGGTAGCTATTGTATAAATACACCCACCCATACGTACACTTTAACATACACTGGCTAGTGTATGTTACTTAATAAAAGCAGGGAGCAGGGCTGGAACAACAGCTGGAAGAGCAAGTGGAAGCAGGGCAAGTATAACTGTGTGTGGTATGCACTGAGCAGCCACTGATCTGCTGTAGGGCCCAGGTTTCTAAGCAGGGCTTCTAAACCAGCAGTCAAATCAGGGGCTGTGGCCAATCTGTCAGATCCAAGGCAGTGGAAATGGGCTCACTGGTTGCCTAGCAATGAAGTTAGTCAGGGAGCAGGTCAGCAGCTGGTCCTATCTGGTCTGACCCCTGATATGCCATTGTAGTGTAGATGGGGCTTAGCAACATTACAGTGTTGGGCTCGGAAGAATTTGTCATGTGGAACCAGTGCAGTTGGCAAGGCTAGGCCCTAAAAATCTAGCTTAGGCTGTGAGCAAGACTATGCCTGTAACTGCTTGGGCAGCCCCTGCATTAAGAAGTAAAACTAACCTTTGTCTGTTTTTCCTACATAAAAGATGTTATCTGTGTGGAAATTTTCTGAGATAAGCAGTGGGCAACTGACCACAAGTCAACAAAACATCTAACCACAGGACTAAAGTAGATACCAGCAAAGGGCAGCTTCTCTCTTTCTGTTGCCAGCCTAGCTGCCTGTAATCACTAACCAATAGACTAATGAAAAACAAGTTTAAGACCCAATCTCTAGTCGAGATTGAGAGCGACGTGTTGTGTTGCTAGGAAAAAATCTTGCTAAGGTTAAGGGAGACAGGGGTATAACAAGTACCCCCAGGAACCACTCAGAGAGACTCTCCGTGGATCCATCAAGGCCTTACTGATGCCCCGGACAGGTCGGTTCCCTGGTTGTGGCTCACTATTAGAGTGGATAATGGGTCTCCCCACTCTGTTGCCTTTGGTATGTGCTTTCTTCCTATGCTTTGGGATTGCTGCAGTGGGTGGTTGCTATTGCTACTGCTTTTGAAACCATGACACTGTTTATTATCCTGGCTGTGTCTATAACTGTCCTTCTCATTCACCAGGTCTGTCTGCTGGTGTGGGAGGCGTTTTTAGCCCAGCTTTTACTAAGCCATCAGTATAATAAAACACTTTATTTAAGCACTTCACGTTGTCAGTCTACCTCTTTCCACCACCGAGATAATAAATTAAGAACCCTCCGCCTCAATGGAGTACGTACAGCAATGAGAGTTGAAGGATCTCATCATGGAGGTGCCAATCAGGATTAGGCTTTTAGGGCTAGATTTTTAATTGTATTTAGGCATCATAATATTCAGATAGATGTCTAGTGGGATTTTCAAAAATCCAAGGCGCCTATCTTCTGTTGGTTTCAGTGGAAGTTAGGCCCCCAAACACTTTTGAAAATCTCACTTGGGGCTTATCTTCTCTGTTTAGTGCCTAAATATCTTTAAAATGCTAGCTCTAAATGATGAGTTCTAATACTTATTTAATTGAGCAAATTCTCATAGGAATAGATTTTTCCCATGACATTTCAAGCCTCCTGGTTCTAGGGAGACAGTATGGCCTAGGGCATTGGTCTGGGGCACTGGAGACTTGGGTTTAATTCTCATCTCTAATGCTGACCTGTTGGACAGCTGGGACAAGTCATGTTCTTCTTTGTGCCTCAATTTCCATATCTTTAAAATGAAAATAATAATATTGGCCTACCTCTTTGTGAAAGTACTTTGAAATCTACTGATGGAAAAACACTATTTAAGAGCTAGGAGTTACTATTTATTATAGGGTGAGAAAAAGAATGCACAAATAGTGCTTCTCATGATATTTTGACCCAGCCAGAAGCTGATATGCATTTATAAAACCCAGGTTTTAAAAAGACTAACTTAACATTTCAGAAATCCCCAAGAGATCAATTTGGGGCAAAGGTTTGGGCCAGAGAGTGTCAGGTTGTTTCTTCCTGTATCTGAACCAATTCAACCATTCCATTCTCCTTCAGATACATTTGAATTTGGAAAATTCCAGTATAATGGAACTTGCTACATGAAGGAAGGAGAGCAAAGAACAAAACTTTTAATTTCATACATTCTTCTAAAAATAAGTAAGGGACACCTAATTTACTAACAATGACATTGCAATCCAACAGGCTGTATAATAGCAATTAAATAAAGAAACACCATATAATTATGTTGAACTTTTCAGCATATCCCACCATTAAATTCCCAGTGTTCTTCTGAAATCTAATGAATGTGTGGCTTTTGTCATCTTTCTGTTGCTAAAGAGACGTATTGAATGTTGCTTATATCTTAAATATTTATCAAAAAGCCTACAATATATTTAGTTAAAACAATTTTAACAGAAAATGCAGAATGATATAACCGTGGTCACGCTGCGTGAGACAGATTTCTAATTTCCTATAAACAGGAGTTATTTAGGACTAGCTTCATTGATTGATTTTAATGAGACCACCCTCAGAGTAAGGTACTATGCAGCAGAAGTACAGGTATCACACTCTGGCCTTTATTTAGAAATCTATCCTTATACTGTTTAAAGGGAAAAGAGAGAATATTTTCTGGACTTTTGAAACAAGATAATACAACACTTACATTTTCCTCTACAAACTTATTCACCTCTAGCAAGGTGCAACAGGACTGGCAATCCTAGAGACTGAATTCTCTTAGGGTATGTTTACATGGCAAAGAAAAACTCATGGCACTGAGTCTCAGAGCCCAGCTCAATTGATTTGGGCTGAAAGGGCTTCGGCTGTGGGGCTAAAAATAGTAGAGTAGCTGTCCCCACTCAGGCCGGACTCGGCTTTGAAACCCGATGGGGAAAGATTTTGGAGCCTGGGCTTCAGCCCAGCGGGGAACACCTACACTGCTATTTTTGGCCCTTCAGCTGAAGCCCCAAAAGACCAAGTTAATTGACCCAGCTCTAAGACTTCATGCCACAGGTTTTTCTTTGCAGTGGAGACATAGCCTTGCTGATTAAAATCTAACCATAGGTAAACAGGCTTTGTATGGGAGGATCAGTTTGGCTGGGAATGCAGTCCTCTGTGCCCAATCCAGACTAGTCACTCTGCAGCTTCTGTGACAGAATAGCAATAACAAATGTAATAGTAATTGCATCCAAGACTAGTGATTATTAAATCTATGCAGCTCAAAGATCTGTGGTCAGATATGCTTATTCTACCTGTCTGTGTACACAGCCCTGCTCTCAGCATCTGTGGAATGGACTGCAGAATGGCCGCACAACCTCCCAGCTTCATGATCCTTCATTTCTAAAGGAAAACAACATAGTTCAGCTGTCATTTTTATATAGCTCTAATTTATGTGAAAGAGGATTAAGTAATAAAAGTTCAAAATTAACTTTATAACCAAACAAACAATAGATGAGCCATTATTATTACTTCCTTTGATCCTTAATTAATTATCCTGCAGAGGTTGGAAATATGTGTCCGCATCCCAGAACAAGATAGTGTGAATGGCCATTTTGTATCTGAATTTCAATTTCATAGCTGGGTAAAAAACAATACACTGGGTTCTAATTCTGGACCTAATCAGCATTGTAACATCATTGGATCAGCCTGTCTGCAATTCAAATTATACAAATTAATATACAGTAAGCAGTCAAGGATGCTCTGGCCCTCTGTATGGGGCAGAGCAACAAGCAGGCTAGAGCCCAGCTTTCTGGCTCGGCAGACTGCAGGCGAAAACAAGCCATTTGGCCTCATTTGAGGAGGGTGCCACCCCAGAAGTGGGATTGGCAGCAGGGGGGTAGGTAAACCCGGGCCCAACCTACTTCACTGGGTCCCAGCCCAGGCCCCTGACAGTGGCTCAGAGTTCCATCACCGGATCAGTGGTGATCCCCTGAAACATGCTGACTCATGCTCTGATAACAAAAGCGAACTCAAATCTGGTTTCTCTAGGCTACTTCCTACCACAGTTTTCTAGTCCAATGGTCCTCTGTCTCCTCAGGGTATTTGGCAGAAGGCAATTCCAGAAGCTCCTCTCCGCACTTGGTCTCTTCTAGGGTTAGGGGGAAGATCCAGAGGCCTGCAGCAGGCTAGAGACATTGTGTCCTTCCCTAGCCCTGGCCCAACTGACCTGGAGGCCCCACCTCTTATGTTTCCTGTCTCAACATTCAACTTCCAGCACAAGGGGTGGGCCTGGCCTGGCTCCACCCACCAGGGGAGAAGAGGGAACTTCCTACGCCTCTTGCTTAGACAGTCGCTATTCTGCCTCGCTATACTACGCTCCCAGTCCTCGGGGCTGGTGAACTCACTTTCCCCCAAGAATGACAGAAAGTCCATGTTAGCATTTTCCTTATCTGCTTAGCGTTTGACAGTGAATGCATACAACTGGAGGATGAGGTACCATCACATCAATCTGGAGTTGGGGTTCTTCATAGTGTTCAGCCATTTTAAGGGGGCCAGGGTCTATTATAAGCACAAAGGGGGTATCGCAGAGATAGTATGTGAGGGTGTCCATGGCCCACATGATGACGAGGGCCTATTTCTCAGTGACTAAGTAGTTTTGCTCTTGGGGAAACAGCTTCCGACTGATGTACATGGCAAGGTGCTCTTCCCCTTTCACCTCCTGGAGAGAGGACGGCCCTGCGCCCCACCTCTGAAGTGTCTATCTGGAAGGTGAATTTGTGATAGAAGTCAGGTCTAAAGAGCACTGACTTTTTGCACAGATGGTCTTTATGGGTCCAGAAGGCATCTTCACACTCAGCAGACCACTGCACTTGATGCAGGCTGTGGTTGGTCAGGAAAGTGGTTGGAGGGCTGCAATCAAGGCAAATCGTGGAACAAACCTTTGGTAATATCTGGCTAGTCCCAGGAACTGCCGCACCTATTTCTTTGTGGTTGGGACCAGGCAGGCCTACAATGCTTGGACCTTCCCCATGAGGGTGCATACTAAACTTGGCCCCAGGGTGTACCTAAGGTAGGTGGTTTCTTGCCACCCAATCTAGCACTTCTTTGTATTCACAGTTAGCCCAGCAGTTTGCAGGGCCCGAAGAATGGCTGCCACCTGGTTCAGATGGTCTCCCCAGTGGTGGCTGCACTCTACTACATCATTTAAATAGCCCACAGCGTACTCAGTGTGTGGATGCAGGAGGCAGTCCATCAACCACTGCAACATCAGTGGGGCTCCATGAAGGCTGAAGGGCATCTGGGTGAACTGATAGGTTCAGGATGGCAAATGTGGTTTTCTCCCTGGGAATCTGCCAGTCAGCCTTTCATGAGATTGAGGGTTGTGATGTACTGGGCCTCCCCAAGCTTTTTTGCCTCTATCTTCACAGACAAGGTCAGCTCCCAGACTACTGCACTAGGCAGCACAGAATGGGGACGAGGTAAGCAGCCCTTAGTGCTGAAATAACAGGTTCAGGACTATTTAGAAAAGCTGGACATGCACAAGTCCATGGGGCCAGATGCAATGCATCCGAGGGTGCTGAGTGAGTTGGCTGATGTGATTGAAGAGCCATTTACCATTATCTTTGAAAACTCGTGGTGACTGCGGGAGGTCCCAGATGATTGGAAAAAAGCAAATATATTGCCCATTTTTAAAAAAGGGAAAAAGGAGAATCCAGGGAGCTACAGTCCAGTCAGGGTCACCTCCATCCCCAGAAAAATCATAGAGCAGGTCCTCAAGGAATCCATTTTGAGGCACTTGGAAGAGAGAAAGGTGATCAGGAACAGTCAACATGGATTCACCACGGGCAAGTCATGTCTGACCAAAATGATTGCCTTCTATGATGAGATGACTGACTGTGGATGTGAGGAAAGCAGTGGATGTGATACACCTTGGCTTTAGCAAGGCTTTTGAAACAGTCTCCCACAGTATACTTATCAGAAAGTTAAAGAAGTGGGGGTTGGATGAATAGTCTATAAGACAGCTAGAAAGCTGGCTAGCTCATCAAGCTCAATGGCTAGTGATCAATGGCTCAATGGCTAGTTGACAGCCTGTAACAAGTGGAGTGCCCCAGGGTCCAATTTTGTTCAACATCGTCATTAATGATCTGAAGAATGGGGTGGCTTGCACCTCAGCAAGTCTGCAGATCACACTAAGCTGGGGGGAATGGTAGATATGCTGGAGTGATTTAGACAAATTAGAGGACTGGGCCAAAAGAAATCTGATGAAGTTCAACAAGGACAAGTGCAGAGTCCTGCACTTAGGACAGAAGAATCCCATGCACTGCTACAGACTGGGGACCGACTGCCTTGGCAGAGGTTCTGCAGAAAAGGACCTGGCTTACATTGGATGTGAAGCTGGACATGAGTCAACAGTGTGCCCTATTGTTAAGAAGGCTAACGGCATATTGGGCTGCATTAGTAGGAGCAGTGCTAGCAAATCAAGGGAAGTCATTGTTCCTCTCTATTCGGCACTGGTGAGACCTCATTTGGAGTACTGTGTCTAGTTTTGGGCCCCCCGCTACAGAAAGAATGTAGACAACATTCTTTTGTTGCGGAGGGCAACAAAAATGATTAGGGGGCTGGAGCACATGACGTATGAGGAGAGGCTGAAGGAACTACGCTTGTTTAGTCTGCAGAAGAGAAGAATGGGGGGGATTTGATAGCAGCCTTTAATTATCTGAAAAGGGGTTCCAGGAATGATGGAACTAGGCTGTTCTCAGTGGTGGTAGGTGACAGAACTAGGAGCAATGGTCTCAAGTTGTAGTGGGGGAGGTCTAGGTTGGATATTAGGAAAAAATTTTCACAAGGAGGGTGGTGAAGCACTGGAATGGGTTACCTTGGGAGTTAGTGGAATGTCCATCCTTACAGGTTTTTAAGATGTGGCTTTACAAAGCTCTGGCTGGGGTGATTTAGTTGTGGTTGGTCCTGCTTTGAGCAGAGGGTTGAATTAGATGACCTTCTGAGGTTCCTTCCAACCCTAATCTTCTATGATTCTAAGCTGGTCGAGCAGCTCATTAATTCAAGGGATAAGGTGTGCATTGAACTTTGAGATTTCATTCACTCTCCAGAAGTGGATGCAGAACCAGAGGGTCCCCTTGGGCTTCAGGACCAGCATGATGGGACTTCAGCATTTGGTCTGAAATCACTCAATGATCCCTAGCTCTACTATGGCATGGACTTCTTTTTCCATGACCTCCTGCATCCATCAGAGGAAAGACTGTGTGATTTCCCAGATCATCTCTCCTGGGCTTGTCAGGATAGCATGCCAGATGACAGTGGTTTGGCCTGATATGGAGGTGAAGGTCATGGGAAAGGCTTTTAATAGGCTTTGTGCTTGTTTTTTGCTTCTCTGTTGTGAGGATGTCCCCCAACTGTGGTTCTTCTGAATTTGTTGCCTCGGAAACCTGTGGAAACCGAGCTCCAGTTTTGGGGGTATGGGGTGATCAGCAGCCCTTCCCACTCTTGCCTTGGCTTCAAGAGGTTCACATGATAGATCTATTTTTTCTTCCTTCAGTCTCATTGTCTAATTTCGTATGTAACTGGGCCAGTTGGCAAATTACCTCATGGGGCCTTGCCAGCAGGCCAGGAGCTTTGACTCCTCTGAATAGAGTAGGACGAGCACCTAGTCACTGGGCTCGAAGGATGGAGTCTGAGCCCCCTGGTTGTAGGTCTTTTCTTTCACCCCCTGGGTAGCTCATGGGTTTTACTTGGTGAGATCCCCAATGCAGGCCAGGGGCCCCTGTAACTGCAATACATACTATAAGAACCCATGGGTTGACAATGGAACATGTTCCCAGGCCTTCCTCACTAGGTATAACTGCCCTCAGGGTTGTCAACCACACAGTAGTTTGAAGGGAGAGAACTTCATGGAGGACTGGGGCACTTTCTAATGGCCAATGGTAAGGGCAGGATCAACTAGTCTCAGTGGTAGAGTTTCTGGTTCCTGTGGAGGGAACTTACAGAGCATCTCCTTTAGCATCCTGTTGAAGCATTCAACCAGCCCATCTGAGTGGGGGTGATAAAGGGAGGCCTGTAGCTTCTTCATCCTCAACAGCGCACACACTTGGGAAAGCAGTAAGTTCCATAATTGGTTAAAAAAAAAAAAAAAAAACCACAACAACCTAATTTGCAGGGAAAGTAAAAGGAGCTGTAAAACTTTAAAAATAATATAATACATGGAAGAAAGGGAATTAATATAACATCAGAAGTTATAAATAGTAGAAAATTGATAAGTGAAGCCAAGAGACACAAGGATAAATCTAAGGCCAACAGAGTTAAGGACAATAAGAAGGAGTTTTTAAAATCTGTTAGGTACAAAACAATTCTGACAATGGAATTGGTCCATTATTAGATGGCAATGGGTAATAATTTTAATAATTATTAATAATAATGAACAGGCAGAATTGTTCAATAAATTCTTTTTGTATTTGGGGAAAAAACAGATGATACAGTCTCATCATATGATGATAATGGTCTTTCCATTCCACTAGGATCTCTGGACAATGTTAAATGGAAGCTGCTAAAATTAGACATTTTAAATCAGCAGGTCCAGATAGATTATACATTTGCTGGATAAAGAGAGTAGTGTTTATGTACTATGCTTACACTACTGTAAGACATTTGATTTGATACCTCATGACATTTTGATTAAAAACCTACAGTGATATAAAATTAACATGGCACACATTAAATGGATTAAAAACTGCCTAGCTGATAGATCTCAAAACGTAACTGTAAATGGTGATTCATCATTGAGTGGGTCTGTTTCCAGTTAGTTACCACAGGGATTGGTTCTTATATCAATGACCTGGAAAAAAACATAAAATCATCACTGACAAAGTTTGCAGATGACACAAAAATTGGGGAGGAATAAAATAATAAAGAGAACAGGTCACTGATTCAGAGTGATCCAACCCATTTGGTAAACTGGTCTCAAGCAAACAAATATGCATTTTAATATGGCTAAATATAAATGTATACATCTGAGAACAAAAATCTTAGGCCTTACTGCAGGATAGGGGACTCTATCCTGGGAAACAGTGACTCTGAAAAAGATATGGGGGGGTCATGGTGGATAATCAGCTGAACATGAGCTCCCATATTTGTTGTTGTGGCCAAAGATCTAATGCAGTCCTAAGGGGCATAAACAGTGGAGTCTCAAGTAGGAGTAAAGAGATTATTTTACCTCTGTATTTGGCATTGGTGCAACTGCTGCTGGGATTGTCCAATTCTGTGCCCACAATTCAAGAAGGATATTGATAAATCAGAGTGGTTGATACATTCAGGAAAGAGCCACAAGAATAATTAAAGGATTAGAAAACATGCCTTATAGTTATAGACTCCAGGAGCTCAATCTATTTAATTTAATGACTAGAAGATTAGGGGGTGACTTGATTACAATCTATAAATATCCACATGGGGAACAAATATATAATAATAGGCTCTTCAATCTAACAGAGGAAGGTATAACACAACCAATTGGCTGGAAGTCAAAGCTAAACAAATTCAGTCTGGAAATAAGGTGTAACTTTTTAAGTCTAAGAGTGATTAACCATTGGAACAATTTACCAAGGGTCACGGTGGACTCTCCATCACTGAGAATTTTTATATCAAGATTGGATGTTTTTCTAAAAGATATGCTCTAGGAATTATTTATACCCTGTGTTATGCAGGAGGTTAGACTACATTATCTTAATGGCTCTTTCAGGCCTTGGAATCTATGAATCTGAAAGGAGAAACTATCTTACCTAATCATACTATTTATAAGATAACTTGGGGGTCACCAAATCACAAAGTAGGGAACCAAACTAATCATGTCACAATTTGGTGCAAATGGAAAAGAAATTTAGAAGATGTATGTAGCAGGAACAGGGCAGATGTGGGAATGGACCCCACAGTAGTGGTAGCTAAACTGAAACACAAATTTGGACCACAACTCCATCCTTTCACCCAGATATTTTAATTTTACATCATACGATGCTGGCTGCTTTCTAAATCTTTGTAGGAAAAAATAATGAAAATAGTTTTAAACTAAGAAAATGGAATATTTTTCTTTATTCATCAAGAAAGACAAATATTGTATTAAAAATGAAAACAATATGCAATGTGGCGGTTAATGAGATTGGTTGGCTTAGGAGCAAGAAGATGGCCTATGGCTTTTTCTTTCTAGGATCCTGAATATCATTCTCTATCCTTTTACTAAACATGCTGTAAAGCCTGTGTTGGCTTTAAGGAAATAAGAAAAGGAAATAGTGCATACAACTTCACAGCACTTGTGAATTGTTACAGAGGCTGTTCAAATTAATGAAATTTTGAAATAAATGGATAATTTTACAGCAGGATGGTTAATCAATTAAGTTCAATAACAGCTGTTAATCCTCTTGCAGTAGTGAATAATAGTAAAAATGTTTAAATATCATTGACTTTTATCACCATGCTGTGTGTCTCACAAGCAGTTAAAATGCTCTAAGATGATTTGTAAGAACATAAATCTGTGTTGCTAAGTAACTAAATGATTGGTGTTACTATTATCAGTGAAGATCTTTTAATAGGCTACATCTGGCAAGGTATCCAAATCCTTCTCAAAAGAATATTTCATCCAAAGTGTGTATAAGATGATTTAATTAAAAAGATAAAAAAAATTTAAAAAGAGCAAATCATCATGAAACTGATGCTTCTTTAACAAGAAAGCAAATTCATTTTTCCTTAAGAAAACCTATTTCCTTTTTTTGGCAGCTGCAGAATGCCACATTTACAGTCCATCTTTATGAGCAGAGCAAACAAATCACAGAATAATTTATTAGTCCATTTTTCCACTTTTTCTCTTTGCAGAATGTTCATGGTGGTTTACTAAGTCCTTAAATGTATTTGTTAATTTTTGTGAATTTGTTTTCTGTATGAAGAATGCATTGTTAACATCAGATATGAGAACTTTTGAAATGTGCACTGTTTTGTTGAGTGACATAGGTCTCATGGTATTTCTTCTGTTCGCTACATTGGATGATTTATCTGAATATTCAAGCATTTGAACTTAACCCTTGCTTTTTGTACCTATTCATGCCAGTAAAGGTCAGCTACTTGGAAGTGTGCAAACAGCAATATGAAACAATCACAAATATGGCTGAATTGAGATTTATTTTCAAAATCAAATGAATATTCAAGGAGACAATTTCTGCCCATTTGAAGTCCTCTTTGCATTGCCAGAGTAGAGTAAAGGAGCCTTAATGCATACAAAAGTCTGTCCAAAAGTCTATTTAAGTTCCCAGGCATTACAATGGAGATTTTCCCTAAACATAAACAACTGGCTACACTTATACAGCTTCATTAGAACACTTTGGTGTATAATTTCATTGGGGCTTAGGTACTCATGTGATGAGGTCCATATAATTATCTAAACAGATAAGCTGGACTCTGACAAAAGAAACTATTTCCCCTTCCATTTTTGCAAGCATTTTTCAAGACATGTCAACTAGGAATGTTACAATTTAAATTTCATTCTATCAAATGGCTAAAAATTATTTTTTCCTTCAGTTTAAGCTTCTCTCACAGATTTATTGTGATTCAATTATTGTAATTCTGACTTCTGATTGAAACTTTCTCCAAAGGCCTGATTCAAAGCCCAGTGAAGTCAATGGAAGGAATCCAACTGGAATAAATGGTCTTTCGATCAGGCTCTTCAAGCACTATCATCTTTCACAGAATACTGTTGTAACATTGTTTCATTTTATAACCAAAGTGACCCAACTCCATTTTAAATTAATAGGAATATAAACTCATTGGACTGAAATGTAAAATGCTAACTGCTTTGTATCAACCCCCGGCCAGCACCTATTGTAACAAAATCTCTGTGAAATTTACCAGCGCCGGGAGGAGTCAGCAGGCTAAGTACTAAAGGCAATGTAATCAGAATGTAGCCTTTGGAAAACCTGTTACTTCAAACCCAGTAAACTTCATCTAAATAGTATCAATCTCTGAGAAACTTCCTTTGAACAGTATCCATTCATGTATCACAGCAAAATCTCTGTGAAACTTACAAGCAGCGGGAAACACCCCGGCAGACATTAAGTGTTAAAGGCAATACAATCAATATGTAGCCTGTGGGTCTTGATAAACCTGTTACTTGAAACTCTCAGTAAATTTCAGTTAAATAGTACCCATTCATGTATTATAACAAAATCTCTGTGACTTGAAACTCAGTAAACTGCATTTGAATAGTGTTTAGATATGTATTGCAATGGGTGATTCTTTGTCAGCAGCAAACAACAGCTGGACAATTAAGAAGAATAAAATCGGGTTTCACTCTGTCAGTTTCGCTGTTTCGGGGTGCAGTCCCCAATTACCTCATCGCTCTTGGAAACTTCTAATTGGCTAAGTGGGCATATTGCTGTGTGGAAGAAAAATATAAAAGGTAGTCACAAACAGGAAGTAAACTGGAGATGTCCTGTACCTTTGGAAGAACAGAATAGTTCTACATGTAGGTGTGATCTACCTACTGTCTCTCCCCAGCTTGCCACTCAAACCTAAGTATAGAGTGTGGGGCTGTGTAACCTGAGTGTGATAGTATTTTCCACTCAGATGTGTAACCTGAGTGTGACTGTATTTTCCACTCAGATGTAAACCCGGGAATTGTACTAGTAGAATTGGAGTGCTGCTTTGCTGCTGACAAATCTCACTGGTGCAGTGTAAGTATAATAGTATAAGTATAACCCTATAGTGTAAGCTAGCTTTGTAAATATAATTGTACATTTGTAATTGTGATTGTGTTTTAAGTAGTTAAGTTGTTGTATTAAATAAGAATTGATGGTGATCTTTTTTAATTGTAATTGTTAATGTATAGATTATTGCAAGTAAAACAAAGTTGTATGCAAAGCAATCTTTGTCACTCCTTATTTGAGGGATCCATATAAATCGAACCTGACAGCAAGCTGGTTCTTGTTGTCACCTCAAATACCAGCCAAAACCCCAATCCAAGAACACATCTATATTCATAACAACACTTAAGCATTTGTTTATGTGTTATCCTGGCTAAAGATGGATTTAAGCACATGCTTAAGTATTTTTCTGAATTGGTGAACAAATAAATAGATGGTAAGATGTGGTATTGTGCTGCATGAGTTAGGATACCAATTTTCTTACTCTGATGGAAGGTGCTCCAGATTATTTCATACAGTAAAACTATCTGTTCCTAACTTGATTTTATATACTAGATAAAAAAGTTAAAATTCCTGTTTAATATTTTCCTCAAAAAAAGCCAACATCAGAGATTCATAGAAGGCAAATACTATCCTCCTGTTTTTATCCAATGTTATTAACCACTATTTGCACATAATCACTACTTGTACAATTGTCTATTGCAGAACATCAGATTATATATATTAAATATAAAACTATTTTGAATAAAGCCACTATTGCAATACAAGTTAACAAGAATCAGAAAATGCAAAGTTTGTCTTAACTCACATCTTTATCGCACATAAGAAATGTAGATGAGCTTTTAATTGGACCTGATCAGAAGTTTTCCAATAGAAGGAGCAGTTTCTACAAAATCAAAATGTTGATTTTTGTTGAAAATTCTTGATTTTCCATCATAAAAACCAAAATTTCATATTTCATTTCAGGATAGTTCAATTCATATCAGAATATTTTGATTTTTTTAACTGATCTGAAACATTTCATTTGAAATTGGTTCAGCAAAACATTAAACTGCTTTTCCCTATGGTGTTTTGCCTTATATTTCAGTCCCAATTCTTTTCTGTGCTGTTCTTGAGGTCTAAACCTCCCCTAAACCAATCCACTGATTTATTTCTAATGGAGCTGTGTGGGAGTCACATGACTTTGTGTTAATTTCTGGAGATTTAGCCTGGGAGTCACATGACTTTGTGCATTATGGGAGATTTAGGTTGGCCAAGACAAGAGAAGAAGTAGGGCAACAAGTTCCAGAACTAAAACTCCCATAAGGCAATAGGAGAACGCAATTTAATTTCAAAATGACTCAAAATGGAGCATTTCATGTCATTTCACTTCATGTCTGAAGCATGCGGCGTTGGCCACTGTTGGAAGACAGAATACTGGGCTAAATGGCCATTGGTCTGACTAGTATAGTTGTACTTATGTTCTTATTTCAACAAACCTAAATGAAACATTTCAATCTTGGGAATTTCAAAATGTTTCAGAAGAAACTAAACATTTAATTATGACACTTAGAAGTTCTATTCCATGGAAAAATTCAGCTTTTCATTCCATTTTGGGACAAAGATAAATGTCACAATGTTGGAATTTTCCACACAATGGAAATTCAGTTTTTTTCTGCTCTTCCTTTAATATTGACATTCACCACCAAAAGAATTTGTTAAATGACAGAAAAGATGTAGCATCAGCTAAACTTTGATTGCGTCTTTTTACATAACGTAAAGGTAGGGATTTTCATACTTTCCTCGTTTTGCTTCCAGATATTCTTTTATCTTGGACTATTATAACACAGATTATTTGCCATGTTCCATTCTACTGGGAAAATAATACTGATGCAATTTGGAGATGGACATTTGTTGGAAAAGGCACATCATTGTACCTACTGTCTGAATCTAGCATGAATAGAGTTCGCTGTATGCATAGTGCACAATTAACTGACAAATATAAAGGCCTGATTTCTGATCACAGATTATCTGTGAATAGATGTTGACTTTTATTAATGCAATAGTTATAATTGTTCAATGAAAACTTTGTCAGAAATCAACTCTGCCACAGACTTCTTGTGTGACCTTGGGAAAGTCACTCTAGACCCAGATCCTGAATACCTTTTAAGATATGTGCCTTAATTTCTCTGGGTAGTTCTGCAGAATCTGAAAAACAGGGATAATATTTCTTCTTCTGTCCCATTAAGAGAGTGACAGTGGACATGTCTGGAACATGATATGTTCTGGCAATCCCCATCCCCATTGCAGATGAATTGTTTGTTAGGTGACAAATGAGATCCACTCCAATTTAGGCTTAAACAGGTTCTTGTAGCCTTTATTTTGCATGTTTTAAGACAATGCAATCATCTATTAACAGCATATACGTGCAAAAACAGGTAAGGCAAGAAAAGTAATTTATCAAGTTACCTCTCCTGGAGACATAGCCACTTTTTTCAAGTCTGTGCTATGTTCTTTCCCACTCTCTTGTTGTCAATTACTATCTTTTATATCCTCTTCTGTAACTTTACACAGTCTCAGTTGCTCAGTTACCTCAGCCGTTCACCTATCCATTCTAAACCCCTAACTAAAACCTTTTTATGCATACCTCACAATAACTAACCTAAACTAATACATTTTACCCTACTAAAACTTCTCTATGCTTCTACGATTATTCTCTGCTTTTAATCCCACTGGCTCAATCCATTGTTTTTATTTTACTGGTTTGTTTTTATGGCCTTGGTTTTTTTCTTGTCTTGAGGGGAACCTGAAGTTAACAATTCCTATCATAGTCTGTTTCACCTGCTATTTTCACGGACCAAAGTTGTATAGAGTAAGAAAGAAAAACCAGGTTTCATGGATTATACAACTCTGAAACTTTTTTAGCTAAGTTTTGGAATGCTGCATTAGCAAGGATGCATACAAAAGCAAATATTCCTTTACATTTTCCTATATTTTTACTTATACATGTGACTAACACAATTCATTACACAGTGTTCTAACACCTTGGGAACCATTGCCAGCCCCTAGGGGGAATTCTATATTAGCTTACATCTTGACAGCTAAAGAGGAACTGTACACAGAAAATTAGGGGTTGCTTAGGTGCAAGCAATCATGACTTGATTCTATTTATGTGCTAACAGAATAAATTCCCAGCTGCCTCCACCCCCCACACACAGTGCTTTAAAAGGGCCATTTTTATAAAGCTGAAAACAATAGCTAAATCAACTGGAAGAAAAAATTTAAACAGAAAAAAATAATGAATGTCTAAAAAAGTCTATGTCATTGTTATTACCACCTACAGGAGAATTTAAAAGTTTCTTTGATAGGGTACTGGCCTAGGAATAAAAAAAAGTCTCACTTGCTGTTCAGTTCTAATGAGAGCTTGGAACCCTTGCAGAATTCCCAGGTTCAGGAAGCAACATATGATTTTCCTTTCTGTAAGTGTAGTAAACTTTCAATGTATTGAATATCAGTGCCATCTCCCAGTTACTCATTGTATGCCAGTGTGTATCCTTTTCAGATTGCTCTCTTTTACTGTCTTGTATATAGGTAACTCGTGCTGCCCCTGCGAACCTATCCAGTGCTCTGAGAAAGATGAATGGTGGTGAACAAGTTAATAGCACTGATGATATCAGTGTGGCTGGGGCTGAATTATGACTTGGTGGAGCTACTAGAGCATCACCAGAGCCAAGGTAAATTACTAGCAGATACCAGAGAGATGAGCACAATATAAGAACCTAAACAGATATAAATAGAAATGTGAATCCTATTCAGCAGAGTGAGATTTTTTATGAAGCCAGGGTAAATCTGCTTTACATGCACTCCTGCTTAAATAATTTGAACTGCTATTTTGTGCAGTTGGAGCAGCTTATATAACTGGGAGAGGACAGAGGGAAGTTTTCTATCCCTGGAAGCTTTAGGGCAACATTGGATACGTTTATGGGGCATAGATATGTGAAACTGGATGATGCTGGAAAAGATCAGAACTTGGGTGAACGCTTCTTTCACTCTCATTAGTAGCTGTTCTGTTACTGTGTACTATATTTACATGTTACAGTCTGATCTGGCCCATGCACAATGTAACTACACTATTATTAGTTTCTAAAAATTTCTGGTGCAATTGGCTTGTACTGTTTGTGTTATCAGAGAATAAGGTAAGCTTGGTTAATGTTATTGGTATCCTGGCATATGAGTACAAACTAAATGACTAGAGGGCTCAGAAAAAACCTAAATTCATTGTTATCTGGCTTTAGAACAATTTGTGTTTTCCAAAGACAAATTCTTTGTCTCAGAAAACCACGTAACTACCATCCGAGGTCTTGTGTATGCTTAAAAATACCCCAGGTTGGCAGTTAGTGTATCTGCACAAGACCTGATTCCTCAGTATAGAGCAAGCTAGGGATTGCAGCAACTGAGCTACCTGGAATATACTTAATGGTCAGCACAGGTACAGGTACTTCATTTTCAATCCACCCACTACTGAATCAGAGCTACTTCACACTGTAGAATAGCTGCATAGGCAAATCCTGATTCCCTCAGCGCCAATTCCTCTCTAAATTCTCAACTTCTACTGACCATGTGTTACTCATTATGTGATTTGAAAACTGAGAGTGGGTGGAGTTCATTGCGTACCCCAGAGCCTAGGAGTACTTGAGGTCTCATGGAATAACCTGACTGAATGCTTCTGGGTCAGATTAATCTTGGCATGTTTATCCAGGCTCTCTGTTCACCAAAGCCTCTGGGTTTGGAAATTATTTAACAGCAAAAGCAACAAATAAAATAAACTTTGTCAGTAAGACCTCTTCCAATTTATTTTTAAGACCCCTGACCACTTTTGTTTCATGCCTTCATTTTTTCGCCTCACAAATTGGCTACTGTTTACCTGAAAACATTAGATACAGGAAATCATGCTTTGAATTTCAGCTGCTGTTGTTATTAAGCTGCACTTTATTTGTTTCTCACAAACATGCTATAAATCTAGCTTGTTGTTGAAGCCCATACAGGGTGACTAAAAATTCTTAACACCATGTGCATAATGCACCTCTCTGACCACCAGACCTGTTTTATTTTCAGTAATTAGGGCTCCTGCCTTGTTCAAAGCTTCTTGCACTTTATATCCCAAAGCAGATTGTGTCCGTTCCTCCATCAGCAGAGTAATTGCCTCTGCTCCTGATTCTCTGTCAGCTAAATCTCATGAGACAAATCCATCAAGTGTCAAAGAGTTGCCTGTGAATAGTATGGTTAAACCCTATGCTACTCTTAACCGTACGGGGCTTCAGCGAAGTTGTGGATGCTCAGCACCTCTCAGGAACAGATAAATGCCTTCAGGGATCACAAAAGAGACAGTGATGAGAGAGTATATCTACACTGCAATTAGACACCCATGGGAGGCCTGTGCCAGCTGACTCAGACTCTTGGGGCTCCGGCTGCAGGGCTGTTTATTTGCAGTGTAGACGTTCCAAGCTCTGGGAACCTCCCACCTTGGAGAGTTCTAGTAATCTAAAATCAGCTGTACAACTGTCTATAAGGGAAGGTAAATAGGCATCTTTAGAAAACAAAAAGCCTAGAGGAGTCTGAACTTACACTCTTTTCCTTCTGAACCAGAAATGCATGCCTAGAGCAGGAGAAATAAGGGTAAGAAAGGAGGCGCCTATTTTAGACTCACCAAGGGAGAACTGATCAGTGATTCAGATGTTGATAATATATGGTGGCTTTGGGATTTGAACAGCTCCCACAAATCAGATCTAACTACATATCATTTTTATTTTTAATAACCATAAAAGCAGGTTGACCCAGATAATGTGTTTTCCACTCCCTTCCACCCTCATTCGGCAGCTATAAGGGATCAGAAAACTAAGCAAACAAAAAACTGGTCATGGGAATGCCAGCCTTGTCATAATTAGTGAAATCTAACCATAAATGTCAGCTAGCTAAATGAATCATGAAGAGTTTCTAATCTATCTAAATATTGCCTTGCACATATTGTAGCCCTCAGAATAATACTGCCTTTCATTTACGGCAGCTAATATGCTGTTGTCTATTGCAGCAAACTCATTAGCACAAAAAGGACATTCTGACACATGTTTTTAGTTTAACATGTAGGGCTTTTTTTATTTAGCGTGTACCCTTGTCAAAGATTTATTTTTAAAAAGAAACTGCTTTTAAAAATTTGTTTCAGTTTTAAAATAATGAAAACTTTGATTATAGTAAACTAATACATTCCATATATTGTGCCACTGAATTAACATTTTTTCACCTGTGCATATTGTAAGCAAGCTGTGTCCTTCAAGTGGTAAGTAGTTCTATAAGATGATAAATAAAAAGCCATTGGATCCCGATCCTGCAAACACTTATGCACATGCTTGTCTTCACTCATGTTTGTAGCTTTGCTGAAATTACTCCTTTTTGCACCATTTTGCTGAAGTGAAGTCAGTAGGACAACTTAGTTAAACCTGTGTTTGCAGGAGCAGGGTCATAGCCATACTACAAAAGAAAGATGAAGCTTTCATAGAATCTATGACCCCATATATCTATCAGCAAAAGAAGAAAGAGCACAAAAATTAAAGAAAAGCTTCTTCCTTAATCTTCTGTAGATTGATGTGTAGTATCATCATATGCAATCCAATTAGTAGAGCAAATCAAGAGGAAAGACCCATCAGAAGTGGAGAGTTTTAATGTTGTAATTATAATTTGCATCTACCAAACAGTTGTCCAACCCTACAAACACATAGGTATGTGCTTAGCTTTACTCACATGAGTGCAATGAAGCTAATTTCAAGAGTAAAATCATATATCTGTGAAAATGATTGCAGGATTGGACCCGATGGTACAGGATGATCTCTTTCCATTTTCTGAGGCTACAGATGGCAACTGTAGACTTTCTAAGCAAACAACTGGCCTGTCTATTTTACCTGTTTTACCTGTTTTACCTATTTTATTGTTTCAGCTATATAGCAACTCTGGAGCTTTAGTTAACCTAAACATGGTTTATGTTGGTGTTAGAATCTCTTGCTTGGTAAGAGAAACTGGAAACAAAAACCCTTTTCCATTATAAGTAGTTACCCTAGTTCATTCAAGCCATTCACCACAATAACAACTGAGTTTTTAATAAATCTTAAATTTTAAGTTTATAGCTGGTAGAAACACTGGCAAAGGGACCTGGTGCTGGAAAGTGACCATGTTCCCTCCCCACCCAATGAGGTTAGCAGATCAGACGGGCAATCTGTATCATGCATCAGCTCCCAGTGTGGTGCTGCTTTGTAGCTAGGGCAGCTGCGACTTCGAGTGCTCTCATAAATTGGCTTCCTAAGAAAGACCTCTGTGGGGAGCATCTATGGTAATTAAAGCTGCCCCGATGAAAAGCAGACGTGGTTATGAATTTATGTATTTGTGTAGATATAAAACTGCTCATAATTTGTGTTGTAATATTCAGCTCCACCTCACAAGAGGGAGGTGGTCAGCCAGAGGAGGCTAGCTCTGAACATCTTGCATTGTACAACTCAGGAAAAGACAAGGGACAGTCCATTAAAGTAAATAGGAAAACATTAAAACAACTTGAAACTAAAAATAAAACCCCAGTCTTGGAAAATTTGGAATTGCCCTTATCATAATGTGAGAGAAAGGGAAACAAAACAAAAAGAAAGAGGGGGGAAAATCCCTACAAACCTGGTTAAAAGGAAAGGGGTTTGAAGTGAACGGTATCCACAAACTGAGAGCCAGCATTTAGATGGGGTGCTGTCCTCTCTGTGACAGAGGGCAAGTTGGCAAAACTAAGCAAAGACAATAGGTAATTTATGTTAGAAAAGGGTTTTTTATCTAATGCATAAGTGTAAAACCTGACATTGGGTTTTTGTATTTATTTTCTGGGTAACTGTTATGTGTTTGCTTCCCCTTACTATTTCATCTTTGAATCTGTGGGGTTTCTATTAATAAGCCTTTTGTTTATTTATTTGTTGTCTACTAATAGGTCTCTGTTGTTCAAACTGTATGGTGCATGTCCCAAAGTGAATTGATAATTGTGGGCAGGTTTCACTCCTTTGGGGGTGATGAATCAGAAGGGAAAAATTCAAGTGTCTGGTAGTTAAGAATTCAGAGTAGAAAGATTTGGGGAAACTTGGAACTGGAAGGGATGCTGAGGTCACCCAGCAAGAAGTAACAAGACTGGTGGAAGACAGAGAGAGGCCTTTATGCCTGTAGGCTGGCTACAGGTGTTAAGGCTTTGAGCCCTAACAGCACAGCATTGAGGCACCCGAAGTTAGAAGGTAGGTGGTCAGAGAACATCTTATTGTTCTGGGTGATCTCCAAAATGTCAGAACTGTGTGAATTTGGGCTACGATTGAACCTATCTATGCTTCAATTTCAAATATCCAGAAATAGGTATAACACTTCCCCGCTTTTTCAAGGTTAGTGTGAGTCCCAATTAATGCTTGTAAAGTACTTTGAGATCCTCAGCTGGGAGATACTGGAGAAGTGCACAATATTATTAAAAACTGTGCAAACATAGATGGGGATTGGAGAACTCCTTGGAAAAAAAAATCAATTCCAGTGACTCTTGATTGGTACAGGGATAAAAAGTGGCATTTAATTTACAATAATGTAACATTTGGAAACAAATTGTTTTTCCATGATAATAATAAAAATAGAAGGCAGAATCTTGTTCCCACTGAAGCCAGTGGCAATTTTTTATAGGTTGAACCTATACTTATGAAGCTTTTGTCCAGTGTATGATTCCTGAAGTGTTATTTTAAATGGGTGCAGTTATTGGTGGTGTGGAGAGCCAACACCAGTTGCTCTGCATCAATGAACTCCTGCAAAAGTGCTGTGAGAGAAGTAGCTGTGCACACCATCCCCTGTGTAAACAGTTTCTGCATCGTTCTTTGCACAGGACAGTGCAGAAGGTCACAATGGGGGCAGGCGAGGGTTGGGTCTACATCCATTTTTATCCAGACCCAGTGGTCCAAACACCCTACACAACTAGGGTCTGATCCAAAGCCTATTGGAGACAATGGAAGTCTTTCCACTGACTTAAATAGCTACTTTCTACAACATTTCTAATACAGTAAATGTAAGGAAGATTTAGTTATACACTATTCAAAATATTTCTATTTAATTAAAATATCTATTCATCAGAAACTGTGTAAATTAAGAACTTTAAAGAAAAGAAATGCTATTAAGAAAAGAGAACAGTCACCTATTGCACAAGTTGTCTTCTTCAAAGAATTGAACTGTTCAAAATACTTTCAGCCTTAAGGCAAGAAACACAGTATTGTTAGAAGTCATGTTATGAAAAGACTGTCAAATAATATAAATTTTAGAAAACTGAAACCATGCAGGCAATAGGTCAAATTCACGGGTAGAGCTCTGTTGACTTGAATGGGTTTACAATGTCTATTACAAAAGTACATTATACAATAATTCAGACTGAATTGTTTGTGCAGAAGCAGTTTCTAAGAGCACTGAGATTTTCATTGTTCCAGTGTTTTCCAGTGTCTAATGGAAACTTAGTTTGCACAAAGTTTTAATGCTGTCAGACATTAATTCTGCCATTCAAATGCACCTCCAGTATAGGCAGTGACAAAATCTAATATGATAGAATCTTCTTGTGGGGGGTTTAATATTTGGATTTATTTTTACTAGCAGTTGGGGAAAAAAGCTAGTCCTAAGCATGCAAATTAAATCATCAAAAGACCTTTGTAAATATCTCCATGTGAAAACAAAGATCCCAGTTCTGCTCCCAATGATATCAGTAGCAAATTCCCACTGACTTCTGTGAGATTAGTATTAGGACTGAAAGAGCCTGGGAGTGAGCAAGATATTGAGTGACTTCAGCTCCGTTTGAAGTCAACGGGAAATAAAGACACTCTGCAGTCCTCACAAGGTTTGGACTTCAGAAAGCATCTCTATTTTTGGATATATCAAAAAATGTACAGAAAACTTCCTCCTTTAAATAAATGGGTGTTGAGAAATGTTTCTCTCTCTCCAAAAATTGAGTTTTGAGTCTACATGGAGGGTTCTATTCTTTCCTTGTTGCAAACAGTTATGTATTCTGAGGGAAACATAATTAAGTTAGAGCAAACAGTAAGAGTTGAACCCTTATATAGCCCTCATCATCACAGTATTTGAGTTCCTCATAATTATTTAAGGATTTTAGTTTCAGAACATACCTGTGAAGTAGGGAAGTATTATCTCCATGAGGAACTGAAGCAAAGGGCAGAATGAGTGACTTGCCCACTGTCCTAGAAAACGTCTGTGGTAGAACTGGGAAGTGAACTCAACTCTCTTAAATTCTAATCCAATGTCCTTCACAGTTTAGAGAAAATTGATTATTTTTTGAGTGATCCCAGTTAGGGACATCCTAATTTTGAAAGTGGCCATTCTAGTTGTTTCAAAAATTCAGAGCAGCTGATATCAAAATGCATTTTTATATTTAAGTGGCAAGCGCTTACTGAAGAGACTTTATAAATTGCTATAGTGTATTACCATAGTGATTAAACTATTTCAAACAAAAATAAAAGAATTTCAGCAATGTGAAGTGAGAAAGATTGAACAAATCCCCACATAAATACCACAGAAAACCTAATTGACACTGCAGGCTAAAATGTCAACCTAGACTATTTTCAAAATGTATTATATATCAGCTCTTTGCACTATTAAAATGATTAATATACTGAGGTTACTTGGATGCTGCTTCATCCTGAAAACGTTGGGTTTAAAAATAGGAAAGCTGTATCTGTTATTGCTGATGAGTCTGCAGTCAGGTCTGGAATCATAGTGTATCGGGTGGACTCTGTAGATGCTTCAACTCTGCGAAGATCTCTAAGCAATATTGTGAAAATCTGAGCAGGTACTGATATAATAGTATACATATAATAATGATCTGTAATTATACAATTTGAAGAGGAGTGGTCTGTTAAATAAATTTTAAATGAATAATAATCTTAAAAGGGATGGAAACTCAGGGAGTAAAACCGCAAGCGGTCAGTGATAGCTAATACATTCAGAATCTTGTTCTGGAAAACCTTGAGGAGTGATGAAGTCAATATTTTTAATATTGTAAACCAAGCTTATTCCCACTTCTCATCTCACAGCCAGTTGCAATTCATTTTCCCACTGGCCTTTGATTACAGTAGTAATGGGGTATGAGAATATTTAATCACCTATAGAT
Organism: Mesoclemmys tuberculata; assembly: GCA_007922155.1. Classification (NCBI taxonomy): domain Eukaryota; kingdom Metazoa; phylum Chordata; order Testudines; family Chelidae; genus Mesoclemmys; species Mesoclemmys tuberculata. The sequence goes on from ML675605.1 coordinate 1,499,882, forward strand.
ATTTCTGGGCCACTATACTTAGAGTATTTGAATTTGAATTTAGATGACAACTATAATTCCTTGGTCATAATGTAATAATGGGTGCCAAATAGATAAAATGGTTTGAACTCACAACTAGAGACACATACTCAAAAGCACTTCATGCTCTCTGAAAATAGAGTAACAAACCTGTCTGGTGCCCCTCAGAAAAGGAGAGTGAGTCAAATGTATGGTGGTTTCTTCACAGAATCAGAAGATGGCACTTTGGTGAATAAGTTTATTAAACAATCACAAATTCAGGGTTATCAACAATATGCAGCAATGCACTAAATACAACAATAAATTAATATAATAGTGAATCTGAGCCAGGTTAAAGGATCTATTTAACAGGATCCCATAGCTGCAGTCCAACTGAATGGTAAATAAGTATGCACCTGGAACAAAAAAGAGACACCTAGCAAATCATGTCATTAGTGCACCCAATTATTGACCTCTCTTGCACAGGGGCAATGCTCTCTGGTGGTTGGAATGAACATATTATGGTGTCTACTCAGCCCATTGGAAGCTTCTAAATACAAAAAGAGAATCATGTCATAGTATAGATGGAATCAGGGGTGCTTTTTAAGTGTGAGTGGCATTGAGAGAAAAGGTGGGTTTTGTAATTCATGTATCACATTTGGAAACAGTAGTTCTGGGTCACTAAAGTTAATAAAGTCACTACAGTAGAGGGCTGTGTTTAAATCAGCTCCTCCTGTGTCTCTCTCTTTCTTTATTGGCTCCAAATATAAAATTGATGACAAGAAGCTTCTATCCCATAAGTGCTTCCACTGCCTGAACAACAAGAAGAAAAGGTAAATAATAATAGCAATAATAATAAATAAATAAATTAATAATTTAATAATTAAAAAAAAGAAGTTCACCTAGGAACAAGGTGGCAGACTGCTGCTTTTTACTGCAGGGCCAGCGTAGGCCAGCTAGCTCGACAGGGGGAGTAGACAAAAAAAATAAATAAACAAAGGAGAAGGCTGCTGCCAGATCTTCTGCAAACAGAAAAGTATGTGGGAAGAAGCCATATTGACTGACCTCTTTCAAGCAAGCAGGCAGGCAGACAGTTTATAGCCTGCACTGAGAGTTTACCACCAGCAGAGGGAACCCAAGTACAACCAAAGGTGGGATTCTGCAGTGTAAGCACAGAGCCAGCAGAGGGAGATCAAGTAGAATTTAATTTTAATTTTTCTTTTTCTGCAACCTGCTGAAAAAAGTTGTAAGATCAGAGAGAAAAGAGATAAAAGGGTTCCCTGGATAAAAAGGCTCCCTGTGGCAGTGGCGATGACTGGGAGAATGCAAAGTTCAACCGGAGATCAATGAAATGGCAACTTCTGTGGAAAATCTGTAAAGGGACTTAGCACAGCAATGCTGATCGGCTGCCACATCTACCATGCCCAAGCTCCTGGAAACCCAAAGTATTTTATCTCAGTTTCATAGATAAATTCACTAGCACAGACATCAATAAAGAAACCACTAAAGATGATGTATTTTCTCTTGTGAAGGTAATGTTACTACAAGGTACACTGTTGGATCGTAAGAATCCCCAGTTTGTGCAATTTATATCACATCAATATTGAATTATCTGTGAATCAAAGTTGCATCTTAAGGGGAATGTGAGTGATCATTCTAAAATCACTTCAACCTCAGGTTTTGGAAGCTCTTCGTGAAGATCGTTTTAGCATCGTACAGGCCATAGCTTGGAGATATGTCTGGTGGCTGGGTGTCAACACAGACATTGAGAGGAAGATAAAGTGCTGTACTGAGTGAGCAAATTCAGCATGATCCTGGCCCAGCTCATCTACTTCCTTGGTTGTGTTCTGTGATAAGATATGCACCCTACACCATCCCTGATAGTCTTAACAAGGGCTGATAGGCTAGCTAAATTACGTGGAGTCACCTGTGAGAGGGAAGACCAGGGTTAATTAAGAGTGATCTCAGTGAGGGGCTGGAACAACACTATAAAGCCAAGATGCTAAAAGCGGAAGGAGGCTGTAGGAGAAGGAGGCAGCAATCACACCCTGGGATGAGGAAGGTTGTCAGGGACAAACAGTAAGTCCAAAGGGACAGTAATCCCTGAGCTCCTGCCCTGGAATAAGGAGTATACCAAGAGGCTAGAAGGCAGTGAAGTAGCCCACCTGGTGTAGTGGGCAGGCCTGGGTTCCCCTGCCAGCCACTGGCATATTGGCACAGTGCCTTGAGTTGAGGCTGGACTCTATTCAGAGAAAGTATTTGGACTGTAGTCCTGTTGGACCTCATAACCCCTGAAATGGTGGACTAAATGGTGACCTGGCCAGAAGACCAAATTACCAGAAGATAAACTATTGCAGAGTGAGCAGGGGACTTCAATTCTGTTCTGAAAAATTTCAAAGGTTCCTCGCTTCGAATGGAGTTCAGCACATACATTCTCCTACATACCATACTGCTACTGATGTACAAGTGGAATGCTTTTACAGAAACTTAAGCATACCTTAAGAGCTAATAAGTCCATTTTGAATGATCAGCAGAAATTGGACAATTCCTCGATTGTCTAGAGTAGTGGTTCTCAACCTGCAGTCCACGGATCCCAGGGGGTATTCAGACTATGTCTAAACAGTCCACAAAAGGTTGTTGTAACCATAGAACAATGGTTTTTCAACCTGTGGTCTGCAGACTCCTGGGGCCCACAGACTATGTCTAAGATTTCCAAAGGGGTTCTCACCTCTATTTAAAATTTTTAGGGGTCTGGAAATGAAAAAAAGATTGAGAACCAGTAGTCTAGAGGAACACACCACATGCTACTACCCAGGAGTGACTTTTTTTTGAGGTAATCTCCGTGTACCTGTTTTGGACTTGCCACATTCTGATGTTACTTCACATATCACCAAATCCCAAACTATGCAGACTGATTGACATGAGACTCAATATTTTATTGAAGTAGAAAACTTAGTGTGGACTCGCAACTACAGTGATGGAGTGAAACGAGTACCTGGAAAACTTGTAAAATGCACAGGGCCTGTTTTGTTCATGGTGAAAGTATCTAATGATACTTTATGGAAATTACATATGGACCAGTTGCAGCTTCAACAAGTGCCAGACTCCAGGGATATTCCAGGAGGACTTTTTGTTGCTCCAATCGGATCTCTGTCAGTTACAATTCCTTTTGTAACTGTAAATTTTGTAAATTTTGATGACTTCTTGGAAGAAATTTTGGTACCAGATCAAGCCAATTCCTGTTGTTCATGAGAATGCTACACCACCATCACCAAGTTATTCCAAGGGAGTGTGAAAACCAGTGGTGAACCTAAACTTGTAAATGGTTTTAACTAGTGAGTTGCTGTTTCAGGGCAGAATAATCTTCATCAATTTAAGAGTCTGAGGTAGTCCACCTGCAACTTTTAGTTAGGTTATATAGTATGTTACATTAGCCATGTTAAAAATTAATGTGTGTGTGATTGTATATGGAAAGTATTTTAAAATAGGGTGGAAGAATACAATATCCTATGTCTTTAAAGGTTTGGGCACTCTATACTCACCTTTCCCAGTAGAGACCCTCATTTTTGTTTTGGTTTCTGTTTTGCAGAACAATACAGTCACCACAGCAGACAGTTGTGTTTAAACCAGCTCTCCCTGTGTCTATCTCCTTCTGTGCTGGGTCTAAATATAACATGTATCTGTCTCAACAACACTGAATACAGACGTAAATTCACCTCCCGTTCACTACTCATTAGTTAAAATAGCTGCTGCAGTCTTTCTACACCAGTTGTCCAAGATGTTAGTGCCAATGGATCTGTATAAAATGGATCTCATGCTCCCTGTCCAAGCCATTCCCAATGTTGTCTTCTGTGTTGGTCTCTACTTGTAGGGAGACCATTTCTGTGGTATGTAGAGAGTACACAGGCAGCTCCGTGTCTGCTCTGCACCAAAGGAGAATTTTGCCCATAATAAATGGCCACACCAAATACACTAACTGAGCAGGGTGAATTTTCTAGTTTTCAATCTAAAGTATATGAAAAATTGTCTTGAACTAGGACATACTGAAAATCATTCTAGAACTGGAGCTGATGAGTAATAGCATTGAACGAGAGAGATTTATCCCTCTGAGCTTTACTAGTAGGAGATGAGACTTCATTCCCATAACTGTAACATGCCTCATTATAATGCCACCCTAGGCTGTAATGTGATCTTTTAAGAAAATAGGGGGAAACGCTGCATCAATCTTTTTTTCTTATAATAAGTAGCTCTTCTTCTTTTTCACAGCTTAGAAGGGAAGACAAATCTCCTGTCAATATACAGAGGAAACAAGAACAAAAAAATAAAACTGATGTGTTGCTTTTATGTTAAATCTGTTTTGAAGTTACCTGTGCCTGTGTTGCACTGAGGATCCTGTTGGAAGCTGCATCAAGGCATTTCAACTTTGCTCTGAGGGAAATGACATTTTTAGACACTATTTTAAAAATGACAACTTGCTTACCATTTAAGAAAATGAAGAAAACTAAGATTTCCATACTGGCTGAGACTGCTGGCCAAGTATAAAGTCTGGTATCCTGCCTCCAGCTGTGACTTACACCTGATATATAATGAAAAGCAGCCAAGTACATTTTGTATATGAAATTTTTGGGTCGAGAAAGAGGAAACGGGTACATAGTATAGCAAATATTTAATGGCAATTTACACTTTTAAAAAATTGACAGACTTAAAAATACTCCAGATAAAGGTGCCAAGGCTGCCAAATAATTGGAATAAAAAGTAAACGAAGATACCAGTGCTTCAGTGATATTTGGTTAAGTGTGTTGGTGAGTTTTGGGCCAACAGAATTTATAATGATAGTATCATGACCAAAAAAAATTTTATAATGTGGGGGGAAAATGTTTTTATCATGCATGGGATAAAGTGGCAGCCCAAGAAAAGTGTTGGTCAGCACTGAGGGGGTCTACAGAAAGTCTGCACATCTTCACTTGCAATATTTGTCCTGCAGGGCACGAGCATTGATATTTTAGCTATCTTATGTGCTGAACAATATTTCAAATAATAAGACTTAGTCAGATTCTGACGCCCGGGCCCCACTCTACAACTTTTGTACCACTGCTAGGACCAGATGTTCATCTGGTACAATCATTGAAGTCACTAGGGGAAACACCAAGTTACACTAGCTCAGGATCTGGCCTTATGGCATAAAAGGACCAGAAACTGTCATATCAGAGCAGATGGTAATTCCCCTGGTTCACAGGCTCTAGATTACCTGCTTTCCTGCACTTTGTGGCTGGGGCTGGCAGCAGCGAACTAACTAGAGAGGTTGTGGCAACCATTGATTGCTTAGCAACCTCTGAAAGGGCTGTTAGCAACCAATGTTAAGTCAAAGCAGTCCAGAGAGCTCTCTTACTTGTGCTAGGGGATCAACTAGGCCTCAAAAATAATACTTTCTAACTGTTACAGGATCAAATTTGCCACAAACATGGGAAAGTGCAACTCCACTGAAGTTGTGAGTTCCCTCACTGTCAGGATATTTGTCCCCCAGAGTTTAAATAAAGTGTAGTTATCAGTTTAATTTCTTCGACCAAAGAGGGGAGGGATGGCAAAGGAAATGAAAGACTGTTCTCATAAGGATAAAGATAATTGCTCTTTGGTAAATATTTCTCCATGTGTTTCTCCCCATAGAAGATGTTGTGAATAATCTTCAGGAGCGCACACACACAGCACAAAGCTCCCGTACACTTCCACTTTTGTATTTATCATGGCAGTAGCTCATATAGCATAATACTTTAAAAAAAAAAGTCCTTATTGTCAGTAACTATCTGGAATTAATTTTCTTGTGTTAATTAGAGAGGTGCAGAAGTAATAAAAATAGCCTTGACCTAAATTATCAATAGTTTGGAAGAAATAATTAGCAGCAACTCATCATTAGTACTGAAAGGACATTTCGTGAAATAACATGCTAGCAGGTCTGAGCGGCCTTCCCCTGCTGAGCTGGCTGAAAGGTGAGGGAACTGTATTTGCATGGGCACTGTATTTGCATAAGCACACCTCGGTGCCCAGCATAATGGGAAATGGTCGTTTTGGCTGTGATTGGGATACAAATCACTTTAGTGTTAATTGCAGGGATAATAAAATCTTGGCCCTTATTGTATGAACAAATGGCAATAGAAGTGTGCTTAGCATGTTCTGATAAAAGTTTTGCTCTCATCAGAACAGCACGCAGCAAAGCAGGCTTTTGTATGCCAGATCACTGCAATGCAGCAGGGGGGGTGGGACAGGTTTTTTCTGTCTGATTGCAGGGGCTCTGACCAAGATCCCCAGGCATGGTTTGGCTGCCAACTCCTGCTGTTCAAAGATAGAGTTAATGGGGATTCCCCTTGGAGTCATTTTTGCTTTGTTTTGTTAAAATCAGGGACAGCATTCCTGTGTCAGGAGTGGGGTTTCCCCCAGGAACTGAGAGCTAAAATCACTAAAGGACCTGGGGAAATATCAAGAGACTTACCTGCAGGGGTCATCATAACTGAGCCCAGCAAGTGGCGTGGCTGGCAGAAGGGGCTATTTGAGCCTAGTGACAAGCAGGTGACGTGGCCAGCAGAGGGGGCTAGCCGAGCCCAGTGATGGAGAGGTGAACAACGCAGCTACGATGGTCAGTGGGGCAGTCCTGGGCTCTGTCCCCCTCCCCCCAGATGAGAGGGACACTCATTCAGATGCATGTGAAGCTCTAGGTCATCGCCAACCCAGGACAACAACCATGAGTGGGGATGAGGGGAAGCAAGAAGGGAGAGGCAAAGGACACTTCCCCACGTACTCTGGGGTAGGGGGGGGTTCTTATGGTTTTTGTGTTCATGAATTCTGTTTGTTCTGGTTTCCCAAATGAGTGCTGAGTTACTTCCTTCCTTTTATTAAAATGTTTACTTTCTACACTGTGCTTACGAGAGGAGAAATATTGCTTTTTGGGGGCACCCAGGAGATAGTGTGTAATTTCCCAGGTGACTGTAGGGGCTTGAGCCGGTTTGGTGTTGTATCGCTGACAGGAACCCCTATATAGACCTTGTTGCTGCCAACTCCGACTGGTAGAAGGGTTACAAACATATTCATGGAGCAGGTCTTACTGGTAATGCAACAGTGCAGCAGGGAACATGACATAGCACTGTCACCATATCACTGCTAATTGAGCTACAATAGTTATATCACCCCACGAAACTTGAAATATATTAGTATAAATCACTAATCTGACAATAGATTATTTAACACTCTGCTTTTGCAACTAATCTGAACACAATTCATGGATCTGATTTTAATTGGTTTTTTCCCCCCATTTACAAGAATAACGTGTAATCTAATAGCTCAGAAGAACTCTGATCTCTGCTCTCAAAGTTTATGCAAACCATTCTTGGTAAAATTAGTTTAATTAGAATTGACGTGTTCTGGCCCAGAATTAAAATAAATCTGTGATTTTCTCTATAAAAATATCATCTGGAGTTGGAGCTTCATATGTTCTGCTATGTTGCACTCAATCATTTCTAAGTGAACTACCACAGTGTTCACTACTGCTACTGTCTTCTCTAAGTTTACCAGAGTAAATATATTTTGAACAATTATGCTACCTAAATAAAAAAGGGATTGATTTTTATTTTTACTATTATCTAAAAGTCTTTTGAAATGCAGAAGCCAAGTAAATTGTAAGGGAACAGCATGAAATTTGACATGGATTGGGATTATTTTAGTTATGTTCCTTTTTCTTAAAATAATGAAAATGTTATTATGAGATAATGATGATTTAAATAAATACCATTTGTGACCAAAAATAATCTAAGTTTGCACAATGCAAATAAAACGTAGGAAATGTCAGGTTCTTACATAAGGGCAATAGTCAAACATTTATTATTAATAATAATAATATTGTGTAGGCGCTCTAGATAGCCTCTTGGGATGTAATAACAATTAACATAAACTATTTACAGTAAGGACTAGATTATGCATTTAGGTATTGTGATATAGCAAGGGCACACAGCAGTAGGAGAGTGCTTCTATTTGTAATCCGGAAAGTGGGCAGGCGGGCGAGAGTGGGAAGCTCGGGGTCAAGACCATTGTGTTGAGCTGGTGCCAGAGCATGGACAGGACTATCTGGTTGAGCACCAGTGCCCTCCCACGAAGGGAGAGGCACTGGAGAAGTCCTGTCCATTTCCGCAGCTGCTCAGACACTCTGCCCTCCAAGTCTTGCCAGTTCACCACCGGGGAGGGATGGGTGGCAGAAAGGTAAATGCCCAGATAGACCAGCGGACCCGTGCTCCACCAGATAGCTTGAAGTGTGGGTGGGAGGGAGTTCATCCTCCACCTAGCCCCTACCATCAGGTCAAAGCTCTTGGCCCAGTTGACCAGAAGGCTGCCGAGTAGATGGCCAGGCAGGCCTCCAGCCACACGAGGTTGCCCAGGTCCTGGATGGCGAGGAGTATGTCATCGATGTACGCTAACAGGACCAGCCTCAGCTCTGGCTCATGGAGCACCAACCCTGTCAGCCTCTGGCAGAGGAGAGGAAGGGCTTGATGGCCAGAGTGTAGAGCTGGCATGACTGCGGACTGCCTTGATGCACTCCTCACCCGATGCTGACCAGTTCGGTCAAGATCCAGTTAAGCTTGATCAGGCACTCCACAGAGGCTTACAGCACGCGGAGAAAACCCATGGAAGAGGCCCAAAGCTGAAAACCTGCAGGGTGCCCAGGAGATACCCGTGGGCCATCCTGTGGAACACCTTCTCCTGGGCCATGGACAGGAGGGTGAATGAAAGACCAGCCCTACGCCCAAGCTCCAGGAGGTCCTGGACCAGATAGAGGTTATCGAAGATGGTATGGCCTGGGACAGTGTAGGTCTGGTCAGGATGGACTATGTCCTGCAGCACAGACCTCAGCCACAGCCAGATGGCCTTGGCCACGATTTTATAGTCCATGTCGAGGAACGAGATGGGACACCAATTCCGAAGGTCGCGGAGGTCCCCCTTCTTGGGCAGCAGGGTGAGCATGGCCCACCTGCATGAGAGGGGGAGCTCTCCACTACCCTTGGACTTGGTCCAGATGGTGGCTAGGTTCAGGCCGAGGATGTCCCAGAACGCGCAGTAGAACTCCACAGTCATCCCGTCCTTGCCCAGGGATTTGTTCGTGGGCATGAGGTGGAGATCTTCCGAGAATTCAGCCAGAGTGAGAGGTAGCTCCAGCCGGTTCTGGTCACCCATGCTGACCGTGGGAAGTTCATTCCAGAGTGCCCTGCAAGTGGAGGCTTTGGTCGGATCTAAGGAGAAGAAGCTAGCATAGAAGGCCCTGGCCCTTCCGTGCATCTATGCTGGATTCGTGAGGGGGGTGCCGTCCTCTGCCAGAAGGCAGGTGACTTGCTTCCAGGCCCCCCTGGATTTTCTCCAGGGGGTAGAAGAAGTGCGAGCCGTGATCCATCTCCTGAAGGAAATGGATGCAGGTTTGAACAAAGGCACCCCGAGCCTGAAAGTCTTCGAGCGCCTGGAGCTTCTGCCACTTCTCCTGGCACTCTCTGTAGAGGGATGGATCCTTGGGGCTGGCTGCCAGATGCCTCTCCAGTGCTGAGACCTCCTGCTTCAGCTGCTCTATCCCCACCTCCCTTTGCCGGCTGGCCCCCTGAGTGCAGTTGTGGCAGAAGAGCTGGGCACACACCTTCCACACATCCCACTAACACGGCGCCGAGGGAAAGGTGCACCTTTACTCCCACCAGGCCAGCCAGAACTCCCGGAAGGATGCCATGAAGCTCATGTCCTCCATCAAGCTGTTGCTGAAGTGCCAGTAGGCTGTACCCTTTCTCACTGTGGTGAGAGAGGCCATCATGGTCACCAAGTGGTGATCCAAGAATAGGGCTGGCCATATGATGGAGGAATGGGCTTGTGAGAGATGGTGATGGGAGAGGTAGATGCTGTCCAATGGAGAGTGTCTTGATTGGTCTTCCCCCATCCGGACAATGATGAAGGTGATGGTGTTATCCGGGTGGTGGTCATGCCAGACGCCCACCAAGAAGTGTTGGTTTATAATCTCCCAGAGGACATCCGCAGTGGCCTGGCACTGCTCGGAACCCCATGTGGTCTCATTCCTCGAGGGTGGTATTAAAGTCTGCCCAGGACCAGGCATTCGCGAGGATCCAGGGTGCTGAGGAAGGTGGACACCTGCTAGAAAAACTGCACCCTCTCTGGGCCCGCAGTTGGGGCATAGACATTGACAAGGTTCAATGCCAGCCCCTACATGTGGACCTGGGGGTGCAGCAGGCGGCTAAGCACAACCTCAGTGACCCCCAGCACCTTGAGCTGCAGGTTGGGGGAGAACAGGGTGGGTACTCCGTCGGGCTCCACTGCAACCCATGGCCAGTCCTAAAGGCCATCAGAGCATCACAGAAGCTGTGGTCCGCTGGCAGGCCGCAGCATCCTGCTGCCTGGTCCTTTACCCTCCATCACTGTGGCCCTCATGGCCCAGAGGACTCAGTGGAAATCCCCACAGAGCTGCAGGATTAGCTGCACTCAGTTCCGAGCATCATGGGTGTCCCAGAGAAAGGCGCGCGGCTCATCACGCAGTGCCTCGGGTGGGTTGTCCTCAGGCTCAGCCCCCACAGTGGCCCCACGGCCTGTTGGGACAGGCACTAGGGGTGGCAGCGGTAGGAAGACAGCAGCCCCGAGTGGACTGGGAGAGGTGAAAACAAAGACCGCTTCCTGGGAGTTCTCGAGGGGAAAGGAGACAACTTCAGGCAAAGGCACAGGTGGCGAGGAGGGGAGGGGAAGGTTCAGTGGTGGGGCGGGAGTGAGGGGGAGATTGGCAGCAGGTAGAGGGGCAGGAGCCAGGGCAGGGGGAGGGGCAGGGCAAGGAGCAGGGGAGGGGTCAGGGCCAGGATTGGGGGTGGGTTCTATGGCCCCAGAAACCTGGGCAGCAGGGTGCCTCCTGATTGGGGCTGGGAGCTAGAAAGGCGGGAAGGGTGGGGGTGTTCTCCATGGGGGCAGGCTTGGGCATCTCAGTGCACGTGGATCTGTGCCCTTGTGAAGGGACAGCTGGGCTGGCGCCCTCAGGGGGGAGGAGGAGCAGTCGTCCCACAGCAGAGGAAGGGGCGTTGGGTGGCCTGGGGCCCAGCCACTCAGCCCCAGCCATTGCCACAAGGGCTGCAGTGGCTTCAATGCGGGTGCTGCTGCTGGCCAGCTGGGCAGAGGGGACTGGAAGGGCCCTGGGGATGGGGACAGGGGCAGCAGCCTGGGAGGAGAGAGAAGGGCTGGGGAGGGTTGGCTAGGAACTTCCCTGATCAAGGCCCTCCATGTGGGGGGGGGGTCATCTCCCCCCTGGCAGGCTGGGGTCAGACCGAGGGCATCGATTGCTTCGAGGAGAGATGAAGTCCTTCCCATTGGTGGCTGAGGAAGCAGTAGTTTTGGCACCAGTGGGGGGGTTAGGATGACGATGGGACTCCTCGAGGAGAGACTCCAGGAGGGATATGGTGCAGCCCACATCTGCTGCCATGGCTTCCTTGGACGTTATCATTTGCTGGGCTCTGGCAGGGAGGTACGGCAGAAGGCCCAGCTCCTGCAGGTCCCTTCCTTGTTTTGCAGAGACTCTCTCCCCCCTCAGTGATGAGGGGCATGGGCTGCTAGGCTCCGACTTTATGCTTGCTGTGTTTGCCCTGCATGAGCACCCAGCCCTCTGAGGTGGAGGGCCAGGCAGCGGGGACAGGACCAGGGAGTAAGAGCGCAGGGGTTGGGGCTTGGGAAAGTGGGCGTGGGGTAGCGGGGGAAGGAGAGGCCTTCCCCTGGGGTGAGCTCCCTCTGATGCCCGACAGTGGCCACCCTGGCTCCCTCTTCTCCGCAGGCCCCGCCAGACTGCACTGGGCATTGGTGGGGCCCATCCACTTGCCTGGGTGGTCTGGGGGAGCACCCCCTGGGGCTGCATGGAGCTGAAAGTCGGTGATGGAGGAGGAGAGGCGGCCACAGGGAGAAGATGGAGAGGATCGCCACTGCTGTCCTGGCTGGTGCCCTCCTGGGTCCCAGGGATCCTGGGCCTCCCTCCTTGCTGGCCAGGGGGCAGTCCCTCCAGATGTGCCCCTTCACCTGGCAGAGGTAGCAATGGGCCTCCCCCATTGAGTAATGGACCAAGTACCAGGCCCCTTGATGGGGCACCAGGAACAACCCCTCGAGTGCCTCTTCACCGCACACCACCAGCAGAAACTGAAGCTTCACTTGTTGGCAGAAGGAGAGGACATGGCAGAGGACAGATCCTTACAGCCAAGGGGAAGTGGGCTGATGGTGGAGAGGGGCTTCCTCAGGGTGGAGAGAAGAGGCATTAGGGCAGCATTGGGGAGGCAGGGTGGGACAGAGGTGAGGAGCACACATATGCCCCGGTTCTCCAGGGGCTCCATGGGGATGTGGACACCCACCAACACCAGGCCTGTCTCCACCGCCTCCTGGGTGGTGGCCTCAAATGACAGGAGGAAAACCGCCTTCCCATATATCTTAGAGGCCATTACCATGCTCATGGACCCCACCACCCACTCCATTGCCTCTATATAGGTTTCCACGTGGGGTGAGGCGGATACCAGGAGGCAACAAACCTTGTGATTCCAGGTAAGGGTGGTAAAGGGGCCCTGGCCCCCAAGGATGGTGATGGAGACAGCGGTTGGGACAGGTGATGAGGCAGTGAGCGGGTGTCCTGTGGTCACCTGGGTGAATGCTCTGGGAGCATCACCACCCACAGAGCTGGTGGAAGGGAAAGCAAGGGAAGGGAGAGAGGGAAGAGGAAGAGTCCCCACCACAGGAGACATCACCTTCTGGGCATAGCTCTTGCTCTTCTTTTACGCCCCCTTGCCCTTTTTCCTGGCTGAAGGCATGCCCTCTGAAGCAGAGGGGGCAGTAGCCATGGCAGCAGCAAAGTCCCCGGAGTCCCTACTCAAGTTGTCCACCTCTGGTGCCCCAAGACCGATGCCTGGTGGCCCAGCAGGGGCAGCGAGGCCAGTTGCCACGGGCAGGGACGGAGTCTCGGGACAAGAGGGAGGGGCGGGACAGTGGAGACTGGTGAAAAAGGGGATTTCTTCGCTTCCCATTTCTTGACAGTCCTGACTTTGGGGCTCTAAAAGGAAGCAGATTCTCAGCCTAGGTTTTCTGCAAACTCTGTTTCAATGACCTGATCATTACTTAATCCATTTCTGCAGTCTGTGTCTAGGCTTCCTCCCCATCCTTTTCTCAGTCTTCTTCCCATAGCCCCTCCAGGCTGTTCTCTGCAGTTCCTAACCAGACATAGTTGTATGTCCTAGAGTTTCTGCCCATCTTCTGTCTCCTGCCTTTTGTGGCATTGACAAGTCAGTTTCTGCCCCGATGCCCTCCTGAGCTCACTATCAAAGCTTGGCTCTTTTCCAAGCTCTTTCAGAGGGAAACCACCAGAAATTTTGCTCCATCCATAATTACACTCTGTAGCCTGATTTTGGGGTGATCTATTCATTTTAATGGTTTATAGGCTCGTCAATTGATCTGATTAGAAGATAATAAGGTTCATGTCCCGAGCCAGGCTCCAGAAGTGTTATAAGGAACCACAGGGTAGTCTCAGAGATAGTCCAATCTGTATAATTTTATAGATTTTATTAAGATAACAGAAAACATAAAATGATAGATAAAATGATGAAATGATAACAGACTGATATATCTAGCAAATGAACAATAAAATGAGTAATACAATCTTATACTATATGATATATGTTTATCTATATGATAAACTATATGATATACTAAACTATATATAAACTATATATAAACTATATATGATATACTATATGATATATGTTTCTATAATGTGCTTTGGATTAATATACTCACACCTTTCCCTGAAGACCTGGTTGAGATAGACATCCCATTCCCCAACTTTTGGGTAGAGTGGTAGAGTAGGCACTGCTCGAGAGCTAAGAGCTATAAGACTAAGACTAACACTACCAAAATAAGACTAAGTATAAATGAAGACCTAAAATCTTAACACTAACTAAAAGAAACTTCATGCAGGAGTAGCTGACGATCGCCCCAAATAGCCCGATCTGCCCCTTCTTATACCCTAAGAGTATGGGTATCCTTCCTCCTGAGTCCAAACTTGGACTCACCACCCCAGATTATTGGGGGTACACTTAATCTATAGGCTGGCAAGTTTGTGCGTATTGCTGACATATCACATCCTCTCCAGATGGTTTCAGATGGTCTTTTTTACTTAATCTTTTTTTATTTCTAGCCCTTCTTGTGAGTTTTGTGGTGTACTTTTAAAGTTTCTTTGGGGTGTAACCTACAACAACATCCCCTATTTTGATGCCTCCTGACTTATCTAGGGCAAAGGTTATGACTATTTATGTCTTATTCAACAACATTTATCTAGGGTAAAAGTCCCGAGTATAGGTATACTAACTGCATAGCTGTCATACAGGATGAGGCCTGTAGGGTACTTTGCATTACAGCTAAACTACTTTAATATAAACTTGATATAACTCTATTATAACCACACCAACAAACTTAAATCTAAAGAAAGATATACATATATAATGCAAGCAAGCATAGACTGGTTTTATGGGCTACAACTCCCATTGCATATCAGAAAGCCCTTTTATTTCCCTGTCCCCTTTCTCAGCATGCACTGCTGGTCAGTTGACAATTCCCAGGATCCTCTGGGAAATTTTCCTCCCAGAATTTCTTTGTTCTGTGTTCAACTGGTATCAAAACTGGACTCAGCCTTTAACCGCTGCCTTCAGATAAACCCATTGTTTTTTGTCAATGACAGAATAAGAATGTCCAGTTTAATATCAAGAAAACCTTTCTGAAGATGGAAAATTCTTCTTGAAGTTTATATAAATGGTCAAAGATTAAAAATAAGTGGACTCTATTTTCAAAGTAAGTCCCTCTTCAAGTTTTTGAGCATCATTGGGAATAAGTTCACCGTCTTATGGTCTAAAGCTGTATTGAAGATATTGCTGGACATTGAAGACCTGAAGGTTGTATGTTTTCATAAGTACATTGTGACTTTTCAGGATGGTGTCTTTCATTGCATTAATTGCTAGTATTTTAGAAATAGAATTGAAAAATGAAATGACATCTGTTCTCTCTTTCACCAGGTTTTCCATTGTTTCAGGTAGGTACAGATTAAATAATACAATATGTTTAATACTTTCCCAGATGATATATATATTTTTATTGTAGAGAATGAGAAGGTTCTTTGAAATGTTGTCTCTCCTGATATTAGTTCTGATTGCTGTATATCTTTAAGCACTTTGTCTTAATTACAAACCTTTAAACAATAGGGATCCTGGTCCTGTGCCATGGTGAATTACTTCTTCTGCTTGAGATAGAGAAGAATATCTGTTTGTTATGACTGGTATATAATCCCTTTACTGGCCAGACACTAGTGATTAACAGTTACAAACATTAGAGCAAATCTGACATTCCAGATTCATGTATGTGAATACATGTCTAGCAAAGTAATCAATCTTTATTCCTCTCACCTACACAGAATTCTCTATTTTTAAAATAAAAGATACCTGCTTTTTAACTCTTAGAACAGTGACATGTGTCTGCATTCCAAATACAGATATCTAAAGAGATATAATAATTATGAATTATATAATAATTCAGTCTCTGGGCAGGGATCTTAAAGGAAGTCTGCTAAATAGAAATATAGTCCTTTTAGTTAAGTTAATTATGGCTATTTCTATTCTAGCAAGGAGGAAGAGGACCTAATGTTCCTATCTGGTGAGGCTGATGGGCATTTGCTTCAATAGAACATTGATATTATTTTCTGGGGGGAGGGGAAGAGAAGGGGGAGACAGAAAGAGACTTGTAGCTAGAGCAAGTCAATGTGAATCATAGTGCTCAGAACTTCTGAAAATCAGACAGCTCCTAAACAGAATTAGGAGACTAATGTTAAGCAACTAGGTTTGAAAATATTACTCAGTGTCTGTTTCAGATAGTTTTTCTCTTGATATATTAGCTTTCATTTTTCTAAATTTAATCTCATTTTGCTATTTTCTGTCCATATTTGTAATTCTTCTAGTTCCAGTTGTTTGATTTCTCTGTCCTTATTGTTTTCTTCCCAGTATAGCACCACCTACATATCTTTCCACAGAGATTCTCTAGTTCAGTCAGAAGTTGTGGGCTTGATGCAGGAATAAGTGGGTGAAATTCTATGGCCTGTGTTACACAGGAGCTAAGACTAGATAATGGTCTTTTCTGGCTGTTGATGGACAGACATAGACCCTTTAATATAAGTGGATCAGTGCAGATTACACTGGTTGAGCACCTTGCCTTATGAATGAAATGTCATTAACATCTGTTTCCTCCCTTTCCCAATCATTACTGAAGAGGTTAAATAAAACAAGCTCCAACATATTCCTTCAGCATCCCCACTAGAGACCACCTTACAATGTGGCATGTTAAAGATGAATAATTCTTAATTTATAGTCAAACCATGTGACAGCATCACTGTCCAAGCTAATTTGAATTAATTTTTAAATTAGATTTTGTGAGACACAGTATCAAATGCTTCACTAAAGTCCAAACATCTTACATATACTGCATTCTCCACAACCAGTAACTTTTTGTAATTCTATAAAAAAAAATCTAATCACATCTTGAATAGGATTTTGAGTAATTTGTGGCAGCTTGGCTTATTGAACTTGCTCCAGTTAATGTTATATCCTGCTAAATGTCCAAATATTATGATTAGGTACAAGATATATGGAATGGATCTGTCAGGATTCTGCATTATTATGAGTAAAGTACCTTATCAGAGTACATGATATACTTGTAAGTCAAATTCCTTACCAGAATGCAATCAGCCAAAGGATGAGCCTTATTATCAGGGCAAGAGTTTCTAGTGAAAGACAAAACAGCGGAAGGATAAAGAATATTCCTCTCATGTTCTTTCGCCAAGTTAAAGAGCTCTGAAAATACTGTCACTGGGTGGGGTAAAAAAAATTCCACAAATTTTCACAAATGTGGGGCAATAATTCAGTCTCATGACATCTGTTTTAGAGCCCTATAACTCCATTGATTTGAGCAGAGTTACTTATGAGTTACAGAGTCTGGTCCTTTGTTCAAATATTGATAATATTCTCGTATTAAGTTATGACTCTGTGTTTAGTGCTTTTTCATTATCAGTAGCAGGTGTACTTTATGCTTCATTGCACCTGCCCTTTGCTTATTTTGGTATATTTTTATATATAGGTCTTTGAATAGCTAATAACAGATTCTTTTGTTATAGCTCTTCATATGTTATGAACAGCCTTAGTCCAAGATTTAAAAAAAATAGATGCCTTCAGTCAGGCTCCTTCATCTTCATTTACGTTCCTGATTTTTTGTTTTAATATACACTACAAATAATGCATAACTACTACAGAAAACAATATATCAAGACCTTAACTAAGGTAATGGAAATGAGCAACATTTTGTGATTCCTTGCAACAGGATTTCTAAGAAAGTGACAATAAACATTTTAGCTTGCTGTTTCCTCAAAGATGTCAAAATAGCTGAAGGTGCTAGATAGTGAGTAACAGTTTAGAAGTTTCTGAATGTATTCTCTCATTTAGTAACAAAAGGAAGTTTAATATGTGTACTTTCTGAACCAACTGACTTATTTTAGTGTCACTTTTATACTTAATAGAACTATACAGTATGAAATTCCGCATATACATCAATATCATTTTCAATGACAGAACTTTTAATAGAAGAAATCATAGGGTTTTATTAGTTTTTATTTATTTATTTTTACAGCAACAAAATGGTCAATGCAGAAAAGGAAAGAACAAAACAGAGCAAGTTCTAGTACCACACTATGCAAGAACAGGATTGCATATCCCAAAGGCTATTCTAACAGCTTAAGCCATTATCCTATTGTGCCATGAAGTCTAATATATTGTTCCATTTTGTATAGAAGCGGCTTGGTTTCTGTTTGGTAATGAAGACAGCATCTGTAGTAAAAAAAATTGTACAGCTCAACAACATCAAAGTTGAGTCTGTTTTCCACACCAGGGGAATGCACTTCTGAACTAGCAAGAGCAAAAACAGAAGACTAGTCTTATTTTGAGGGAATAACATAAGCTTTCCTAGATGACCAATCACAAAAAGGAAAAGCCCATTTAAAATATATTAAGAATATGTTTTGAAGATAATGAAATATATTCTACACTTCAGTGTACTTCAGTTACTGGGTCCATTGACTGTTTCCTCATAATCTGCAAGAAAATGATTGTGAAGCCTAGTTATAAAGTAATTAAGGTGCTCTATTCCACTTTTGGTTATGAACCTCATGGAGCATATAAATTCAGAAATGTTTTATGAATGGTTTGCAAGATTTGATTAGAGGAGATAGGGATAAATGTCAGTATAAAAGACTCAGATATTTAGTTTAAGAAGATAAACCTGTAACAAAAGGGAAATGGACAAGTGAAACTACCTCTCTGAGTTGTTGCTTTTTAATAATGGACCATATAGGTGTTAGATTTAGTGTGTATACTTCTGTGAAGTCTTCAGATACAATTATCCTAAATTATTTTATTTGTTGATGAGTTATTAAAATTGTGAGGTATACAACTCCTTAGTAATCTGAAACCCACATGCAGGATTTATGACTTGGAATAGAGTTTCTGTATTCACCCAAGTCAATCTCAGCCCCAGTATCAAAGTTGCATTGAGATGGAACAATGTACATACATACATACAAAAACCACTGTGATTAAAATGAGTGTCAACAGGCATCTGTGCCTTATTCTTGGGATAATCAAAGCCAATTGTGTGGTTGTTTCATTCCCCAACATGGAAGCTAGTGGATTTAAGAGATGATTAATTTTAATGAAAACTGACAACACAATACATTATATTCTGATTGAAATAGACCAGAATAAAACACGAGTCTACATAAAGATGAAGTACTATGAGTGTATGTCTACACTGCACTGTCCTTATGGCAACATGGAGAGTACATACACTATATGCCCCCTAATATGGGTATAATTAGCAGTGTAGATGATGAGGCACTGCACAGAGAAGTAGGCTACAGACAGCACCTGAACTGTATGGTATGTACCTTACACGGGTCTCTACATGCCCGAGCAGTGCCTCCCCATCTACATTGCTATTTTTAGCAGTGTTGTGTCCTGCTGCCTCCTTCAGGCAACAGCCTTTCCTCACTGCAGAGAGCTCCTGAAGCCTTTACCCACCACAAAAACCTTTCCTGAGTCTTTTCTCATAACTGGGAAAGACTCTTGGCTCCCTTGCCCCTCGAGAGTTTTTCACTGACATATAGCTACACACCGCAATGGGGACACAGCTTGCATTTGACTGCAACCACAGTTATGCACACCATACAGGTCTCTGCCAGTGTATTGTCAGTAGCAGCTTTCTGGTGAAGTTATTTACTTTATAACAACACCTAACAGTCCCAGTGATGATCAGGGCTCCATTTCACTAGTTTCAATATATATATATATATATATATATATATATATATATATTTAGAGCAAGAAAGAGAGACACTCCCTGCCCCACATAGTCTAACTTAAAATAACTTAGTCATCTACAAATTTTTCTACTTCACTACTCTACCCCACCTTTCCAGAACATCAATAAATATATTAAACAACTAGGATCCAATATGGAACTTTCCAGCACCCCATTGGTAACCTTTTATCAAAGTTATGCATTGATTATTCCTACTGTTTCCTGTCTCTTCGCCAGTTTTTGATCTATGACAATAAATTGCCTCTCTTGCTTGAAAGAAGTAATGAAAACATATTCATTTACGGATGTAACCAAATAAATATCACACCTTAGTTATTTATTGACTTTGAATTTTCATTAATAGTTCAATGAGTGTGGATCTCATTAGTTATGGACATTCAGTAAGGATTCATATATGCTGCAATCTACATACGTCAGTTTATAAACAATAATCACCTTGCAAAGTGTCTTTTACCTGAAAGGATCCCAAACTTTACTAAACCTAGTGGGAGAAATCCTGGGTGCAATGACATCAGGGCCAAAACACCCACTGATTTCAATGTGGTCAGAATTTCACCCAGTGTATTCATGAATCACCTCAAAGGCACCAGTAACGCTATATAACAGTGACTTTTGGAGCAGAACTACTGACAGTTAATATCTGTGCTACATTTAGGTAAATAGACTATAAATATTTTAACTGGATTTTAAGCCAGACCAGACTTGGTTAATGCCCATGTATTGGGAAAACTACTATCAGATTACTAATGACTGCAAATGACCACTACCCTTTTATACCTCACCTAAAGTTAACCTCTTGTTACAATACAATACTTCATAGCATGATGTGTGTGTCTAGCAAAGAGGGAGGACTGCCACTTAATGACTCACCAACAGCACTTCACATAGCACCTGAATTTTGATTTGAGGTCTTCAGTCTGGGTACTGTCTAGGCACAAATCAGTTGAGCTTTTGGGTTCTGGCAGCACAATATACCAGTGCAATTGTTATCTTAAATGTAGAAATTAAACTTTGTAAGTAAATAACTAATGATGAACAGGAGTGTTTGTTTTGTGTTACATTTTAAAA
Source organism: Mesoclemmys tuberculata (assembly GCA_007922155.1). Taxonomy (NCBI): domain Eukaryota; kingdom Metazoa; phylum Chordata; order Testudines; family Chelidae; genus Mesoclemmys; species Mesoclemmys tuberculata. The sequence goes on from ML675605.1 coordinate 1,520,441, forward strand.
ACTAAAATATATACTTTCCATTAACTGTCAAGTCCATGAATATATTGGGTAATGCTTTGAACACACAAAGTGCTATCCATGTAATGCTAAATATTATCCTATTCATATAGGAGCCTTATGTCTATTTATTTTCAGAATCTAGAAATACATGATAGTCATGCTCATTAGTTGCACAACATTTTTTAACTGGTTTGTGATATTCTCATAGTTTTGCCACTAACTTAAGTAGGCTGTTAAATCTGTGAAATATATTTTCAGAGAAACATTGTTTTATACTGTACTATACAATTTTCTTTATGGGTCATGAGGGATTATATAGCCATTTCAGGAGTAGTATTGAAATACTGAACCAACATATCAAAACAATTCACTTTACATCACTTATTTCAAAATATCTGTTTCTTCAAGCTACAAATTACATATTTTCAGTAGTTTCACAAAATATTTACTGATAAAGCTCTATTGAGATTTACATGACCACCTCTAACTTCACATATTCCCTTTCTCTCTCTTTCTTTTATTCAGTATTTTTCTTGCCATTTGTTTTGTATGTAGGGTCCCAGGTTACCAAAAAACCCCCCCCAAAACTACATTTATATTTCCACTCCTTTTTACAGCATAGAGTTTAGATAAATATTTTTCACCTACAACTATTTTATTTTATGTCTCTTCAATTTTGCAAGTTGTGTAAGCTGGCATGTCAATGACTAAAACTTAAGCAAAAGTATCCTTTTACTGTGCTCTGTAAGAGTGAAATCCCTCCTTTTTTAGTCAGTTGCACAATACTTGCAGCATTATGGAGCTCAATATATTTAGATTAACAAAGAGAAGGTTTACAGATTTACAGATTACAGTTTATCAGTATCTACACAGGGAACAAATATTTAATAATGGGTTCTTCAATCTAGCACAGAAAGGTATAGCTTGATCCCATTTGAAAGCTAGGCAAATTCAGACTGGAAATAAAGTGTACATTTTTAATAGTGAGGGTAATTAAACATTGAAACAATTTACCAAGGTGTTGCTATGTAATTCTTGTGGCTTGCTATGCAGCTATCATGGCTGTAGCTATCTGTTTAAATGTTGTATGTGTCTGTGTTTTATTACCATAGATAAGAAACTAGGCTGCTGCTTTGCTAAAGGAATGTACAGGAAAGTAGAAGGGCAGCCAACCCCCCCCCCGCATGTATCAAAAAGAAGCAGAGCAGACATCACTCTGCATATGCGGGGAAGTGGGCAGGCAGCCAGCGCCCTTGGGACGTCGAGTGATTGGTAACACATCAGAATATGATATGGCTGCTCCTGAATGGTGTAAGATAATGTATGCATAATGTAATCTGCTTGGCAACACGCCCATAATAAAAGCCCCCCGTGTGCTGAACGCGGGGTCGATTCACCACGAGAAGTTGTCGGTTTCGTCACTTCAGGATTCGGACTCCGTGAATGACCCCACTGTGGTAAAACAATTACCACAAGTGGTGGAGAATGCGCTCCTGATCGCTCCTCACCGCGTGTGCTGAGCCCCGCCTGCGGGCTGCCCTGATCGCTCCTCACGGCGTGTGCTGAGCCCCGCCTGCGGGCTACCCTGGTCGCAGCTCTCCAGCGTACCTTTGCCACAAGGGAAGAAAACTGGTACCAGTGGTGAAAACTCGGTAAAGGTACTCCTGACGTCCCATCACTCACCCCACGCGTATTCGTCTCCGGACCCCTCGTGAGTATGGGGAAGGAATTCTCCAAGTTGGAAACTGAGCACGTTAAGGAACTTGGGAAGATTGTCAGGTGCACAAATTTTTGTTTAAATCCCCCTGCTCCCGTCCCCACTAAAAATAGACTAAAATCCCTTCTTCTCTAT
>ML675605.1:1527292-1542386 GCA_007922155.1 Mesoclemmys tuberculata
TAAGGGTAATTTGTCTGTTTTGCCCTTAATCAAAAAGGAAATGTGTATCACCCCAAAAGGGGGTAGGAAAGTGTTCTTTGTTTTATCTTTCAGAACTGCAAAAAGAAAAAACTGGTACCAGTGGAACAGTAAAACAACTAAAAGTCAAAACCATGGATCTATTGTTGCAACAAAGTGTGTGTTTTGTGTTTGTTTGTTTTGTCACTAACATTATTGTGTATGGTCTGTTGGGGGGTAATGGCTTGCCCATGGAGGAAGCTACCCCAGTCTCTAATTGTCTGAAAACAGCCATGTGGGCTGAAACACAGGGAGGAAATTTCAGACTGAGTGTTAAGTATAGCAGTTTTTCTGCTGGAGGAAAATTGGTCTCCAGTGTTCTGTCCGTGGAACAGGCAGAACGTACCTCTCAGCTTATGCTGGTGGAGGAAGTGTCAATTGTGCCAGACATGGTTCCGAATGTAACTAAAACCCCAAAAAGAGTCTGTTAGGGCTCAGGAAAATGTTTCTTTGAAGCAGTCTCTAGCAAAAGAGGGAAAGGGCTTTTCTGTGAAAAGTAAATTGTTGCCTAAAAATGCTCCTGAAGAAATAAAGCCTCCTAATCGCATTTGCAAGCAGTTTTCTGCAAGGGAGGGGTGTGATAGTAAATTAATTAAATTAGCTCATAATAAGTCACTGCCTGTAGCAAGCAACAGTTTATATGTTGGGAAAAGTGGTTCAGTTTCTAACTGCTAAAGTTTTTTCAATGTGGATAAATTCACTGACTTGGTCTTAAACAAATCCAGTTTGGATATTTTGAAAATGGTTCCAAATGGAGTTAAAATTATTAGAAAGCTGGAACAGCCCTGTGTGAATGGGCTGGGTCAGTAAAGGGGGAGACAATAATGTTAAAATGTCTCCAGGTTGTTAGCTCTGTAATTGGACAATGTCTCAGTTTCCAAAAAAAAAAAAAAAAAAAAAAAAAAGACTGGGCCATTAAAGCAACACAGCAGGACAAAGATGCTGTTAATCTCTTAAAAATGCTGGGGGTAATAGGCAAACTCTCACCTCCAATACTTTAAATATATCTTGTAGTTTTTTAAAGAACTCAAGTACATCAAGTACTATTAAAAGTCAAACATTGGCAATGCAGAACCCTTTTTATAAAATGCTAGTAAAAATGTTTATCATCTCTTCAACACCAAATCCAAACTTAAAATGGTTAACAGTTAAAATTTAAACACTAGTAAGCTAGCTAATGTGTGTAATGGTAGTAAATGCAAATTACCTGCCTAACAAAAAGGGGGAAAAATCCACCCATAGCTATTAGCAAGGAAAATTCCTCTTGGATGTGGCCAACTAAACCTCAGCTGGGCGTGCCTGAAACAGCTCTGAATTGGAGCCACAGGTGAAATGAGTTTGTTAGGGCTCAACAAAAAATGTTTCTTTTAAGGAATCTACAACTCAGTCCCAACAGGAGGGTAACATAAAGGTAACAAAGCAACCAGTGGTAAAGCATGTGCCACTAGTAAACTAACTAAACCCTTATTTTTGTAAAATTAAATAACATTGTTACCTCCATAGTAAAACCTACAAAACAAAAAGCCTGTTTTAGTTAAACATAATTTTGCTAACAGGTGTGCCATTAAGTCTTGTAATTTATTTGTTAGTGTAAAAATTGAAAAAATGTACCATGTGTCCATAATTTGTCAACCCTTCAATTAGGCTGTGTTATCTATTGTAACCTAAATGGCATTTATCTTAACATGCCAAAACCCAGAGAAGAAACAATATTAACATCACTGCAAAATTCTGACCAAAGAGACACCCAACCTAACACTTCCTCGTTGCAACAGGAATTGTTAGTTATACAGTGCCTCTGCAAATTTTGGTCAGCCCATTCAAATAACGTAGGCTACATGACTAAGCCTTTCTTAAGTTCCCTTTGTGAACTTGCAAATGAATTTTATCCAAGTATTTAAAGGTTGTCATTTTATATGTGTTAATTAAAAATATGTTTTTATGCAACCAAGTTTTTCCCAATCCTTAGCTGACCAGGGGCAGGGGTTACGCCGCAGTGGACACCGAAGATGACAAAATACACTGAATATCCTTGAGCAACGTTTATCCCTTTTATCCAGTTCCACAATCCCATATCCCCCACGCATCGAACAAAGAACCTGAGGCATCAGTTTACCTCCCTTTTGCTCCCAACTCGGGGTAAGCATGGGCCTTCGAAGCATTTGTGCCGTTGTGCTTCCCCCTTGTTTCACCATTGCTATTTTGGTCGCTGCCTTAACAACCGGTACGGCCCTTCCTGCTCATCGACTACGATGATCGTCTTCTACCATCTCGTCCACTTGTACTGCCTGTATTACGCGCACCACGCAAGGTACCTCCACCACCTACACCTTTCTTCACACTAATCTAACGCCCAACGGTAGCAAGAAGAATGGGACATGTATACATAAAAACAAACAATATAATATATATATATCAAGGACTCCACCACATGGTGCTCCAACCCACAAACTCCTCTCATCATTAATGTGACTGTTTACATGGGAATGCTCCCCATCAGAGGTAACCAGAACTCCAGAGGGTTGTTTTATGTTAATAGCTCTGCAGCCGTTTATACCGGGCAAGATATCAAACTGTATTTTGATGTGTGTAATGCTTTTGACAAACACCCATGGTCATATGGTTGTGGCTCCTCCGCATGGAGACACACCTATCATAGTAATCATAAGTATCTGTGCAAACAGACCCCAGATTGGTCAAAGCCAAGAAGTACTACCTTCCTTGGCGCCAATGTGGCACCCCAAACATGGCGCCCCTGTGGTTCACGCGAGGACTGTTCTGAAAGTCAATTCTCTTCCGGGTGGAAATGTGTGTGTCTATATACTGGTGGGGGGTACTCGGGTAGTACTTGCCCCGACATCCAGGAATTTCAAAGAGGGCCAAAAAATCAAGTAATAATCACATGGAAAACAAGCAAAGAAAGAAAGGTAATTACATATGGGCTGGGTATCGATGGAACTGGTAATGACCCACTGTCCTATATCACCATTAAGCAATTCCCCGTACCCAACACCACCAGTTACTCCTGGTCAGTTTTTAATACCCTTAGTCAAAGAGAGGAACTACCTGCCATTCCTGACAAGGCTACTAATATGTTCGTCAAGTTCGCTGAGGATGTTGCACAAACGCTTGGTGTTACCAACTGTTTTGTTTGTGGGGGTACCAACTCGGGTGATCAATGGCCCTGGAGTGCTGTGGAAGTATCCTCGGGCCTCTTGCACAACTTAAGTATTGGAGGTAATGTCACCAAGCGTCTTAAGCCTGTGCAGCTGCCATTAACATGGGTAGTCACGTCAAGCTTGGTAGGTCAGGCATGCCTCCGCCAAAATATAAGTGGGGGTCCCCAGGTTGGATGGTTGCAATGCCTAGGCGAATGGGAAAGGGGACGCTGGTACTCGGTTGCCAATTTGTCCCAGCCTAAACCATTTAACTTCACTAATCTTCTTAAAAACAACACAGGTCAGCCCTGGACAACTCCTGCAAATATGTATTGAATCTGTGGTAATCTAGCATATCAGGTCCTTCCAGCAAATTGGACAGGATCCTGTGTCCTGGGATTCATTAGACCTTCCTTCTTTTTAGTCCCCCTTCCTTCCGCACAAACAATGGGCGTTAGGGTATACGATACCGGTCCTGCCACACGCAAAAGGCGTACCGTGGGAACAGGTATCGGTGGTTTCGAGGTCATTGGGCAGACTGATAATGTTTGGACCTCGGAAAAAATCATTGCTTATTACGACCCTGCTACTTGGGCTAATGATGGATCCTGGGGCTACAGAACTCCCATTTACATGTTAAATAGAATAATTCGGTTGCAGCATGTTTTAGAACTTGCTGGGCGCAATATTGATAAGGCTCTCAACGTTATCGCTACTGAACAAGACAAACTGCGTACCGCAGTGTACCAAAATCGGTTAGCCCTTGACTACCTATTGGCCGCGGAAGGGGGGGTCTGTGGCAAGTTCAATCTGTCCAACTGCTGTCTACGTATCGACCCGGTAGGGAAGGTTGTAAAGGACCTTACAGATGAGCTCCGCCGAGTCATCCATGTGCCCCCACAGCAGTGGAGTGGTTTGCTGGACGACGGTGGGTTCCTTGGAGGCCTATTTCGCAACTGGAAGCAGGCTGCCTTAATGGCTGCTATAATCTTTCTGGGTCTCTTGGTCTTGCCCTGCCTCATTCCCCTAATCCGGAACTTGGTACAATCTACAGTGGATAGTGCTCTGGCTCGTAAACAGGCACTTGCCTTGGAGTTAGAAGAGGCCCCCCTGTTAAAAACCCCATGTACCTTCTCCAGTAGCGATAATGAAGAAAGTCAACAGTAGTAAAATTAAAGAAAAACAGAGGAGATGTTGCTATGTAATTCTTGTGGCTTGCTATGCAGCTATCATGGCTGTAGCTATCTGTTTAAATGTTGTATGTGTCTGTGTTTTATTACCATAGATAAGAAACTAGGCTGCTGCTTTGCTAAAGGAATGTACAGGAAAGTAGAAGGGCAGCCAACCCCCCCGCATGTATCAAAAAGAAGCAGAGCAGACATCACTCTGCATATGCGGGGAAGTGGGCAGGCAGCCAGCGCCCTTGGGACGTCGAGTGATTGGTAACACATCAGAATATGATATGGCTGCTCCTGAATGGTGTAAGATAATGTATGCATAATGTAATCTGCTTGGCAACACGCCCATAATAAAAGCCCCCCGTGTGCTGAACGCGGGGTCGATTCACCACGAGAAGTTGTCGGTTTCGTCACTTCAGGATTCGGACTCCGTGAATGACCCCACTGTGGTAAAACAATTACCACACCAAGGGTCATTGTAGATTCTCCCTCACTGACAATTTTTAAATCAAGATAGGATGTGTTTCTAAAAGCTATGCTCTAGGAATTATTTGGGGAAGTTCTATGACCTATGTTATATAGGTGGTCAGACCAGGTGATCATAAAGATTCCTTCTGGCCTTGGAAATCTATGAGGTTATATATCTGGTTTTAGTTTCCTAGCTGTTGAATCTGAGTGGTTGAGAATGTGTGACACTGTAGGATTCTGAGTTATTATTTAGCATTTGTATTATGATTCCTAGGGGCTCAGAGTCCCATTACGCTAGATGTTGTACATACACATAGTGAGAAACTCCTTGCTGCACAGATCTCTGGCTATGTCTACATTGCTCTACAGTTAGGACTACAGGGGTATGTATAGCAGTGTGCACCAAGTTGCTGCACAATAATTCCCCTATGTGAATGCTGCAGGCATGAACTAAAATGTGCCTAGTTCACGTTAACATAATCCTTTTTGAAAAGTGTCCACAGTGTCCAGACAGGGGAGTTAAAGCACAGTGCTTTGGTGCTCACTGCTAATCTCACCCTGTAGTCTGAATTGGGGGACGGTGTAGACAAGCCCTTACAGGCTAAATAACTTTATGGATGTGTTCCCATTGAAATAAGCAGTATTTCAGTAACTGAACATCAGTGTTTTCATTTAGGAACATAAGTAGGGATTTTGGAGTCACAATTTAAGTACAAATGTTTGAAAATCTTGACAGGATTTTTTGTTTATCCAGATACAGTTCATCCACTGTACTCTAGATATGTTTAATCCATTTCATAAGAATTTTTAAATTGTTGATTTAACCTCAAGAAAAGAATTTATAATCAATACCTGCGAAGCTGATAGAGTCACATGGACTTTATCTTCATGCCAGTATATAAAATGGCTAGGACACAGCTGGTAGCATATAAATTTTTTTAAAAAAAGGACAGTGGTTAGTACTTAATAATAAATAACAAATACTAATTTCCCAGCCTGTCAAAAAAAAGAAACAACCCATAACCCGCCCAAAACAAGAAAGTTCATGAGAAACACAAGGATTTTTAGTGCTTCAACATAATGAAGCTTTTCTATCAGGACACCAGGGTAACGTCCTGTGGGACCATACATTTTAATTCTCATTGGCACTGTATAAAACATGGGTTCCTGAAAACTCCTGCTAAAGTATAATCTGATTAAAGTTTCTTTTGTTGTTGCTGCAATTTATACAGGGTGGGTGGTGATCGCTACTCAGAGACCTGCAGGCTGCTATACGGTGTGCTGCTATGTTTGGAGATAATTGAATCTCTGTGGGCACTATTCCGTGTGCATCTACCTCCTCTGTAAATTACAGTCATTATACATAACTGAAGTAGTGGCACACTGTTGCTTCCAATCTCTGGTATGCACTCACAGTGTGCAAAGTTCAGGAAGGAGACAGTCAGATCCAGAGCAATATTATTTACTTCAGCAATTCTTTTAATCCCTTTCGCAAGGAAAGAAAACTACAAAACCACTGATATACAGTTATTGCTAAAGGTTTTGGATCACCATATCCAATGTGACAAACAGTGGATTTCTCTTATTGCTAATGAAGAAAACTGAATACTAGCTACATAATGAGTAACAGCTCTTCATGTTAAATCCGTTCTCTCCTGAAAGTTGTTATTTTAGGTCACTACTTGCTACAAAAAACATAAATTCCCATTGAGAAAAGGGTGTCAACGTTTTCATATATTAAAGTGTTTATATTTCATGGTAAGAAATTAAAACACGTTAAGGATTCATTCTCTCTTTCTCACTTCTATTAAAGCCCTATGATGTTTTTAAAACTATAAAGTGTGTGAAATGTATGTTTATATATAATAAAAGGAAGTCCATATGAGCCAAATTCTCCTCTGAGTTACATTGCATGCATCCCTGCTATTGAAGTCAGTGGGAAAAGGGCAAAATTTGTTTCTAGTAACAAGAGAATGTTTTGCATAGTGAAACATAAAGATAGGTCTATGAAATGGATGATACTTCCCAGATTTGCATCTCCCTCAAAGCAGGTATCTATTCCTGACAATTACATGAAAAATAATCACCAACCTTTTTTATTTGCAAGAAGAGTCTTACTATTGTGTTTCTACCAGACACCAGGGCAGAACCACTGTCTAAGTTTGAGCTTCTAAAGAAAATCTTCTGGAAATCCTTTGGAAAGAAAGCCATTCAAAATACCCCATAGTAACCTCATTTTATATTGTCCATCTGGTTATTTCTGGAATCTGGATCAGTTTAGGTCTTTTGAGAAACAGGCTTATTCAGTTAAATCCTGGCCCCAGTGGGCATATCTACCCAGGGATAAAAGACCCGTCAGCTAAATCAGGCTCACAGAGATTGAGCTGAAGAGCTAAAAATTACTATATAGATGTTTGGGTTTGAACTGGAGCCTGAGCTCTGGGACCCTACACCCACACAGAGTCCCAGGGCTCAGACTCCAGCCTGAGCCCGAATGTCTACATAACAACTTTCTCTTAAATTGAAAATATGAATTTATGGGATTGTGATGCAGTGGTCACCCCACACAAGGTCTAGAAGTGTTAAAATGGCTAAGCAGGCCAATTATCCGCCCTGGCTGCACTTGGAAAAGAAGACAAGGAGCAGAGATTTAAGTAGAACAGGTTCAGATGGGCAAGCACAGGCAGGGCCTATATAAAGCAGGAAGCTGGCAATAGACAGAGGATCCAGTGAAGTAGTCTTCAGTCACTCTCTGGAAGAAGAGAGGTGTATCTGGAGCAAGAGGCAAGTAGCCCACACTTACTTCCTGGGAGGAGGGCGTGCAGCTTGACAAGCCCAGAGAACGGGGAGGGCCAGAGAGGTAAGCAAGGCTCAGGGGGAAAGCAGCAGGGTGTGGGGTAGGTCAAACCTTGGCTGCTGATGCAAAGGTCCCTGAGCCAGGTCTCGGAGTAGAGGGCAGGCTCGGGTCCCCCTTCCAGCTGCTGGCCAAGTGGCACCAGCAGGGTATTGGCTGCCTAAGACCATTTGTGAAGAAAGACTTTGATACCCCAGAAGTAGGGGAACATGTCTGGTGACCCAGCTGGAGGGCAGAGTGATGAAAACGAAGCTGTGGCTGTTGGAGTGAGAGGTGTCTGCAGTGTAAGAGGATGATGGGAGAGGCATTGCCAGGGGAGAGCACACACCAGGTTGGAGCTAATTCATGGGATGGTGAACAGAAGGCATCACCTGCAGTGAGTGAATCCTCTGGCAGGGATATAATCCAGTCTTGTCTCGATTTGTCTTCATTTTGCCTTTATGGGACAGCAAGGCTGAGAAACATTTACTATGTTTCTTTTTTAGATTTCTTTAGGAAATAGAAATGACCTTTAACCTCCCTGTTATTTGGTTCTTTATAAACCAGCCCAGTTTCAGTTTTGCCGACTCACTCCATATTTCTCACTCTGAAGTAAGATAGCCAACACCATTCAGCCGACAGTGGGACTCTCTAGAATGGTGCCATGGCTGCTGCTAGGCTCTGACCTATTTTCCTTGATTACCATTCCCTCCAGTCTAGTATACACATGCTTTCCTAGAGCCCACACTTTCTGTTGTCAGGATTCCAGCTGCTTTCCCTGAAAGTAACCACCCAGCACCATCAAGTGGGTTCCATCATTCAACTGATGCCAAAAACTAGAGGCATACAAGCAAGTGCTGACAGAAAGCAGTGATAGCTCATGGTATGTGAACGAAAGTGGGAGCAGAAGCAGCATCTGCTTAGGCAGTGGCAAGACATCATGCAAGAGGAAGCTGCACTAAGCTAGTTCCTTAAGTACTGAGGATGAATTTCATCAGGCCCTGCTTCTTTCAATACATCCAGCTTATCTAACTATTCCTTAACCTGTTCTTTCCCTATTTTGGGTTGCATTCTTTCCCCCTTCTTGTTAAGATTGTGTTGTGTATTGTCGGGTCAGACCAGCTAGGACCAGTTGGTGTCCTACTCCATGAATAACTTTGCTGTTAGGTAACCAATGAGCCCAGCTGCTCTGCATTGGAACTGACACAGTGTCACAGCCCCTGACTGACTACAGGTTTAGAAGCCTTGCTTGTAAGCCTGGCCCCCACAGCAGATCAGTGGCCACTCAATGTCTACCATGACCATAGCTCTGCTTGGGCTTGTTCCAGCCCTGCTCCATTCTGCTCTGTTCCAGCCCAGCGCCAGCCCCTCTTTCTCTTTGACATCTGGCTTTGATCTCTGACTCCACCTCTGGCTTATGAATTTGGTTTACCTTAGGGCTCTGATATTTGGCTTCTTTCCTTCCAGTACTGGCCCTCACCTCATTCCTGGACTCTGCCCATCCTGGACCCAGCTCTAAATGGTAGGCCAAACTCATTTTAACCACTAGACCTGATTGCCCACAGCGTGGTCAGCTACAGTTTACAGCCAAATACAAAGGTTAGAGGCCCAACTCACCAGCATGGACCCCATTCAGGCCAATTTTTCCTTGGGGGAGCTGTTGGGGAACCATACAGAACTTGCAGTTGCAGGTGTTCACCCTCCCGATGCAGAATGAAGCCCTACAAACCCAAGCAGCTTCACCAGCAACCCTGGCTCTAGTCTTCCAGGAGCCAAAAGTCCTTCTTGCAGGTAAGTTTAGTGGTGGTCTTGGTCAGATCTGAGCTTTTCTACACCAATGCTGGCTCCTCTTTCTATATTCCTAATCATGCCCCACAGACCAGGCCCAAATCAGCATCATCATTAGTCTGCTCACTGGGGAGTCCTTGGCCTTGGACTGACCCCGTCTTGGAACAGTCTTGGGCCAGCTGGAGCAGTTCATTCAGGCCATGTCGATTATCTTCAGTGACCCCCGTTGCACCCAACCACTGTATCTGAGCTGCAGATTGTGCAGTAGCACAAGCTGCACATGGGTGAAAGACATGACAAATAAATGCAAGAGTAAAGATATTCAGTAGGAATCTCCAGTGTTCTGAGGTAAAGCTCTTACAAGACACACTTATCTCAGCCACCCATTTATTATTTTATAAGAACAAACATAAAACTAACAAAGTGTGCTACAGTTTTTGGCATCTTGTTTGGTCTGCCTTGATTGTCTATCTAATATTTGTCAGATTTGAAGAACTCTTGGCAAAAGCCTAAAATCAGTCTTGTAAACTTAAAGCAGAGAGATGAGAGGATGGCACTTTAGCTAGGCTGTGACACTTGGATGAGGGAGAATTTAGTTTGGGGAATTTAAAAATGGGTGTAGGGGTTGAAGGGAAATGTAACTACCAAGTTCTATACTTTTGACATATGCAGAATAATGAAAATGTAGGCTTAGATGGGCTCCATCATCTTCTGCTGAGGCAGATTTAAGCATGTATATATACTTATATATGATATACATATAAGAATATGTGGCTGACTCTTACTTTTTGTCTGTTTCTCTGCCTTGTCTATTATATAACTGTAAGCACTTAGGAAAAATAAATTATTTCACTTTGTGTGTCTACATCACCAAACATTGTATAAAACTGATCATGACTGGGCCACACTGTAATATAAATATTGCTCTGCAATAAGAAGATAGCTGTAACATGATTTGTCATGGGTCTGTCACAAGTTCTTTTTATATGGATGGATGCAAATCAGAAAAGAATTTTATTAATATGATCAAAGTTAGAATGCACTTGAACTGATGATGAGAACACTGAATTTAGGAAAGAATGGATTAGTCAAATGTATTCTTCTGCTTCATGAAATTGTCCTCAAGGGTGCTCATGTACCCTTCCACCTTTGATGAGAGATTTTTGGTAAAACGTGCACCCTAGCCAACGTTGTGCCATGTACCTAGGGTAAGTAGGAAATTGCAGACCAACCACCTTTTCAGTTCTTTCTCAAATGCCTTGGACTGAAACAGAGCTGCTGTGGCATCTGCCTTCCTAGATTTTAGGTTATTTTCCATAAATATGTAGATAGGAGAAGCCTTGTTAGTTCTTAAATTTAATTAAATAGTTTGTGTTAATTTGAAAACAGGATTTTTTTGGGGGGAGCAGGAATGATAGATGAGGTTTAGATTCCTCACTCCTCACCTCCTGCCCTCCCCCAAGCAGGGTTTCCTTTTGAGAAGAATTATTCTTTTGTTGGTTTTGCTTAGGAGTATGCCTAGTTACCTGGATTTAAAACTTGTTTTACCTTTGGGTATCTATTCCTATCAGCAACAGCCTTTGTAGCTGTCTTTATTGTCTAGAAGAGCCCACGTCCCTTCCACGTATAAAATCTGTAGATTTTGGGGGCACGTTGAGGAAGATCTGAGAAACCATTCCAGCACAGGACCCTTTCCTACAGTCTCCTCAACATATGGACTCGTCTGAGAAAGGAGAGTAGATGAGGAAGCAGTACCAATTAAAATATCTTAATTCTTGTCTGATGAGGAGGGAATGCCTCCTTCTTCTTTCATGCAAATTACTTCACACAACTGAAAAAAACCCAACAAAATCAGTGGTGGACCCCTGCCGATTCCATTCGAGGAAGCACAGGAAATGCAGCATAAACTGATAGACATATCACACAATTTCTTCATGTAGAATAGCTTTACCAATAAAGGAAGCCTTACTTGAATAAGCTTAAATAATATGGCAAACCACAGTGTCAATACCACTAACATGCAGAATGGGCAGACAAGAAATATTATGTGCCTGTAAAAGGGTCAGAGTATTTGTTGGTAGTGGATACTGTAGTGAAAACACTGAAAATCATTCAAAATCAAAACCTCATGAAAAGGACTAAAAACATCTGTACTTATTTGGCCAAAGGAATCATTCCTCAGCCTCTTAGCAATTTAGAGTGCAGAATTATCAAGCCCTCATTGCCAAACACAATTACATCAACTATAATAAATTCATATTCTTCATTGAATAAGGACCTCAAGAGCAAAAAGAGCAATTCTAGGCAATTTTTAGAGGGTCAGCTTATTGATAAGGGGAGAGTGCAAGGCTGGCTGGATATAGTACCCTGTTCAATGGCAAAAGCAATAGAGTGTGCTGTGCATCCTTGTTACAATTCTCTGGAAACCTAGAAGTCCAGAGTACTGTTAGATATCCTGTTCGATGGAAATACCCTGTTTAGTGACACCATGAATGAATCCCTACATTTTAAAAAAAATTCAAAGGTAGTGCTTCATTCACTCAGGATTTACACTGCTGCAAATAAAAGAAAACAGAGTAGATCATAGACAGGAATAGAAGACGGGATTGGATCATCAAGTAGAGGTACTTCCTGGAGACCAGAAAGCGTAATGAGAAAGTGAGAACTGCCAAAAGTCAAGCACATTTGGACCTTGCAAAGGAAATCATAGCCAATAGTAAAATGTTCTTTAGCCAGATAAATAAAAACAAAACAAGGAAAGAAGAAATGGAACCACTAAACACTGAAGAAAGGGTGGAAATTAAAGATAATCTAGGCATGGCCAAACACCTAAGCAAATACTTTGTCTTGATTTCAAATAAGGGTTATGAGGAACTTAAGGGGAGTGGCAGAATGATTAATGGGAAACACAGATATGGAAGTAGAAATTACCACGTCTGAGGTGGAAGCCAAGCTCAAACATTTTAATAGTACCGTGGGCCCTGAGTAATCTCCATAAAAGAATAATAAAGGAACTGGCACATGAAATTGCAAAGTCAACAGAAGAATTATTAATGAATCTGTAAACTTGGGGTCATATCCTATAATTGGAGAATTGCAAATATAGTATCTATATTTAAGAAGGGGGAGAGGGAACAAATCCTGCTAGTCCTGTTAGTTTTATTTTAGTTGTATGCAAGGACATATAAAAAATTTTGAATAAGAGTGTAATTAAAGACATAGAGGTAAATGGTAATTGGGATAAAATACAACATTCTTTTACAAAAGATAGATCATGCCAGATCAATTTGATCTCTTTCTTTGAGAAGATAACTGATGATCTATACGAAAGAAATGCAGTAGATCTAATCTACTCATATTTCAATAAAGCATTTGATACAGTTCCACAAGGGAAATTCTTAGCTGAATTAGAGAAGATAGAGATTAATATAAGCATGGAAAGGTGGGTAAGGAAATGGTTAAATGGGAAACTACAATGGGTCATGCTGAAAGATGAACTGTCAGGATGCAGGGAGGTTTAGTGGAGTTCCTCAAGAATTAATCTTGGGAACAAATTTATTTAACATATTCAATAATGATGTTGGCATGAAAAGTAGGAATGTGCTAACAAAATTTGCAGATGACACAGAGTTGGGAGCTATTGCCAGTATGGAGGAGGACCAGAATATCATACTAGAAGATTTGGATGACCTTGAAAACTGGAGTAATAGAAATTGGATGAAATTTAATAGTGCGAAGTCCAAGGTCATGCACTTAGTGACTAACAACAGGAATTTTTCCTGTACTGGGGACTAAGCATTTGGAAACAATAGAGGAGGAAAAAGATCTGCATGAATTGGTGAATCAGAGGCTGACTATGAGCTGTCAATGTGATGTGGTTATGAAAAAGTCTAATGCAATTTTAAGATGCATTAGGTGAGGTATTTAAAGTTGAGATTGGCAAGTTTTATTACTATTGTACAAGGCACTGGCGAGACATCATCTAGAATAATGAGTGCAGTTTTGGTCTTCCATGTTTAAGAAAGATGCATTCAAACTGGAACAAGTGTGGAAAATGTTTGCTAGGACAATCAGAGAAATGGAGAACCTACCTTACAAGTGGAGACTGAAGGTTCTTGGCTTGTTTAGCCTGTTCAAATGAAGGCTGAGGAGAGATATGACTGGTCTCTATAAATACATTAGAAGGATAAACACCAGGGTGGGAAAAGAACTATTTAAGTTAAGGTCCCATGCTGGCACAAGAACAAAGGTTATATATGGGACATAAACAAGTTTGGGCTTGAAATTAGATGAAGATTTCTAACCGTCAGAGGAGTGAAGTTCTGAAACAACCTTCGAAGGGGTGTAGTGTGTGTAAAAAACTTAACATGTTTCAAGACTGAGCTTCATAAATTTCTGGAAAAAGTAGCATGATAAGGTTTCCTACAATGACATATGACCCATCTGCAACTGCTATTACAAATATCTCCAATGGCCAGCGTGGGGAAATAGATGGAAAGGACTCTGAGTTATTAGAGATAATTCTTTCATGCCTCTGCACTCAGGGTCTAACTGATCAGTATGTTTTGGGTTGGGAAAGTATTTTTCCCTAGTCAGATTGGCAGAGATCCTGTTTTGCTTTTGTTTGTTGGTTTCTTTGTGGCTTCCTCTGCAGCATGGGGCACGTTTACATGCTCGTTTGATCTAGAATAAATGATGGACTCTCTGTAACTCAAAATATTTAAATCAAGATTTTGAGGACTTCAGTAATTCAGCCAAGAGGTTATGGGACTATTGGAGAAGTCAGTGGATGAGGATCTATGGCCTATGACGTGCAGAAGGTCAAACAAGATTATCATGTTGGTCCCTTTTGGCCTTAAAATCTATGAGTCTGTGATATCTAAGAAGTTTTTCTATAGCTAAATCCCAAAAGGTGTTGAATACCTGAAACTATAGAATGTCTCCTCAGCCACACTAACAGCTGAGCATATCAAACCTGTCTTCTGTTCTTTATGGTAGTTTCCCAAAGAATCTCCATTTGCTTTGATGTCTTTGCTGTCCCCATGAAAACTGACATCACTGTCAAATTTCAAATCCCTGCTTCAAAACAAGGTGACACTAGAAGTTTTTAAAGAAAAGTCTGCCAGAATTTTTAACATGGGCAAAATAATTTATATTTCCCTATATTTCCTTCTTGGAAATGGCTGGAACATTCTGTGGGAGGACAGTCAGAGTGCAACATTTCAGCCTGAACAGTTAGGAAAAGTTATATGCAATTTAATTTCCATCTTATAATGGAAAGTGTTGGGCAACAATAATAGTATGTTAAACCAACCCTGTCTATTAGAATAGAATAGAGTTCTGTGGGGTTGTTTGGGGCCAGACGCTGACTGCTGGGCAAACCCTGGTCTTGGCTGGCTTCCAGATGACCTTGCAGGTGCTGTTCTGGGAACAGCGAAGCATGGAGTGTTTATGGGAACTGCGAAGTGTATTTCTGATTACGGCCTCCCCCCGTGCTTTTTAGCTAAGTCCTAGCCGATCAGATTGGGGTGTGTGAGAATGCTCTCACTGCTGTGAGACTTGTTCACTGCTGTAAGAAATGCA
Source organism: Mesoclemmys tuberculata (assembly GCA_007922155.1). Taxonomy (NCBI): domain Eukaryota; kingdom Metazoa; phylum Chordata; order Testudines; family Chelidae; genus Mesoclemmys; species Mesoclemmys tuberculata. Next base: position 1,542,358 of record ML675605.1, read on the forward strand.
TGCGTAATGAGATGATGGAATAAACTATA
>ML675605.1:1552609-1744755 GCA_007922155.1 Mesoclemmys tuberculata
ATCATATTGGTCCCTTCTGACCTATGAGTCTATGAGTCTATATACAAAAATGAAAGCCTTACTTAATACTTTACATGTCAAATGCTTTACAGTTTTTTTCCTCTCTCTGAGATTTAAAAGGATGTTTTATGGTGTGTTTGCCATGGGAGTAAGCTGGACGAGGTCTCTGTATACCAAACCCCAAATCTTGTTTAAAACTGTAAAGCAGGACGGTGACTGGCATATGCTAACACCATAGATTCTTTGGGCCCTCATATCCCATCAAAATGATTAAAATATGGCATCTGAGGGATGCCTCTAAATGCCCCAATGATCCACCAGTGTGTGAGGATATGTGTACACTTGTGTGTCACAATAGCTTTAATAGCTCCCAAAAATAGATACCTAAGCCCCAACTCTGTTATCTGGCTAGTCAGAGATTCTCTCGGATTAAAAATGAGTGTTTATTGTAAATTGCTAGTGTGTGATTATGAAGAAAAGATAATCTTTTTGCTTAGTTTATCAGGAAGATACTGTGTCATTGGGGGAAGGCAAGTAAATATCAGTAAAACAGTCTGGAGTCAGAAAGAGATTTAGAGGAGAATCTGACAAAGTGGTGAGAAACACAGAAATCATTCCAGGAGCTGTATTTCCCTAAAATAGACTGATGTGAGAGCATATAACTGCTTTGTGACTGTCACTCAGTTATTGTATCTCTTGTGAAAGGAAAGTAATTCTTCCTCTTGTTAGACCTGTAATTGGATTTGAATATTTATTCTATTAATTTGATCATTTAAACCATTGATCCATTGATTTTAGTTCAATTGTAACCTTGATTTAATCATTGCAATGGTCAATTATTAATTGGTTAAAGGTAATTAGAAGTAAATTATTCAGTGATATGTTTGTTTAGTGTTATCTTTGCTTGCTTTTAATAAAATCCATTAAAAATCATACTGGAGTGGTTTATCTTTCAGAACTGCAACAAATCAAGCAGCCTCAAGGGCAAATGTGAGCCATTGGATATTGCTTCTATATTAATACCCTAATGCCCTTACCTTGGTGACTGCCCACAAGATGGGGCTCAGCCAGGACTGTAGCAATGTGTTCATGTTTGTGTGGAGTGTATGTGAAACTGGAATTTCACATTTCAAAGGAAAAAGAGGACATTGTTTTCTGGCAGATTGATATTTTTAATTTAAAATGAAATGTTGGCTCTTTGAAGCATTTCCAAAGTGTGGAATGTTAGATATAGTCCTGGGGGGACTATACTAGTGAGTACAAAACAGTTCAGATGGTCAAAAATGCATGATAAAATATTACTTTAACCTGAAATTTATCATAAATATTTCTGTTACTTGACCATTTTAAATATGGTAGGTGAAGTCCTCCATTATTGTTTTATTGTCTCCTTGATTTCTCAGAAAATTGCTTTGTCTTGATCCAGAGGCAGATAGTCTTTCGGCTTGAGATTTGTATCTTTGTAGGCTCTGCTGGTTCATCTTCTCCACTCAGAAGTTTTATTGGTCCTCTCCACAAGATACAAGGGAAGCTAATGCTGCTTCAATTTTCAATCCTTAGGTTTTCTGTGGGGTGAGTCATGTCTGAGTTGCATAGTGATAACTTTATTAACTTTGCTTTTTGGGTCCATGAATTGCTCATAAGCCAATCATAATTGTTTAATCAAATCACATGCTACAGTTTCTGTTTCCTGATTGTTTCTATTTTCTTATTAGATGTGCATAACACATCCAAACAATGTTACTGTCGTCCCTTTTTAGCAGCTAGTCAAATTTTGGAGCCTTTGGGATGTTTCAGTTAGAAGTAGAAATTGATGGAATCTGGTATTTTCTTTGTTGCAATCTTGTTTATTTACAAAGTTCTCCTTCTCCAAATGCAGGGGGAACCAAAACAAACAGTTTCTTAGTGTAGAGCCCCACTCGTCTTTAGCCAATACACACAAAACCTTTCTCTTTAGCTTTTTTCAGAATCACACTGTACTCACAGGCCATTACTTGGCTTTATTTTCTGTCTGTCCCTGTTTCTGCCCTGTCTCAGTTTCTGTTCTCTCACATCCTCCCCTTGCCCATGCACGCACACACCTGGTCACAATACCCAATGGAATCCACACACCTACATGGTGCTAATTTCTGGGAGGAGTCTATTAAGCTTGGCTCTTGGAGCAAGCCCCATAAATGTTTCTTACAATTATCTTAAGTGAAGGACATGTCCACACATCATTCTGAATTAGGTTTTAACTCAACCCACAATACAATTTCACCCAGCTAACAAAAATACCAAACCAACATCTCCTAAATTTCTAATACCAAGCCATCAAGCAAATACATGAAAAATTATACCAAAATAATGAAACAATCAAGAAAAATGTGTAACTGGTGTGTGGGTGTTCTGTGGAAAGAAAAATTTGTAATTCATATAATTAATTATAATGAGTTATTCCCTACGGGCTGGGTCACACAGAAAAGTAAAAGTTAGTCAGGCTAGACAAGAACAATATTGGCCTGTTTTTAATAACATTGTGAAAGTGGCCTATAATAGCTCTCTATTAGCTCTTCTGCTTTTCCTGTTCATCCTTGTTCAAGGTAATAACAAGAATAATGTGCATAATGTAAATATAAATGTACTAAATACTAATACCCTAAATCATTACTTATTCATTTCGCCTCTAACAAGATAATAACATGCTCCACAAAAATCAATCTTTCTTAATGTCTTAAAAGACCAACCTATACACAGTGTGTACACTGTGGATGAGGAATACTGCATTCCCACTGATATATTTCTCTTCTTCTTGGTCATTTCCCCTGGTATCTCCAAACCTATGTCAGCTCTGGCTGTGCTTCACTGATTCTCTCTCTGCTTCCCAAGCCAGAGTCTGCTGCATCACTTAATTAGTTTGATAACTAATCTCCTGCTGCTAAATTTTCATTTCTTGAAATAATGTGATTTCATTTATTAGGTTTATAATTGGTAGGGCTGGGTGAATAATTTGCAGCAAATAATTTATTCAGAGAATTTTGCTTTTTTTCTGTTTGAGAATTGTCTGCCAGCAGATTACAATTTTTAAAATGTTTTTATTTATTTCAGTTTAAATAATAAAAAGCCATGTTTAAAAGGCACTAGGAGCCTGGCCAACAAATCCCCAGCAGCACTAAATAATTAATAAAAAAGGAACTCTGCCAACCTCCTCTCTTTAAAAAAAAAAAAAAAAAAAGTCCTTTGAACCCTTTTGTTTCTGTATACAGCTTGGATGTGTGGGCTAAGAAGAAAGAAAAGTGAAAGATGTGTGCCATATAACCAGGTTGCAATACTCTGTAATCCTAGAAATCCAGAATACTGTCAAAGATCTCCTGTTTGATAGGGAAAAACAGGGTTTAGTGACACCATGGACAAATTCCTTCATTCTTTAACAGCTTCAATCACTCAGGATTTACACTGCTGCAAGAAAAGGTAGAAAACACAGTAGATCACAAACAGGAATAGATAAGGAATTCCATCATCAAGGAAAGCTACCTCTTGGAGGTCAGAAAATGTAAGGGGGGAAAGTGAGAATTTCCAAAAGTCAAGCACATTTGGACCTTGAAAAGAAAATTATGATCAATAATAAAACATTCTTTAACCATGTAAATAAAAACAAGGAAATAAGAAGTGGGACTCCTAAATACTGATGACAGGGTGGAAATTAAAGATAACCTAGGCATGGTCAAACAGCTGAACAAATACTTTACCTTTCTTTCTAATAAGGGTAAGGAGGAACTAAGGGGCAGTGGCAGAGTGACTAATGGGAACAAGGATATGGAAGTAGAAATTACCACATCGAAGATGAAGCCAAGCTAAAACAGTTTAATGGGAGCAAACCAAGGGCCCCAAATAATCTCCATCCAAGAATATTAAAGAAACTGGCAAATAAAATAGCAAGGCCAATTGCAAAAATTATTAATGAATCTGTAAACCTGGGGGTTGTTTCTTAAGACTGAAGAATTGCAAATGATACCTGCATTGAAGAAGGGGGGGAGGATTTGAAGTAATCCAGGAAACTTCAGGCCTGTTGGAACATTTTCAAAGAGAAAGTAATTAAAGAAATAGAGGTAAACAGTAAATGGGATAAAATAGAACATGCTTTTACAAAAGAGAGATCATGCTTGATCAACCTGATCTCTTTTTTTGAGAAGATGACTGATTTTTTTTAATCCAAGGAAGTACAGTAGGTCTTATTTACTTAGATTTCAGTAAAGCATTTGATTCAGTTCCAAAATGGAAAGTATTAGTTGAATTAGAAAAGATGGGGATTACTATGCGCATTGAAAGGTCGGTAAGGAACTGATTAAATGGCAAACCATGAGGGGTCATGCTCAAAGATGAACTCTCAGGCTGCAAGGAGGTTATTAGCAGAATTCCCCAAGAATCACTCTTGGGACCAATCTTATTTAACAGTTTTAATAATGGCTTTGGCACAAAAAGTAGATAAAATTTACAGATGACACAAAGCTGGGAGCTATTGCCAATATGGAGGAGGACTGGAATATCATAAAAGATTTGGATGACCCTGAAAACTGGAGTAATAGAAATTGGATGATATATAATAGTGTAAAGTGCAAGGTCATGCACTTAGACTAACTATAAGACTTTTTCCTGTAAGCTGGGGACTTACCAGTTGAAAGCGATAGAGGAGGAGAAAGACCTGTGTGTATTGGTGAATACATAGTCAGAGGCTGACTATGAGCTGTCAATGTGATGTGGCCATGAAAAAGGCTAATTCAATCCTAGGATGCATTCGGTGAGGTATTTCCAGTTGAGATCAGTAAGTTCTATTACTATTGTACAATGCACCGGTGAGACTTTCACCACTGGAATATTGTGTGCAGTTCTGGTCTCCCATGTTTAAGAAAGATGAATTCAAACTGGAACAAGTGCAGAGAATGGTTACTAGGATAATCAGAGGCATGGAAAACTTACCTTACAAGAGGAGATCTAAGGACCTTGGCTTGTTTAGCCTAAACAAATGATGGCTGAGAGGAGATATGATCGATTTCTATAAATACATCAAAGTGATAAACACCAGGAAGGGAAGGGGTTATTTAAAGTTAAGTGGCCATGTTGATACAAGAACAAATGGTTATAAATGGGACAAACAAGTTTGGGCTTGAAATTAGATGAAGGTTCCTAAGTATCAGAGGAGCAACTTTCCAAGAGGAGTAGTGGGGGCAAAAAAACCTAACTTATTTCAAGGCTGAGCTTGATAAGTCTATGGAGAAGATGGTATGACAAAGTTTTTTAAAATGACTGACATGGCCCGTGTGCAACTGCTATTAGCAAATATCTCCAACTAGATGTAGAGGGCTTTGAGTTATTACAGAGAATTCTTTCTCACCCACATAATAAGGGTCTAACTGATCATTATGTTTGGGGTTGAAAGGTGTTTTTTCCCCAGAACAGATTTCCAGAGATCCTGTTTTGTGCTTGTTTTTTTTGCCTTCTACTGCAGCATGGGGCAAAGTTCACATACTGGTTTTAACTACAATAAATGGTGGGTTCTCTGTAACTTAACTATTAAATTAAAGATTGAAGGACTTCAGCAAAGAGGTTGAGACAGATTGCAGAAGTGGGTGGGTGGGATTCTGTGGCCGACAATGTGCAGGATGTCAAACTAGATGATCATGATGGGTTCCTTCTGACCTTAAAATCTATGAGTCTATGATTCCTATGGAGTTTTCTTACCAGATCTATTAAAAAATCAACAGCTAAATCCCAAAAGGTGTTGAATACCTGCAACTGTAGAATGTCTCTTCAGCAACCCAACTGCTGAGCTGACCTATCTTCTGTTCTCTATGATGTTTCCAAAGATGTTAGATAAAATAAGGACTCTTTCTGCACATTTGTCTGAATATCCTGTCAAAGTTATCTCAATTTCCATTGAACATTTCCTTATATATATAACATTATTTATTTTCCTGAGGGCTAATTTAAGACCTATGTACCACTCAAGTTCTACCTAATCCTTAGTTTAGAAAGGATGTAGCATATTCAAATAAAGGATTGGGTTTCTAGCTTATTCAAATAATAATTTATAAATAAAAATAAGTCACTAACAGGGCTTTCTGGGAAGGGATACGCAAATATCTATTCCATGAACTAGACATTTAGTAATATGATCGATGCCAAATATGAATCTTCATGCAATGGCCTGGCTATATATGAACAACAAGTGAAACTCAATTGTCATCCTTCTTTTGAACTTGTACTAAAAGGACTGATTTTTTTTAAATCCACAATCCAGACATGAAAAGTCTGCTAAAGCAAGTAATCTGAACTGATGTTTTCTAAACCAGGTCTTCTGGAAAGTCAGGAAAATTGAGCTACAAACTAAGAATTAATGATGAAAAAATCTTTAGCTCCTGATGTTGTTTTTTTATCTGATCATATCAGCAGTGGAATTATCAGCAGAAGTTGTCACAAATGGATTTATTGTTGGTTTAAATTGTATTGAGTGGGCTAAAAGCAGAACACTGACTTCCTATGATAAGATCATAACCAGTCTGGCCTTCTCCAGATTTTTCGAACAATTCTTTGTGATGTTAGACAATTCCCTAGCTAAGATGTATCCAAATCTCTTTGATACATTTCAAACAGCCTTATCTAGACATCCAGATATTTATAAACCAAGTGAGTCTCTGTTTTGCAAGCTGCCTTTATGTGTTCTCCTTTGTAAAGATTGCCACTTTCAACCAGTCCCTCTTCAGCTGGTTAAAACTAAGAAACACCAATATAGTGTCATGACTGCTTTTGGGCTCTGTGCTGTAATGCTTAGTTACCACAGTCTCTTTAAATTTTCTCAGCCATTTCTATTGGGTGTCGTCTCATTTCTACTGGGTGTGTCAACTCCACAGATAGTCTATCAAGAAATGTCACAATATCAGACAATAAAAAGAACCTTGTGCAGTTCACTTTTCTAATACACATCCTAGGATGTATTTTCCCCCTTATCCTATTTTTTGCTTCATCTGTTTTGTTAATTATATCCCTTTGGAGACATCTCAGGAAAATGAAGCTTAATTCAAACTTTAATCCAAGTTTCAGTAACCCCAGCACGGATGCCTATGTATATGTACTTAAATCTGTGATATTCTTTTTCATTCTCTACAATATTTATTATGTGGCTTCAACATTATCAATAGGAAACCCATCCGATTTCAGTGATGAGAGGGGGTTGGACTAGATGACCTCCTGATGTCCCTTCCAACTTAATATTCTATGAAGAATGGAAAATTACAGTGTGTACAGTTGTAGTAACTGCCTACCCTTTTGTATACTCCATTATCTTGATTCTGGGCAACCCCAAACTAAAATTGGCCTCAGCAAGTATTCTTCATTCTGCCAATTGCTGTTTCAGAAAGGTATCATCATAATATCTATTCCTATTCTCCCAGATCAAGAATGGTCTTTTCCCCTTTGTAAAACACAGCAATGGAAAAATAAATTGATCTATTTCCCCTTTGTTTCCATGTTCTTCACTGTATTATCCATTTTAATCTCTCTTCTACTGCTATAATACAGAACACACCAACACTTTCCAAGAAGATTATTTGCACACTTTCCTCCCATTCCCACCTCAAACTCTTCCAATGCACATCAATCCTTTCCGACAGCATCATTGCTATCCTTTTAAGCAGAGGCTACTCATTGCCTCAGACTTTAAGAAAGCCAGGAAGAGACCACCAAACTTATTTTCTCATGATACATTCAGCCAGGATTGAACTCTGATCTCCACTGGTGAAAGACATTTCTGTCTAGATGCTTCTGAATATAAAGAATAAAAATTAGAGCATTTGACTGTAAGACTTACTCCATCTTCCATATAAAACACACATGATAGGGGAAAGTCACAGGGGAGCTGATGATAATACAAATGGAAGATCAGGTCATGTTTCTGATACGAAGGCATCAAAACACATTTCAAGAGCTAATTCATAAAACACAACGCAGAGAGATGTAAGAATGAAACCTACAAAATGTGGCTATTTAATCATGATTTAAATAATGTGTTGTATTTTAATTTTGATATTCAGCATAGACCATAAATAATATGTCAGCATAACCACCTTAGTGAAAATCCTTACCCAAACCTAAGCCTGAGTAGTCAGCGCAGGCACTAGACAAATGCATGGGAGGAAAGCGAGGAGACATCTTTACCCAAAGCTATAGTGAATATTTCCGCCTTATGGTGAGTGTCAGACTGAGCACCGAGCTGTGTTATTGTTAATGACAACAAGTGATCGCTCTGGCTTCTGGTACAGCAAGCAGCTGTTCTGATTGGCTGATAATTGCCTAAAATTTTTTAAACTTCTAGAAACAAAAAGTTGGTGTTAGAAGATCTAATGATGTTAAGTTTGAGTAATAAACCAATCATTGCTAGAAAGGAGACGATGCTCAAAGTCTGATCCATGTATGGATTGGTCCATGCCTCTCTTGTGAGAGAAAAAACAATCATAGGACTTTCCATTGGAATTTAATAAAAATTACCAGTCAATATCAGCTTGCTGTACCCCAGCACCTAAAAGAGTTATCTGAGCTATAAGGTTTAGTTAGAATCTGGCAAAGAAATTGCTATAGCTTCCTTCTTTTAATAAAACCCTGTGTCATCATTCTACCTTCAGCGAAAGGTTGCAATGGAAAGACAAGCATGAAATTGTTAGCCTTTCAGATACAGAGTAAACAACTAGAAACATTCAAATAACAGTTGTAGGGGCCACATTTTCAAAAGGTCACCTGACTTTTTTGACAGACTGTTTGTGCCCGCAATACATCTGAGTGCACAAATCTGAATACTTGCCTCTCTACCTACCTGAGGCTACAACTGGCAATTTTTCAGAGCTAAACTTCACTCACAGAAGGAAACTCTGTCTCAGCCCTTTGAAATTCACCCTGTCATACTAAGAAGTTTATGCTTGATCCATATTTTTTCATACAGTTAATTATACAAATCATCTATTGCATCTAACTAATGAATTGCTTGGTAATTTAGTAGGAAGCATGAATATAAAGCATGAATAGTCAGGGTTGATAATATTGTGATACAATATAGTTATGGAAATATAATTTATGGGGGAAATGATTGATCATGATCATTTTCTAGAAAAAATTATTTTTGCATAGGAATTAAATAATAAAAATGAATTATCGTTAATATTGTGGTTAAGACTTTTATGATTGTAATTGGAGGAGTTTTCAGGATAGACACTAATTCCAGGTCCCACTGGTGAAGGAGAATCCCCCTTTTGAAAGGGACTCTGTCTTGGAACCTAGCTCTGAAACGAACTGAGGCAATGAATGCTAGTGAGGGTTGAAAAATGGTGACACTGCTTGTGAAATTTTTTTGCAATCTTTAGTTAAAATCTAAATAAATTAAGAGACCAGTCTCCTAAATATGGTCTTTTCTGAGCTTCGGATCAGGGTAATTTGGGACATCTGTGACAGTTTGGAGACTGTCTGTGTCAATTTATGACTTCTTTTCTGTTTTATGAATAACATTATTGTAACCTTCAGTGGATTATACTTTCTATATGATAGGAAGACCCTGGCACATAGGGAAGACTTATGCTGAGAAAAGTGCAGCAGCAGCAAAGCAATCCAGGGGCCAATTGCATTGAATAAGTCTCAGCTACTTGAAAAATAGCTTTTCTGAGAGCAGGTTCTTTGATTAGTCTATACTATCTCTTCATGGAAACCTGTTTAGGGACAATAGAAGACCTGGAATTTCCCCTAGAGCACATGACAGGAAGAGCTGTTATGTGTCCAGTAGACCATCGGACCAAGTAGGAAGAGCAATGGATTTTGAAAGGAAGGCTTCTTTAAAGCAAGAGGAGGCAGACCACCATTAGGAATGGAAGTCCGAGCAGGAGGAATGGAGGCAAGAGGGAGATATTTACTTTTCAGAGAACATTGACCAAACTCAAAGGACTCACAGGTGCAATGGAAATTCTGAGAAAGGACTGTATTCAGGACTTTGTTTTACGTAGATCTGTAAATCTCCTGTGATAAGAGTAAAGGGCATATTTTAAGATGCCCCTGTATAAAGCCTGTGTTTCTTACTTGCCACATGTCCTGAATACTTGAACTACACACCACTGCAACCACAGACAAGTGGGACTAGGAAGACTGGGAGAGGAGGGAGTATGCATAAACTGCTGGGAAGTCTTGGGAGGGTCAGTATTTGTTTCAGAGAATAGGGAAGTTGGACTATGGAGTTCCACCTCCCATGGGAAGAGGCCAAACAGGGAGTCTTCCCCTGGGTTGCACCTAGGAGGTCCTAACTAGAGATAGCATCTGGACCCTGTCCAGACCCATCTGGTTGGAAGCTAATAAAATCCAGAAGTTCATTACAACACAGCAGACTGCTGTAAGGAAAAAGAGACTGTATTTCAAGTCAGGCCTGGAGAACGTTTATTGTTCAGTGCTGAATGAAGTTAGTTTAACAAGAAATACTAAAGCTATTTTATGTCTTTAGGTCAAAGGGCACTGGGGTCAACTATAATCTTGTATCTAGGCTGGGCCCATCAGAGTTACTCCCCTTATGTCTTTCCTAAGTAATTGTTGTGGGTTTCATGAGTGTAAATCGGTAAGAGTGTGAATATAAAGTTGACAGTCCTTAATTATATTTGGCAAAGCAAATGTGGGATTTGTGACCATTAGCCTTATATAGGTCTGTTACCTAGTTCTCCAACATAGTTCTCTTACGTGTCCTGTCTCAGGGTCAGTGTCCCTTTTACTCTGCCTTATATACCTGTCTCTGTTGATCCCATTACATTTGTCAAGAAAATGATCTTTCCTAACTAGAATTTTCAACAATGACTTAAAGGAGACATTGCCCACTGCCAAATCATTGGACCACATTGAACCATAACCAACATGCTGGACCCCTGTAATTATATAATTTGAAAATACAAAGGTGGTCCTTGAGGCAGAGTATAGAGGACACTGACCCATATAAAAGTTGAAATTCTGTGGAAGAGAACAGTGCGCTCTCTTTCATGACATCAGTGACATCTGAAGCAAAGTACCCCTCTTTTTCTTCCCTGGACTGGGCATCCAGAAGAAGAAGACGTAAAAGATTCCAACCAATTGACTATGCCATCCTGAAGCATCTACAATTGAGATAGAAAGAGAGATCCCACGTGACTTAAGCTATGAGCTCAAAACACCTGATCCATCAATCTGGTACCAGCTAAAAACAATCTTGTGAGTTAAAGATTTCAAGAAACAGTAATGAGAATTAGTTTACATGGTTGATGTCATAATTGGACCTACAAATTATCTTAATTATAAGCACAGTTGTAAATTTTGAGTGAAAGTTCATAAATTATTCAAAGAAAAGATGTAAGAAGGGGACAGACTTAGTTAAACAGAAAGGGTTTTACTGATACCACTCAATGGCTATGTTACGATTATGACCAGTAAACAAGAGGAGTAGAGGACTAGAAATCAATGAACCAAAATTGGTATATTAGAAATTAGGCCTACTAGAGGACAAAATAATGAGAGAATGAACTATTCTGTCTGGAAATCGCTTTTGGGATTCTTAAAAAGAAATGACTTATGGGAAAGATTAGTAGAAGAAGCAGTTATCTGACAACAACTACTGTAGCAAGCTTTATCATCCTGGCTTCCATCCCCACCATTCCATGGGACCTTAAACCTTCTCCATCTGAATTCAGAGAGAGATCCTGATCAGACAGGGCTACAGAGAGGACACAGCTACCTCCATAAGCTTCCAGCTAAATACTGGATATTATCCAGAAATTGTAACCTTGTCTCTTCCTACCTTTCCCATCCCCAATGTGTCCTTTTCTGTCCCCACCTTATTTCTTTGCTTTCCTATCTCTCATATTTTGCCTTCTGTTTAGTAAAAGTCTGGTGAACACTGATCTAAACCTGTGATTGGAAAAAGGGAGCTAAAAGCAATGCCCTAAACAGCCCAATGCTAATAAAAGTTTACCAGGCCTCAGAGTTCCTGACAAGACCATGTGCTATGCTTGTGTTTTACAGCAACCAGGTTGCAAGTGTGATTAAACATCAAAGACAGAAGCTGCATTTTCCCTCTCTGCTATTTTTTCTCTTTGCTGTCTTCATCTCCCACTTTTTGTGTGTTCATCTTGTTTTCTCTTAAACAAGGTAGGATCAGACTTTAAGAAAAACAGCAATAACAATAGCTCCAGCCCATCTTCTCCAGCTAATTTCTTCTCTTTTCCACAAAAGGACAGTTATTGCCATCTTTAATATTATCTAAGAGAAAGTCAAACAAAGAGGGTTTCTTTCTGAAGACTCACTCCAGTTAAAGGCAGAGGTAACATGGGTTATGGTTAAAATGAAAGCCTTATTTAATACTTTACAAGTCAAATGCTTTACACTTTTTTCCCTCTCTTTGAGATTTGAAAGGATGTTTAATGGTGTATTTGACATGGGATTAAGTTGGATGAGATCTCTGTATACCAAACCCCAAATCTTGTTTAAACCTATGTAATGTTGGAAAATGACTGATTTATGTTAACACCTTTGACTCTTTGGGTCCTCATATCCCATCAGAATGATTAGAATATGGCATCTGAGGGATGCCTCTAAATGCCCCAAGGATCCACCAATGTATGAGGATTATTGTGACACTTGTGTGTCACAATAGCTTTAATAGCTCCCCAAAAGTAGATACTAAAGTGCCAGCTATGTCATCTGATTAGTTAAAGGTTATCTTGCATTAAAAATGAGTGTTTCTTCTAAAGCTGTTAGTGTGTGTTTTTTAAGAACAGAACTTCCGTCCTGAGATTGTCAGGAAGATACTGTATCAGTGGGAGAAGGGAAAGTAAAGAACAAGTCTGTGGACTGAAAGAGATTTACAGGGATGTAACAGCATGAGTTCCCTTCCAATCAAGTGCATCTGCAGTCTTTAAACATTCCTGAACCTTGTATCAGGCCATACCCCCAAGGGATTCCTTCTTGGAGACAATGGTTTTGTCCTATTGGTCTGTTCGGGTCCCAGATCTCCAGTTGGGCCTCCTACCAGTTCCACTCCCCTTCTGGCAGTTTATCTGTGTCCTAGGTAGGCCACTTGCTCAGTGGCCTATGGGGAGATGCAGGACCACCTATTGCGCCAGGTCCCAGCCCAGGAACCCAAATAATGGTAGCCATGTACCATCTTGTCCCTTTATGAAAACTGCTTTCCTTGGTCCACAGCCACAACCTTCACCAAAGCTTCATCCTTACATCAGGGCTTATCTAAGTTCAGACCCAGCAGTCAGTCAGGGGCTCTTCCTGCTCCCACAGTCCCTGCCAGCACTCCGTGGTGCTGCAATTCCCTTTGGCAAGCCAGGAGCAACAGCTACACTCTGGCTCCATCAAGAAACTGACAGCTTCTGTATCGGCCTCTGCAGCTCCTTTTATATGGCCCTCCTGGGCCCTGATTATGCTCCCTGCAGCCTCTCTGATTGGCTGCTTCCCCTAGAGTCACTCTAGGCTGCTTTAAGGACTCCTCTGCTGCTGCTTTCCTGTGTTGTGTGTGGCAGGACTCTGAGGCCTCCAGGAGGGGGCTCTGGGCCTGGTCCACCTCTTAACAAGCAGAAAGTGTTAAAGTGATGAGGAACACTGAAATCATTCCGGAAGCTGTATCTCCCTAAAACAGACCAATGTGACAGCAAATACCTGCTTTGACAATCTCACTTAATTGTTTATTTCTCCTGTGAAAGAAGAGTAATTCTTCCCTATGTCAGTCCTATAACTGGATTTGATTATCTATTGTATTAATTAATTAACAGACACATTAAACCATTGATTTGTTGATTTTATTTCAGTTGTAACCTTGATTTAATCATTGCAATGGTCAATTATTAATTGGTTTAAGGAAATTAAAAATAAATTAGTCAGTGATATGTTTATTTAGTGTTATCTTTGCTTGCTTTTTCTTTTAATAATAATAATTAAATAATAATAATTTCTTTTAATAAAATCCATTAAAAACCATACTGGAGTGGTTTATCTCTCAGAATTGCAACGAAGTTCAAGCAGCCTCAAGAGCAAATGTGAGCAAATTGGATACTGCTCCCATAATAATACCTTAATGCCCTTATCCTGGTGACTGTCCACAAGACGAGGCTCAGTCAGGACTGCAACAATGTGTTCATGTTTATATGGGAGTGTGTGTGAGACTGGGATTTCACATTTCAAAGGAAGAAGAGGACATATTTTTCTGGCAGGTTGATACTTTTAATCTAAAAATCAATGGTGGCTCTTTGAAAGTGTGGAATGTTAGATGTAGTCTTGAGGAGAAGAAGATTAGTGAGTAGAAAGTTTTAATGGTCAAAGATGCATGATAAAATATTACTTGAATCTGCAACTTATAAATATTTCCGACATATGTCAATTTGGTATATGGTAGGTGAAGTCCCCCATTATTATAGTTTTGTTGGCTGTTGCTGCCTCTTTGATTTTTCTCAGCATTGTGAGGTGAAATGCTTTTTCTTGATCCAGAAGCATGTAGTATTTCATCTTGAGATTTGTATCCATGTAGATTCTTCTGGGTTATCCTATCCACTTCGAAAGTTTATCTCGCTAGCCCCCTGCTCCAGTTGCATAATATTTTGAATGCTCAATCCTGAGGGTTTCTATGGGGTGAGTCATGTTTGAGTCTCATAGCAATAACTGTCTCTAACTCACTGACATGCTGCATATAAGAGCAGGTTGAAATACTCATTGCAAACAATTTATTTATTGAATTCTAACTTTGCTTTTTGTGTTCATGAATTGCTCAGAAGACAGTCATAATTTTTTCATCAAATCACATGCTATAGTTTCTGTTTCCTGATTTTCTGTTTCCTTTTGGGGATGTTTCATTGCATGTAGAAATTGATGGGAGTCTGTTCTTTTCTTTGATGCCATCTTTACAGGGACTGAAGAATGTTCTCCTTTTCCAAATGCAGGAGGAACCAAAACCAAGAGGAGCAATTTTCTAAGCCTCATCCACACTGGAAAAATAAGTTGACCTAACACAGGTCAAGTTTACAGCTACTGCAGTAATTTCTGTGATGGCTGATGTCCACACTACACTTCTTGGGTCAGTGGTGTGCGTCCTCACCAGGAACACTTCCACTGACCTAAGGGGACAGTGTGGGAAGCTGAGAGACCAGGCTCTCAGTTCCCTGCCAGGAGCCCCACGGGCTCTTTTGATCCTGGCAGAAGGCCTCCCCTATTTCTCTTTCCCCACTGGGAGTCAGCCCTGGGCTTCTTCCCTCCCTATTTCCTGCTGAGAGCCAGGGGAAGCTTCCATGGGGCTTCTCGACCCTTCAGGAGTGTGGTCCAGCTGCTCTGGCTTCTTGTCCCTGCTCCCTGCGAAGATCAAGACAGCCTATTCCACTGCCCAGAGTTCTCCTCTCACTCCTCAAGCTGGGATCCAGCCACTGTTGGCTTTTCCCATCCTGGCTCACAACTGGGAACCATGGTCCAGCTGCCAAGGGCTTTTTGCCCCATTCCCAGGAGGTTTTCTTTTCTATGTCAGCACTCCACTGGAGCTCTAAAATTGACAAGAATGACTGATAACTACCAACTTAAGGGAACACAGTCTCTATATTGACACTGCATCACCCGATCTATGCCAACATAAACCCCACACCTCTCCCTGAGGTGGTTTTATTATGTCAGCATATCAAGGGAGTTACATTGGTGGGAGGAGCATTTGAATATGTACACTTCCACTATTTTATCAGCAAAAGCTGGGTTTTGTCAACAAAACTCTTTAGTGTAGACCAGTCCTAAGCTTACAGCCCCAAACCTCTTTAACCAAAGACCCAAACCTTTCTCTCTAGCTTTTTCCAGGATCACACTTTGCTCAAACTTGAGTTTCTTTTTTTTTCCCTCTGTCTGTCTCTGTTTGTTTGTTTGTTTGTTTGTTTGTTCTCAGTTTTTATGTGTTTTCTCACCTAATCCCATAACCCATGCACACACACCTGGTCACAATACCCAATGGAATCCAAACACCCACATGGTGCTAATTTCTGGGCAGCGTCTGTTAAGCTTTGCTTTTGGTGTAGGTCCTGTAAATGCTTCTTGCAATTATCTTAAAAGAAGGACATGTTCACACATAATTCTGAATTAGATTTTAACTCAACCCACAATAAGGTTTCTCCCAGCTCATAACAATACCAAATCAACACATCCCATAAGCCATCAAACAAATAAAACATTAAAAATTCTACCAAATAATGAAACAATCAAGAGATTTGTGTAACTGGTGTGTGGGTATTCCATAGGGAGAAAAATCTGTAATTCATATTATTAATTATAATGAGTTATTCCTTTTGGGTCTGGTCACACAGTGAGCAGTAAGAGGTAGTCTGGCTTGAGAAAAACAACAATGGCCTCTTTTTAGTGACATTCTGAAAGTGGCACTGTAATATCTGTATGTTAGCTCTTCTGCTGTTCTTATTTATCAAGGTAATAACAGGAATAATGTGCATATTGTAAATATTAATGTACTAAATCCTAATATCCCAAATCACTGTTGATTAATTTCTTTCCCACCAAGACAAAAACCCACTCCACAACCTCAATCTTTCTTAATGGCTTGAAAGATCAGACTAGATAGAGTGTGCATTCCCTCTAGGTATTGCACTTCTTCTTGGTCATTTCCCCTGGTATCTAAATCTCTGTCAGCTCTGGCTGTGCGCCCCAATACACCCTCTGCTTCCCAAGTTGGAATCTGCTGCATCACTATGAATTAGCTTAAAAACTAATCTCCTGCCGCTACATGTTCATTTCTTGAAATAATACAAATGGCTGTGATTTAATTTATTAGGCTTATAATTGTTAGGGTTGGGTGAATAATCTGCAGCAAATAATTTGTTCAAGAATTTCACTTTTTTTCTATTTCAGAACTGTCTGCCATGAGACTAGAATTTTCTCGATGTTTGGGTTATTTGAAAATATTTTAAAGGTGTTTTTATTTATTCCAATTTAAATAATAAAAAGGTCTGTCTACAAGACACTAAGAACCCAGCCAACAAGCTTTAAAGCAGCGTTAAAATAATTAATAAGAAAGGAATTCTGCCAACCTGCCAACTCAAAAAAAAAAAATCCTTTCCAGCCTTTCATTGTTTTTCAAGGATTACCCAAAATTCTCCAATAATGCTCTTAATGTCTTTTAAAGCATGGCCAGAAGGTCACCACATTGGAGCTATCTCAGAGCAACATCGGAAAGGGAGGGGCCAGCAAATTACAAAGTCCTGGAACCCACACAGAGAATGCACAGCCAGCAGGAGGGAGAGCCAGCTTGGGCACCTCTGCTACCTGTAGCTGTATTAGTGAGGCACAGGGAGAGAGGCCAACCTTCAGATAGGCCATCCCTAAGAAATTCATGCCATAACCAACACTTTAAATTCCATCTGGGGACCAATGGCCAGCCAGTGCATACCACAGAGCACTGGTGTTATGTGCTCCCAGCAAGATGCCCCATCCAGTAACTGAACTGCTACATTCTGCACCAGGTTCAATCTGAAGTTGGTTTTAAGGTGTAGCCTCATGTAAAGTGAATGCTGGTGGTCTAATCATGGAGTAGCAGACGCATGGTGGACAACAGTAGTAATGTCCACATTGGAAAGACAAGACAGTGACTTCCATGCCACTGACTGGGTCACTACTAAAAGGTAATTGTCAAACAGCAGCTGGAGGGGTCTAAAATCATCTCTAAGTTACAAACCTAGTAATGAATAGTGTATGTACTCCCTCAAGCAAAGTGAATGATATTCTGATGGAAAATATACTTTTTGAAAAACTGATGTTTTCTGTGTGGAAATTTTGATTTTTTGGCCATTTTTTTTTTCTTTTGGGAAAATTAAATATTTTGTTTTCAGTCAGTTCAACCTGAATTGAAATATTTCATATTTTGAAGGTACCTGAAACATTTCAAATCAGTTCAACAATTGTTAAACTGTTATTTCCCTATTTTGGCACATTGCCTTATGTGACTTATAGTTCTGGCCTCTGGTCCATCTTATAGGCCAAGCTTTTTGAACTACATTTATTTACTTATTCTACCCACTAGTATTAAACAAATAAAGTAAGATTGGATTTGGAGCACATAGAATCATCTTGTCCTCAAAGCAGGACTAACCCCAACTAAATCATATCAGCCAGGGCTTTGTTAAACCAGGCCTTAATAACCTCTATGGATAGAGATTCCACCATTTCCCTAGGTAATCCATTCCAGTGCTTCACTGCCCTCTTAGTAAATTTTTTCCCCCTAATATCCAACCTAGACCTCCCCTACTGCAACCGGAGACAGTTGATCTTTGTTCTGTCCTCTGTCACCACTAAGAACAGCCTAGCTCCATCCTCTCTGCTCCCTCCCCCAAAAAAGTCCCCTCACTCTTCTCTTCTGTAGACTAAACAAGCCTACTTCCCTCAACCTCTCCTCATATATAATGTGCTCCAGCCCCCTAATCATTTTTGCTGCCCTCTGCTGAACTCTCTCCAATTTGTCCACATCCTTTCTGCAGTGGGGGGGCCTGAAACTGGACACAGTACTCCAGATGTGGCCTCACCAATGCTGAATAGAGGAGAATAATCACTTCCCTCAATCTGCTGGCAATGCTCCTACTAATGCAGCCCAATATGCCTTTCGCCTTCTTGGCAATAAGGGCACACTGTTGACTCATATCCAGTTCCTTGTCCACTGTAATCCCTAGGTCATTTTTTGTGGAACTGCTGCCTAGCCAGTCAGTCTGCAGCAGTGCCTGGGATTCTTCCATCCCAAGTGCAGGACTCTGCATTTGTCCTTGTTGAACCCCATCAGATTTCTTTTGGCCCGGTCCTCCAATTTGTCTAGGTTACTCTGTATCATTTCCCTACCCTCCACCATACCTACCACCCCCCCTCCACCTCCAGTTTAGTGTCATCTACAAACTTGATGAGGGTGCAATCCACTCCATCCTCTAGATCATTAATAAGTTCAGACTCTTTTCTCTTCATTTCTGAAATTCTTCAATACAAGTCCCTGACAGGCTTCCAAGTGCTACTCTACCAGCTGCCCTCTTGGCCAACACAACAGGGATCTCCAGAATTGAACACATGAATCTTTTATGTACCAGACTCGAATGGGTGCAGGTATATGGGCCCATCCTGCTGCGTCGCATGGGCTTTGTGGCAGCGATGACAGTCTTAGCCGGACTCTCCACTGAAGCAGGTGGAAGCTGGAGTACAGGTGGCCACTCAGCTAGGGCAGACCGGCCAGCCTGGGGCCACAGTGGGTCGGTGCTGTGAAGCTGCAGCAGGCTGGGCCAGCAACCACTCCAGCAGTGGGGGTGGGCCAGCCACCAGCCAGCCTGTGGTGGGGAGGTGGGCTGGTGCTGTGGTATGGCACAGGCTGGTGGTGCTCCAGGGACTGGGGCAGACAGCCCAGCCCAGAGCCAGGGTAGGATGGCACTGTGACACTGGGGAAGGCTGGACCAACACTCCGGCAGTGAGGGCAGGCTGGTGATGGGGTGCGGTACAGGCTAGTGGCACTTCAGGGGCTGGGGCGTTCGGGCTGGTTGCTCTCTGGAGCCCAGCAGTGTTCCGGAGGCTGGGGCAGACCAGACAGCCTGGGGCCGATTTGGGTCCACTCTGGTGTTGGGGCACTCTGGCAGTGGGAGGAGGAGGGAACACTGGGGCACAGGATGGCCTGCCTGGGGCCAAGGTGGGTTGGGGCAGGGCAGCTCTGGGCTCTGGTCAGCTGGCACTAGTGCTGGAGCACTTTGGCACTGGGGACAGCCTGTCGTCCTGGCTGGTGCTTGGGCTGCCCAGGGCTGGGCTCTGATGGGAGAAGGTGTGGAAGGGGCATGGCTTCAGGGAGAAGTGGCAGGGCTGAGGTCTAGCATCTGTGAAGAGGCTGTTCAGGAGCCACCCATGCAGGCTTACATCCTCTATGGGTAGAATATACTCATAAAACATATTGACCAATGGGTTACATACATCTCTGGACAGAGGGAGTTCATCCTAAGCATTGGATATCCATTTCCTTCTGGATCAGGCAGAGAGACAAACTTGTAACATACACAGCCTGGTGGGTTTCACTACTAAACCACTAATAATAAAATGGCAGTAAATCAAATCACAATTAACTCTAGGTCTCTGGAATGAAAATGTTTGTAGCAACAGATTAATATTCTTGCTGATGCCTCTTTCAACATTTTGTGGTTGGGAGCTGTGAGTGCTCAAACACATATTTAGGTGCAGAAAGAAATATGGGCTTTCGTGTCTACATTTAGGTTCCCATATTTTTAAATGTCTGTGATATTTATCTAGGGAGAGCAGATAGCAAGAATGAAAAATGAAGACTTTTTTTTTTTGGTGGTGAGGAGGGAATAGTTGCATATATGAGACAAAGCAGCTACTATCGGGATGGTCCTAATACTATTGGGATGTCTGGTCATCCTATGTTCATCTGATATTTTAATTCAGTGTGTTTCATCTGCATTCACTATTCAGCTGTGTTTGGTTTTACTTTTCTGAATGAATTAACTGACAAGAATATTAAGGGGAAATGAAAATTGGAAAAAATTAATGTTAAATTAATAAATGCCAGCATTTGCATCCAATATCAGCTTATGTTCCTCCAATTAGACATCAGAACTATATCATGGATTGCCCAATGTTACCATTTCTTCTGTTTATATCACACTTATGTGCAGAAGAATTTCCTATGGTAGCTTTCTTTGTTTTCCCGAGGGTATGAAGTAGATTTGCAGTTTATTTTGTAATTCCTGTCATGTGGGAAATTGTTTTTTTGTCAACATTAATGGGTTAAGAAGTATATACTCTGACTCTATTTTTTAAATTATTGTCTGGCTCAGAAAGTAGAAGACAATGGAAGAAAATATGTCCAGAGATACCTCTGTGTCCACAGAGGACAAGTTGTTGCTTTAGAAATTTCAGCGGGATTCTGTTAATCACAGCTACGGCCCCAAGCTGCACTTGGATGGCTGATGTGGCAAATTAATGCAGCAGAAGAAGTATTTAGTATGTGTCTGCAATGTAATGTTGCTATAAGTATCTAATGCCAATCTGTTATGTTTTATTCAGCACAAGTATAAAAACTAAACAAGTCCGTTACTGTTTAGGAAATCTTGGTTGGAGTCTGCCTTACTGACTTGTGTAATATTTTTTCAGATTGGTGAAAGCCACTGAAGGAGACTGTAATCAGTCTGGCAAATTTGGTAATTTGCAAATGTAGCTGTAACATGATCTGTTTTGGGTCCTGTTTATACTTATTTTTATATACATGCAAATCCAGAGAAATTTTGTTAGCACTATCAGTACCAGACTAATTAGAAAACACCTCAATAATTAACAAGGTTGATGGATGCAAGAGGAGAAGGGTTCATCAGAGGTATCCACAGAACTGTTATCTGTATTGTGCTAGTGAGTAAAAGTCCTAATTGTACTGGGTATTGTGCATGCGTATATGAAGACAGTCTTCCAGGGCCAGGAAATACAATTTCGGGAGCTATTCAGTTTTATTTCATAGTTGGTAAAAAATCTAGATTTTTTTTCTGACAACATTAATTGAATTTAATACAATAAAAGTTATAAAATAAAGTTTCCCGAGAGCCCTATAGAATATTTACAGCCATATCCAACAAGGCATTGAACATCTGCAACCCTCTTTGAAATTAAAGCTCACCACATCTCAGGACATGTGTGCATGGGTGCGTGAGTGTGTGTTTCTAAATTGTCACGTAAGTACAGGGTTTAATGCTCTAAGGGTTTAATGATGAACGTTAATTCAGTACCTGTGTTGTATAAGAGTTAGTTCTCAAATTAATACACTAGGTATCCAGTAAATATAAGCAAAGTAGCTCAAAAGTATAACACCTGACTCAAGCAACCACCAAAATCTTAATCAAATCCCAAACCTCTCAAAGTTTAGAAGTGCCTCCCTCCACATCTATACTAAATATGTAGTCAGTCCCTTAGATAATTTCTGCTGGGCTCACTGAAGAATGTCAGCTAACTTTAAAAAAAAAATCTGGCCATCCAATCTCTTGCCAAGGTTGAGCATTTTTCATGGGGTGTTTAGTTTTGTTTCTTTAAAATCCTGGTTATTCATAGTCTCCAATAGCTGTCAGTGTCTTGCTTTTGGAATCCATGAACCTGGGACAGTAGCTACTACATTCTTTTGAAATTCCTCTCCAACAAGCTTACGTGCTGAGGGGCTGTAACTAATAGTGCTTGGGCCTCTATAATCTGTCTCCTGGTTTCTTTCCAGAGTTGCCCTGCCTCTGCCCCCATGTGGAATTTTCTCAGCTAAATTGTGACAGAAGCAGGGACCTAGACCCACCTGCACAATCCATTACAGCAGCAGCAATAACAGTTCCTCTGGAAGTTGTGCTTATAAACCTGTGGAGTAGAGTAGGGGATGATGCAGTGTTACCCTTAAAATCATCAGCTGTTCTTCTAAAGAAGATAGGAAGCAAGATGGTGAAACATGCATCCCATGAGGTACTAGGCATACCAAAATGAGCAAGGAAGGATGAAGGAGTCTCCAGACAGCTATGAAGGGAAGGGCATGTTGTACCCTCGTAGAGAGCCTCACTGGGGTTACTTGCCTATAACTAACAGTTTGCAGGATTCTTCAAAAATTTAATTTGAAAATAGTCAAACAGTAGTCCAAAAAGTGATCAGACAATGTCATCGGCTAAGAAGTGTGCAAACTGCAGAATTTTGTGGAGTAATGCACCATGTGTGGGTTTTCTAAAACTAGAGCTCAAGCAGTCTAATGTAATTAACTACTGAATATTCTAATGACCTTGATTGTATCTCACAATGATACCTTTATGTTAAAATATAAGAATCGTAGATGTTATGGCTAGAAGGGAGCTCACATAACATCCAACTGGGACTTCCATATGCAGTGGAGGTTATCATCTTTTTTTGTCCGTTTTCCTTGATGATACCTTAGTGATCTTTCTTGACTAGGTGTTCTATTTTTGTTATCTATCAGCAGGGAAGTTTTCTTCACACCTAATCTAAATTGCTGATGGGGAAATGTCAGAACATTTGGTGTCCTCTTTGGATGGTTTGAATAATTAGCTATTACTTGTCTGAAGCTCATTCCAATTTTCTCAGTTTCTTGCAATCTTTTTAGTACCTCACATGGAATTAGAAATCCCAAGAGAATAGCTTTTTCTCGATTGCAACCACTTCCATTCTCAGTTTAAACCAGGAAGTGCAGATGCTTGTTCCCATTCTCAACCCTCACTTTCCACCCCTGCTCCTAAATCCAAACTGGCCTGGATTTTAAGCAAAATAATTTGTGTATACAATAAATTGTTTGTACAGTGCATAACACAATTAATTCCCTCAGTGAACCCTCCAAATGCTACTGTATTACAAATAATTAAAAATAATAATCAGCTGAAGAAAATGGACCTACACTGGTGTAAAAGTCTGGAAGTAATGGGAGAATCAGGCCTATATAACTGTACAGAAGGATTCTCTCACTGGACATTATTGGCTGACAACTGGAATACTGAGGATGAGTAGGTGTAGGAGAGTCCTGAGACCCTGAAGAGATGCTCAAAATGTGTTTATAGTGGTGAGGACACTGGAGGAAGGGGTTTTATATGCAAGTGTTTGTTATTTTTGTCTAGGTCTGTAACGCTTTGTCTAAGTAAAGTGTGTCACGCTGGCTGGATTGTGGGGGCATTTATTTTATTGTTTAACATCAGTATGTCAAAATCATAATAATTCAGATGAGCTATGCCATGTTCTGTACTGTTAGAAAGGCTATAATGTGCTGAGTAAGATAATGTTTGTGTCCATGTGTCATATGTGTAATGGAAGTTGTGGATATGGTTGATATACCTTATTTCAAATTGTGCTGTGTCTGGGCAACACCCCAGACAGGATGGTTGCAGCAATAGCTTGTTTAATGGCCCATTAAGAAATTCACAGATACATGAGGCCCAGGGGGAGAAGCCAGGGATATACCTGATGAGTCACCAGGACTTACTCGTGTGACTATGGACTCCATTTTGGTTCCTGCAAAATTCTACAAGCAGCATGGCACAGACATAAAAGGCAGATGCCCAGGAACCATTTTGGCTTTCAGTCTCCAACCTACCTCTGAATCATCTCATCTACAGCTTAACTGAAGCTGTGAAACAAAGGACTGAGACCCATCCAGGTACTGGATGCATACCAGGGCATTATACAAGCCTGCAAACTCCACAATTCTTTTAGAAACCTGATGTGTATGGACTTTCAAATCATTTGTATGTATCTGATTGCTTTAATCCTTTAACCTTTCTCTCATAGTTTGTTTCTTTCTTTTTATAATAAACCTTTAGTTTTATTTATTAAAGGATTGGCTGGCAGTGTGGTATTTTGGGTAATATCTAAACTTAAATTGATCTGGTACTGGGGCTTACCCTTTGGGGTCAGGAGGAACCTTTTTGGTAAAGAGCATAGTTTTAAATAACTGGTCTCTTTACTGGACCTAATGGCTGATTGGGAGACAGAGACTGAAATGCAGTATAGGGGGCTGTGCATATTTGTATTTTGGTTTCTTGATAACTAGTGTGGGGCATCAGAAACACTGTTTGTGACTGGTTGGGAAGCTTGACTTCATTGTCACCCACCAGTGTTGGGAGAATCTACTCTCCTTTTGCAGCCTGCCCTGACTTTAGCATTTTCAGATGGCTATGGTAGGCATGGAAGGGTCACAAAGTGTGCCTATTTTAAAAGTTCCTTTGCAAGGTTTGTCTGTTTACTTTAACGGCCAAATGTTTACCCCAGAGATGATGTACTGCAAACTGGATTTCTGTGATCGGGTATGCAAACCCCACACAGGGCAATAAAGGGCTAATGAGAGCCTTTGGGCTCAGTCAGCCCTCCTATGATACACCTGCAGTAAGTGTCAAGGCTGAAGAGAGGAGCTAAAAGCCCTGGACCTGGCTCAGTCAGAGACTAGCTGGGAAGGAGAGTAGAGTTATGGCCTTCCCTTGAAGAGAGAAGCTTGGTTGGAACCAGGGAGCTGAATTTGATGGTTAGCATACAGAGTGTCTCTAGAGTAAGATAGGCTTGCAACCAGGAGCCCCCAGCAGTTGTGTAGGAAAGCTGGAGGAAGTGAATCCGCCCAAGATTCTCTGTACTGGTAGGGAGCAGGAAGACTCTTGCTAAGTCAGAGACTGCCCTGCCAGGGGAGCAGAGAAAACTCTCCTGCAGCAGAACCAGCTGGGTAACACATAGTGCTAAGAAGCTCTGCAGTGAGCTTGGGTAAGAGGCTGAGAGAAAGATGCCAATACACAATGAGCCTGGGAAGAGCCCGTGGGAAAGACTTAAGACAGGTCGAGGTAGGAAGAGGTTCAAGGAGACAGCAAGGGGGTCTGTTTTGACAGGCCTTGGCTGCTTATTAAAGGATCCTGGAGCAGAACCCAGAGTAGAAGGAGGGTCTGAGTTCTCTTATAGTCCACTGACGAAGGGGACATAGAAATCCCCCTGAGACAAAGGGTAAGGACTAGTGAGTTCAGCATTGGACTGAAGACCCTACATACATGATATTGGTGGACTACTGCTTATTGGACCCTTGGTTTATCCTGGAAGGGATGGGGCTATATTTGACCTGGCTAAAGGGCTGACATGCAAGAAGCAGACGACTGCAGGGCCAGAGTAGCTGCCAGCAGGGATACTCTAGGAAAATATTCCGCTAAACCACAGCCAGCCACAAGGCAAGGAGACAGTCCATTAGGATAGAGACCTGAGGAGGGTATGATTAGTCTATTGGGAAGACTTGTGGAGGAAGGGAGTCAGCACTGATCAAGGAGCACCAGGCACAAGACAACTGAAATACAGTTCCAAAGAAGGGAGAACTAGATGGGCGGGGTGAGGGGCATGGCAGACGTCTGTATTCCAGGAGCATGCCAGAGAAGCTAGATTTAAAGAAAGGGTCTGGATATTGCTCAAACCCAGCAGGTTTAAAAGCAAGTGGGATCCAAAGGTTGGATTCCATACAATAGCCTGGTGCTTAGCCATAAGTGGGAGCTCAGCCAGGGCTATAACAGAGAATTGATGTGGTAAGTCATATTTGGTTTGTGGAAGGATCGTTGTCTCTCTCACTGACATGTCCTGTATATTAGAGCAGGATGAAATACTGTGTTAATTAGAAACAATTTAATTTTCAGATTTGGTACATTTCTGTGTTTGTGAATTGTCCATAAACTAAACGTGATTTTTCATCAGATCACAACTACTCATGTCCGTTTCCTGACCATTTGGATACATTTTGCAAATCTAACAATGGAATAGAGCCATTACTGTGACCAATCACAATGAAACAACTCAACCTGAATTTCTAATTGAATGGTATAGAAAAAGTGACAAAAGAAAAATTACATTAAATAATGAATACAGTAAAGAAAATGATGATGTAGATTAAGCTAATTTAGAATAAGGCCCCGTTGTATTAATGCAGATAGAATATGTGGACTAACATCCTTCAGTCACTGCCCAACATTAAACAGTGCTGAAGAAAATTCAGGGTTTCATAAACAGAGACCTTAGCCTGCTTAGTACCATGGAAAATACATCGTTAGAATCCTTTTTACCTATTATTAAAGATACAGAAAAGAAGGAAAAATAGTTAAAGCATTTGAAATGTAAAGTATTAAATAAGCTTTTCATTTTAACTATCATTTGTTTCCTTTCCCTTTAACTGCAGCAAGTTTTAGAAGGAACCGCCTTACCCCTTTGCTAACAGTCTTTTAACCACATCTACACTTGCTGCCAAATTCAGTGGCAGTCGACAGGAAATATGCAAGCTACGTAGAGGAGCTTGCATATCTCCTGTCACCTTCCTAACTTCTACTTACCGTGGTTTCTTCAGTTCTCTGCGCCGACGGGAAATGTGCTTCCATCAACGCAGCATTACTCAATCTGGCAGAGGTGAATTAATAGCATTGATTGCTGGGTCCATTGAATGGGTCTCCATCGCCAGTCAATCGATCCAGATAAATCAATCTGAGAGTGGCGAATTCGCCACCAGCAGTCTAGATATAGCCTTACATAGTAATAACTGTCCTTTGGCGGAAAAAAGAAATTAGATGAGGTTGGTTGGGCCTGCTGCTCTTGAAGGCTAATCTTAGAAAACAAAACAAGACAGACACACAAAAGGGGAGAGAAAAGAACTGCAGAGATAGAAAATGCAGCTTCTATCTCTGTTGTTGACTCTCACTTGCAAATCACTCCTTAAAAATCATAGGCACAGCACACTGTCTTATTAGCCTCCCTGAGATGTGGCAAACTGGTACCAGCATCAGACTGTTTAGGCATTGCTTTTAGTTGCTTTATTTAGTTTATTTTAGTTGTTTTATTTATTTTATTTTTATTTATTTTTATTTATATTTAGTTGTTTCTTTCTGGTCACAGGCTTACAGCAGTGCTGCAAAATATACAGTCTTGACCAGCTAAGCCAGAATCTTATTAGATGGAAGGAAAAGGATATGAGGTGGGAAAAGAAACGGACACAGTGGGGGTGGGTGGGAGGAGAGAGAGAGAGAGAGAGAGAGAGAGAGAAAGAGAGACTGTAAGTTTCACATCCCAGGTGGTATTTGGGTTTCATCTGATGAAGAAAGTAATGTCATCTGTTTGCCTTTCTCTTGCCCAGTCTGGTTAGGACATCTTTCAGGATCGGGATGAAGAAGATCTGGGGGCCTAGAAGACAGTGAGGGTTGCAGTCATGATGGTGGAGCTTGCCCCAGCTGCCAATTTTTCTTCATAAAGTCTCTTTCTTTGAGAAGCCACAAAAGGATTCGTGGGTGAAATAGCACATTCCTCATTATTTTGTCCACCAGTTAGGCCTACCTTCTGACACACCAATTTTGGTTTACTTATTTCTGGTTAGTTATTTCTGCCTTTAGTGGGTGTTCCACAAAATGTACAATTCGTGTAATTTTTAAAATAAACGATTCCTTCATATTCCAACTACACAAAGCAGCGGAAGGAAGTCTGCTGGGAGAATATGAGTACTAGTCTGTTTTGTGGTATTCTCAATGTGGCATTACAGTATATTTTAGCTTTGTTGATTTTTCCTCCTACCCATGGCAACCCCAGCCTTGTAAGTGGAACAATGTGTACATTATAAATATATAAAGGTACTATTTAGGGATGTAAGCGGCCATACTGTAAATGTTTAAATGATAAACAGTGGCAGTATCACCCACTCCCTGCACTGCATTAAAGCTGCCTACATTTGGGCTGGTGCAGAGGGCTGGCCACTCAGGTGCTGGGCTAGGTGCCCAGCTGTGGCTGACAGCAACCCTGTGATAGCCATGCGAAGTCAGCAGCATGGAGGGGCTATGCATGTGCGGGGTGAGTGGGACTGGAGACAGGCTGTTGCAGGAAGGGATGATGGTGTGAGGGGCTGGAACGCATGCATGTGCAGTGGAAAGCCCTGTTGGCTCAGGGATTTGGTGCCGGTGGCAGTGCCAGCTGAGCTGATGAGGCAACAATAAGTGAACTGGGACTCCTCAGCAACAGAGGCCTAGGTGAACCCGGGTGAAGGATCTGGGGGGGTTGGGCATGTCTGGGGGTGTCCCAGGTCCTGAGGCAGAGCCATGAGCATGGCAGGGGGTATATGGGCTTTAGGGATGCATGGAACATGGAGGTGCTTTATTGCCTTCTCCTATGGGTTGTGTGGCAGTGGGCTCCACACTCCCAGGGTGATGTATGACTGGGAAGACAGGGCAGAGGCACATCCCTACTCCAGCAGGTGCATCCATGACACCAGCCTCTGCCTTGCCAGATGAAACCCGTGCCACCTGCCAGATCGTGTCCCTTCCCACAGCCATGCACACTGGGGATTCCCATGCCCTCCCCACTGGCCAGGGTGGTGCAGCCACTACAAAGCACACTCAGCTGGGGGGAGGTCACGGTGTCCTCCCCACCACGTTGCACCCCAGGCTGGCACCACTCAACCAGGAAGCACACACCATACTGGTAGGGATGTAAAATATTATATCATTTAAACGTTTAAACAATATAATGTATATCTTTTAAACATTTGTTTAGTTAAACAATATTTTACAATCTCTCCCAACAAGGCAATACCCCATTCCAGATACCTTGCCTTTCTTGAGTACTTGAGAATCCAGACAATATACAGAAAATACGTTATGGATGAAGATCGCTGCATTCCCCACTGCTCCTTTTCTTGGTCATTTTCCCTGTTGGCTTCATATCTTTATCTGTTCTGTTTTTGCTACTCCTTTTCTCTCACAGATTTTTTCTTGCTATAAATCATCTAAAAGGAAAATCTGCAGCATTAATGAATTAACATGAAAATTAATCTTCTGTTGCTAATATTTTTATTCCCGGCAATGTTACAAGTGATTGTGATTTCATTCATTAAGCTTTATAATTTGTAAAGCAAGTTAGATAAGTCATAAAGAATTTATTAAATTAACTTACGGATTTTTAGTGTTTTAGAATCATTGGTAGCGGATTAAACCTTTCGCAGTCTTTCAGTTATTCAGACTTATTTTCTGAATAATTTCAGTCACAGTTTGTAGATTGTCCATAGTTCATAGTGAATATTATGTATCCATGCTTCAAAATATTAACTATTGGTTAGATTGGGCCCATCAACCATAATATTCAAATCTTGGTAACCAAATAAAACACCTCTGGCTGACTTGAGCTCACAGGTCTTGGGTTGCAGGGCTATAAAACTGCAGTATAGATGTTTAGGCTCGAGCTGAATAACTGAAAGATTTAGTATCGGTAAGTAGTGAGGACTCATAGAAGAACAGGTTCTAGAGGACTGACTTGGTTCAAATGACCATGAGCTAGTTCAATTTAAACTAAATGGAAAGATAAACAAGAATTGGTATGGAAATAGAGTCTTTAATTTCAAAAGGATAAACTTAAAAAAAATAAGAGAATTAGTTAGAGAAGTGGACTGGACTGAAGAATCTGAATGTGGAGGAGGCTTCGAATTACTTTAAATCAAAGTTGCAGAAGTTATCTAAAGACCGTATAACAAGCAAGGGGAAAAAAATTAGGGATGGGTTACAGACATCTCAAACAGGTTATTAAGAGAAAGAATAAAGCCTACAAGGAATGGAAGATAGGGAGGATCAGCAAAAAAAGAAAAGGAAAGCTACTTCTTGGAGGTGAGAAAGTGTAGGGGAAAAGTAAGAACTCCCAATGTCAAGCAGAGTTGAACCTTGCAAAGGAAATTAAAATCAATAGTAAAAGGCTCTATAGCCATATAAATAAAAAGAAAACAAGGAAAGAAGAAGTGGGACCATTAAACATTGAGGATAATGTGGAGATTAAAGATAATCTAGGCATGGCCCAACTCCTAAATGAATACTTTGCTTCATTTTTTAATAAGGGTAATGATGAGTTAGGGGTAATGGCAGAGTGGCAAATGGAAATGAGGCTATCAAGGTAGAAATGACCACATCCAAGGTCAGATAGCTTAATAGGGACAAATCAAGGGGCCTGAATAAACTCTCTCCAAGAACAATAAAGGAACACAAAATTCCAAGCCTGATAGCAAGGATTTTTAATAAATCTATGAACTCATGGGCTGTAGCCTATGACTAGAGAATTGCTAATATAGTACCTATTTTTAAGAAAGGGTAAAAAAAACTCATCCAAGAAACTACAGGCCCATTAATTTAACCTCAATTGTATGGAAGGTCTTATAACAAATTTTGAAAGAGAAAGTAGTTAAAGGCATAGAGCTAAAGGATAATTGGGATAAAATACAACATAGTTTAACAAAATGTAAATCATTCCAGACAATCCTAATCTCTTTCTTTGATACTATAACTGATTTTTTTAAAACAAAGGAAATGCAGTATATCTAATTTACCTGAATTTCAGTTAGGAATTTGATCAGTCCCACATGCAGAATTATTAGTTAAATTAGAAAAGATGGGGATTAATAAGAGAAGTGAAAGATGGATAAGAAATTGGTTAAAAGGGAGACCTTCAACGCATCATTCTGAAAGGTGAAATGTCAGGTTGAAAGGAGGTTACTATTGAAGCTCCTCAGGGATCAGTTTTGGGGCCAATCTTATCTAACGTTTTCATTCATAACCTTGGCTCAAAAAGTGGGAGTGTGCTAATAAAATTTGTGGATGACACAAGTTCTGGGGTATTGCCAAAATGGAGATGGAATAGAATATCATACAGGAACATCTAGAAGACCTTGAAGACTGAAGTAATCAAAATGGGATGAAATTTAATAGTGTGAAGTCACTAGGATATCCCTCTCAAATCCCTCCTCAAGACTTTCTTATCAAGCGATGACATTGACCAAAGCCAGGCAGGTGTTAAACTGTGGCTTCTGATAACTATGCTAATTGTTATTGAACAGAGCATTTTAACTGCTAACTCATACTTCTCTTCTTCACTTCTTCTGTTTCTTTCTTCTACCTGTTCATCCACCTAGTTCTAAACTGAGATTTTATTCTCTTAGGGGAAGTATTTGGCCAGTTCAGATAGTTTATCTATTCATATCAAACTTACATGCAAAAAGATTTCCCAATCTCCTAGATGTAGAAAGTAAATGTGGATCTTACTGTGTGGTTTTCTGTAGTGTTGTTGTAGCCATGCTGGTCTCTTTAAACTTTGACAAGGTGGATAAGATCATACTTTTATTGGACCAACTTCTGTTGGTGAGAGAGACAAGTTTTTGTACAGAGCTCTTCTTCAGACCTATATAAGGTCAAAAGCTTGTCTTTCTCACCAACAGGAGTTCGTCTAAGGAAAGATATTACCTCACCCACCTTGTCTGTGTGGTTTCCTGTCTCTTGAGGAAAGTGGTCTTATGATAACATTAGTAGATTAACAAATATAAATTCTTGCACTATTTCTGAAATTATGGCTTGGATAAAAGACAAAAAAAAAAAAGCTCAGAGATACTTCTGTAGGATAAATGTTGTTGTTTTAAGACAGATGCAAATTGCAAAGGGATTTTATTACAGTCTTTGCTGCAAGCTGCACCTGGATGGAGGACAGGACAACAGAATTGAAGAGGAGATATTTAAGGTGTGTCTGCAGTATCTGTGGGGTATATGATCCTGCCCATCAGCTTCCCGAAGGAGTCAAAGTCTGCTTTTCTGAAGTCCATGATCTGTATCCTGCTGTTCTCCTTTCTTCCTTTTGTCAGGATCCTGAACTCGACCATCCCATGGTCACTGATGCCTAGGTTGCCACTCACTTCTACTTCCCCTACCAAATCTTCCAATTTTGTGAGTAGCAGGTCAAGAGGAGCATGGCCCCGAGTTGGTTGCTCCAGCACTGGCACTAGGAAATTGTCCGCAACACTCTCCAAAAACTTCCTGGATTGTTTGTGCTCTGCTGTATTGCTCTTCCAGCAGATGTCAGGGTGATTGAAGTCCCCCATTAGAATTAGGTCCTGTGAATTGGAAACTTTCCCTAGTTGACTGAAGAAAGCCTCATCTACCTCATCCTCCTGGTCTGGTGGTCTGTAAAAGACACCCTCCATGACATCACATTTATTCTTTCTGATTCTTAGCTTAAATTAGAGACTCTCAACTGGCATATCTTCAGTTTCACACTGGAGCTCAGAGCAATTATAGTGCTCTCTTACATACAGTGCAACTCCTCCACCCTTTTGCCCCTGCCTGTCCTTCCTGAACAGTTTATACCCATCCATGACAGTGCTCCAGTCATGTGAGTTACCCCACCAAGTCTCGGTTATTCTAATCATATCATGGTTTCTTGACTTTTCCAGGACTTCCAGTTCGTCCTGCTTCTTTCCCAGGCTTCTTGCATTTGTGTATAAGCACTTCAGATAACTAGCCGATTGCCCTACTTTCTCAGTAAGAATCAAGAGGCCTCCTCTGTTGCGCCCACCTCCTTCTGCTTCCTCGTGGTGTCCCACTTCCCCACTTACCTTCAGGCTTAGGTCTCCATTCCTCATTGAAGCTAGTTTAAAGCCCTCCTCACTAGGTTAGCCAGCCTGTTTGCAAAGATACTCTTCCCTCTCTTTGTTAGGTGAATTCCGTCTCTTCCTAATAATTCTTCTTCCTAGAACAACATCCCATTATCGAAAAATCCTAAGCCTTCTGTCAGACGCCACCTGCATAACCACGTATTTACTTCCGCAATGCGGCGGTCCCTACCTGAGCCTTTTCCTTCAACGGGGAGGATGGACGAGAGCACCACATAGTTACTCTGTGTCTAAGTTCTCCATCTGTTCAATGGAGATACTTCCCTATATCTCAGGAGAGGAGAAATACATTAAAGATTCCGATGTACTACAGTAATAACCACATAAGACCTAAAATAAATAGTATACCAGTCTCATCTGGTAAAATAATCTTTTGAACTGTCTTAAACACTTTAGCTTTCATTTTTTTAAAAAAAAATACTTTTCTAGGCCTCTAATGTCAAGGTTGAACACTTACTACTGGGATTCTTTCCTAAACACTTTGGACAAATCATAGTCCTCAACACAGGTGCCCAAGACTGGCTTTTATCATTCATAATTGCCACCGGTGCTACTTACCCCCTTGTTTTGGGATACACCTACAACCCATTACGTGTTGTGGAGGCTGCTGAAAATACCAGTGCTGTGAGACAGAGAGAGAGTATATAGTTTCAGAGTAATAGACGAAAATTCCCACTACCCTCAACAAGAGCTGAAAGAATGAATATGCCGGGAACGGGAGGAACAAAACCCATCTACCATCCCTGTTTTCAAAAGGAAGGGAGTGAGAAGATAGCCATGGAGTAGAACGTATGTGCAACCTTATTCTGTGGTTGGGGGATGCTGAAATACCATGATCATGAGCAACATATAAGATCAGATATAGAGGAGATATCTGACTTAATGAAATGATTTGGCCCCTATGTTAAGATTATTTTTTCTTGTATGGCGTTATGAATATAAATAAAGGAAAAATAAAAAACAAAAACAATGGAGAGTAGTCTCCCAGGTGCTGGTAAAAGCTCTAGAACAACAGGTATTGAAAATAGAATTTAACATGTTCTTTGCCATATTTTATTACAATATGATGATTACCAGATAAGTGACCTCCTTGTCAGTCATCCTACAGTTTAGCAACATATTGGATAAAGTATATCATACATGGATTTCTACTGCATGGCTGGAGATACTTGTTTTGTCTGACATTCCATTTATTTAAATGAATGTTCCATAACATAAGTGCTCAGTTCTGCAACCTTGCAGTCACTTATATGTGAGCTGGAATTTGCAGGACTGGGCTCTAAGTATGCAAGCTCTGTATTTCAAACTGTCAAATACTAGAAAGTAATCTTATATTGCCACGAGCTTCAAAGTGTGCTCTTTGCAGGATATGGTGGAGTACTGTGGGAATTTCTACCAATATTGCTCAGGCAGTTTATACTATTTGCAGAATCTCTCAGCATCTGGTCAAAATTACCCACGGATTTCTGTTGACCCTGGCTCGGAGCATAAAGATTGTTTTCACAGATGTGTTTTGTTTCTGAGTGAAGATCTGGATAGCACTTTGTATATTCTAATACGTGGCTTGGTTTTAAGTTTATTTAAATAATAATTTGATTACCAGAGGGTGTTGTGAGCATGGCCTTGCAAATATTTTTCCAAAAAAACTAGATAGTAACAGAACATTTCCTATATTTTATCCCCTTGAATTCACTTGGTGATCATGGAAAAACAAATGGAATTAAAGATCTCCAGCCTGTTTTAAATAACTAATTCTATATCTGTGACATACATAGACTAGAGGTGCACTAACATCTTCTCAGCCAAACCTACGAATCAACAAGTAGAATTGGAATTGATAGACAGTAAGAAACAATGTCTATTTATTGTCTCTTTTATGACTTAGAACCTAGCATCTTTCCTCCCCATCATCATTTGTATTGCTTCATCCATTTCGTTGATCATCTTTCTTTGGAGACACATCAGGGGACTACAGCATAATTCAGAGAGTTTTAGGAACCCCAGGTAGGTGCAGTTAAAGAAGTGGTATCCTTTTTCTTCTTGTACATTTTTCTTTTACTTCAACAAACTTAGTGACAATGTCTTTGAGAGCACATAGCAACTGGAAACTGAAACCTAGTGTTGTGTTGATTGCTGCCCACCCTTCTGTACACTTCATTACCTTGATTCTGGGCAACCCCAAAGTAAAACAGACCTCAATAAAAGCATTGTCCAGTAAACCAGCTGCCATTCTGATTGGGAAACTTGATCTATCTCATTCCATCAACACCAAAGAATCATCTGTTTCCTTGTGAAAAATAATAGTGATAATATGAAAATATTTAAGATTTTTCTCATTATTTCCTTTTTCTCCATCCTCTTTTACATTTAACATTTCCTCTAACTATACTGGTAAAGAAAATCCCTGAAAATTTCTGTGGAGAATATGTGCACACTTTTCCCATCTACACACACACAGCTCTTCCAATGCACATCATTATCTGCAGCAGTTTTGCTATTGTGACACCAAACCTTCCTCAAAGAGAGACAGTTCATTATATCAACCGATGCTGTACCTCTTGATATGGATATAAGAATCATAGATATTAGGATTGGACCAACAAGCTAATTTCATATCATAGCCAGGATTAACCTAGGTCTCCATTGTTGAAAGATATATCTGTTTAAAGCTCCTGAAAAAGATTAAACTATTTAAAGAATGGATTTAAAGAATAGAAAATAAAAGTATGTACCATAGTTTTCATTCCATTTTCCATAAAGTAGATTAACAATCAGGGATTGTTATTGAGCATAGGAAACTTCAAGACAATTTTAAGCTAAACATCAGCAAATATAACAACACAGAGCAGTTCAAGAAACACAGTGTTAAAGCTGTGAAAACAAACCCACAAAATGGGGTAGTATGAACACTTATCAAGAATTCAATGATAGAAAATCCAAATGTGATATTAGGCACAGACCTCAATACAGTAATGAAAGCAGCATTAGCATAAATGGAAAGAGGTGATCTTTAATGTTTTATAGCTTGGACAGGTGCTGGACAGATGCGGCAGGGAAAAGGGGGATGCATACTTATGTCTACCTTGGAGACATTACTGCCCAATGATAAGTGCCAGACTGAACAACGAACTTTGTTAGTGCTAACCAAAGCAGAGGATTGCCTGAAGTGAGGAACTCCAACCAGATAATCAGAGTGACTAACAAACACCTGAAACCTGCTGAGATTTCAAATAACAACAAAGAAGCAAGCACCTGACTAACTGGGGAATGGAAACCACCCTGGCAGAAAGATTGCTCTATGAATGTCTTGTGAAGGAGAAACCAGTCATTGGATTCAGAACTGGACCGAGCTGATCACTTTCTTAAATCCAAAGAACCAACTGTAAAGGACTTCAGAAAAATTTGGTCCTCACCAAGCTATCTGAGAATCCTCTTGTTCATAATATCAAAAAAGTTATCAAAGACAGGCATAACTATATCCCTTTCCCACTGTCTTTCCACCCATTCACTATTACTAATGAACTGAACATATGGTTTTCACCTATTTTTTAATGTTCTGGGGAGAGAATAATTTATAGATAAATCACAAAGGTCTTTAACAAGTGTGAATATTTTGTTTTTTGATTACTTGGTTATATCTAATATGAATGAATGACTTCTTAGTGTATAACTGAATAGTAAACCAGCATGAGACTTAAGCATTGCAGTCAGCCACTCAGCAATATAAGTGTCTTGTTTTCCACTAACACATTCCACATTAGGTGCTAAGGTAAAATTTTAAATTCAATTATTATATTATTTTTTTATATATTCTGCTTGCAGGCTAACTCTTTTATGCATCATGGCTGTAGACATGGGTCAAAAAAGTTTCGAATGAACAGTTTCCATCAGAAAATGGTGTCTCATCAAAATTGAAATGTATTGTTTGAACAGTTTGATTTTGACAAAATATTTAAAGGAATGGCTTCTAAATTACAAGAAGGGAGGGAGAAAGAAAGGGAGGAAGGGAATAGAAGAGAAGAGATGGTGGTGGTTGTGATGATAGAAACAATGGCACATTTCAATGTTTCCAAGTTGTAATATTCCATTCCATGAAATATTTCAAGATTTCAACATTTTGTCCCAATTCAGGACAAAATCAAATTTCAAAATGTGGAACTTTTCCAGGGGATAGAAACTCCATTTTCCAGACAGCACTCAGATATTAAAAGAATGAGGGACATAAAAGTATTTTTAAAAGACTGATCAGGACTGGGTCCTATTGTGTTATGTTCTCCAAAACACACAAATTGACTTGGTCCCTACCCTGTAGAGTTT
The DNA here is from genome assembly GCA_007922155.1 of Mesoclemmys tuberculata. Taxonomy (NCBI): domain Eukaryota; kingdom Metazoa; phylum Chordata; order Testudines; family Chelidae; genus Mesoclemmys; species Mesoclemmys tuberculata. Next base: position 1,589,928 of record ML675605.1, read on the forward strand.
ACAATCTAATTTGAATCAAGACACAATAAGTGTGATTATGATGGAATCTACAAAACACACACTAAGCAGGAAGGGGTTAATGAGAGCACATGGGCTCAGTCAATCCCTTCCCACTTCATCTGTGAGAGGTGGCAGTATGCATTAAAAGTGAAAAAGCCCAGTTCATTAGGGGCTGACTGGGAGGAGGAGAGGATGTCTTGTGTTGTTTTCTTGAAAAGAGGCCTGGCTGAAGCCAGGGCCTATCCCAGGACAGCCTGAAGAAAGGCATGGCTTGTACCAGAGGATATACAGAGATTGTTACATGCCAGAACCTCCCTAGGGGCCTGGCATGGAACTTTACAGGTGCTTTGTTCCTTGGGACTATGGTGGGTCTTTTTCCCTTTTGAATCTGTAGAAGAGTATACCTGGGAAGGGACTGATGGAAAAGCCTAGAGGCAAGCTGAAGTAGGAGGTAGCTCAGGGAGTAAATGGAGAGTCTGAGTAGACAGATCTTAGCTGTATATTGCAGGGTTCCTGGGCTGGAACCCTGAATAGAGAAAGAACCTGGATTCCCTTACCAGACAATCACAAAGGTGGTGTAGAGTCCTAGGAAAGGACTGGAAAGAATTATTAAGTCTGAAGTCGGGCTGAAGACCTCGTGTAAAACTACTGGACAATATATGTACAGGTCTCAGATTACCCAAAAAGGGTGGAACCATATGTGACACAGCCAGAGGACCAAGTAATGAGAAGAAGCAAACCACTGCAGGACTGAAACAGCTGTCAGCAAGGAGGGTGCCTGCGAAGGAGACTATGTGATGGCACATCATGCCACAAGAGGGCTTGCTGGCTGGTGAGTCACTTTATCACAATGACAAACGCGAAAAGCAAAGGGGAGGAGAAAGGATAAGAGTAATGATAAGGTTAAAAATTGCACAACTTCTAAATTATTTGTAAATTTAAAAAAATGCCACCTGTGCCCAACTGCCACAGAACTACTTTTAACTGGTGGTGTGTGTGTCTGCTCATCTGGGTCTTGAGGAGGGATTTGAAGGTAGTGGTTTGGCAGATTAATTCAGGGAGGACCTCCCATCTGTAAACCTCTTCCTCTCTCACTCATTCTTCTGTTCACTTAAAAACCTTTTTGCTTTAATTACAGCTGTTGTTTCTACTTGCTCTGAGTTGATATGGGAACATTCCCAGACAAGATGGTAGCACAGAAGCTTGAATGACTGCAAACAAGTAGTTGCTCTTTCAAAAAACTACAGGAAGTTGGTAAGCATGTAGCTGTTTTGGAGCTAGTCTGGAAGTTGCCCTTAAGGGCAGCTTATTACTTTCCTTCATGTACACAGTCAGTTAGAAGCTGGAAGGTCTGACCAGTCACTAGTCAGTTCTACCAGGGGTACAAAACCAGCAGCCCTTTTGAGCACCGGTCAGATACAGCCCAGCACTGCAGGGAGAAGATATTCCTGCCAGAACTGATAAATACATTAATTTACCTTCCTTTTATATATGTTACATGTTCATGAGGGTAACAGGAAAAAAAGTGCAGAAAGTTTTGTGGGAAAATCTGACAAATGTTGAAAACAATGAACCTTAAATTCTCTTTAGTGTGGTCTGGAATTTGCAGTTGCATTTGCTGGAGCTTTATCGCACCAACTCAAGGAAGGAATTGTACCCCAGAGTCAAAATTTGTCCTGTTCCCTATCCACCTTTGCAGTGGGGGAAGGGTAATCTGATAAAGGCTCTTAGCAGGTGTAGTATACCTTTACTCATGCTGGCTCAACTTTGTTGGCCACTCTGTGATCCTTCCTTTTAGCCCTACCTGCTCAATAAGGAATAGGGAACAGTAATCTGATGGAAGGAGGGAGGAGGAAGGGTCTTGTAAGGTTGGGCTACTATCTAGACTAGAATAAGCATAGCTTCCTACTTTTAAAAGTAACTATTATTAACTTGCCTTCAATGAAAAGCAGCAGTTGAAGTGAAAGCATGAAATCATTAACATCTCAGGTACTAGTAGGAGCTTTGCCAGCAGAACGAGGGAAGTGATTATTCCCCTTTTTGGCATTGGTAAGGCCACATTTGGAGTACTGTGTTCCATTTGGGGTACCCCACTACAGCAAGGAGGTAGACAAATTGGAGAGAATCCAGCATAGGGCAACAAAACTGATTAGGGGGATGAAGCACATGACTTATGAGGAGAGGCTGAGGGAACTGCGCTTGTTTAGTTGGCAGAAGAGAAGAGTGAGGGGGGATTTGATAGTGGCCTTCAACTATCTGAAAGGGGGTTCCAGGGAGGATGAAGCTAGGCTGTTCTCAGTGATGGCGGATAACAGAACAAGGACCAATGGTCTCAAATTGCAGTGGAGGAGGTCTAGGTTGGATATTAGGAAAAACTTTTTCACTACGAGAGTGGCAAAGCACTGGAATGGATTACCTAGAGAAGTGGTGGAACCTCCATCCTTAGAGGTTTTTAAGGCCTGGTTTGACAAAGCCCTATCTGGGTGATTTAGTTGGGATTGGTCCTGCTTTGAGCAGGGCTTGGGCTAGATGACCTCTTGAGGTCCCTTCCAAACTTAGTCTTCTATGATTCTATAATTCTACTGTGAAAAGCAATGGCATAACAGTCAGAGGGCCACATTTTCAAATGGGTAGTGTCCTTTTAAGTAGACATATTAAAAAGCACCCTTCAAACATTTATCCTTAATATCGAAGTTTGATAAAACTGTGGGTGAGTACATATTAAAAATATTAAGACTGACTATAATATCACTACCTGGGAAAATTATTTTGACTGTCATTTAAGCAATTAATATAACCCATTCAAAGTAAATATTTTAAGCTTATAATTATAGTATTCGTGTGGATTAAACGTCACATAGATGTCCATATAAGAAGTGACTGGCATTGAACAATGTCCTATACTAAAGAATTTTCATGTCAGTATTGGTAACAGGATCATATGGAAAACAGATATGATTACCCTTTTATGATTAAACTATTTTGTATTAAAATAATAGATTTTATTATTCTGTATAAACTTTCAACATTTCATGCTAAACTAGTATGTTTTGTTTTATTATCATTTAAATATCTTTTTATTTTCTTTTTGGTATTAAAATATATAAATTAAGAAAGTCTAATATTGATTTCTTAAATGAAGCAGAAAAAATTCAACAAATAAATGAAAAAGTATTTTAATGAACTATTGTAATAAGTTATAAGAAATATTAATTAGTATTCCAAAACACCATAATTATAGCATATTTCTTAGAATGGTATTATATGAAAAGGTCCTTCATGAGAAATATTTATTTCAATGTAGAAGTGTTGGATAGTTTAGGCTAGTGATTAATAGTTAAATAATTACCATAGTACAGTGCAACCAAATGTGAAAAAATATATAGAAAGTAAATTTTTATTATAAAAGTCTTAGCTTAAGTTTGGGATACCCAGGTCATTCCAAACAAGTCTTCTACCTCACCATTATGTATTATGCAGATGCCACATCTGGTATTGGGGGAAAAAAAAATTTGAGGAATGTTTTTAGAGAAATTTAATAATCAAAATTCAATGCCATCACCCCACAGTAGCCTGTATATAACCATTTCCCCCTCTTTCCTAATCCATTTAGTTTTCTGTCTGTAACAGTCAGAGCTATATTCTTCTATAGGTATAATTTTTGTAATTTTTGGCAATTATATATATGGGCCAGGTCTATCAATATGTTCTGGCTCCTTTGCATTGCTCTTGCAGTGTAAATCAGCTATAAACCCAGATTAATTACAAAACAGATTTGTCTGTTTTGCCTTGCCATAGCAGGGAAAATCAATGGTAAGTTTGTGGTGAATTCTTAAGTGTAAAGATTTCAATGTATAAAATTTTATGTTTTTATAGTATACAAGTTGAAAATTGGAAGGATGGTGTAGATGGGGTAGAGGTGGACAAGGGACAATGGGTGTGGTTGGTTCGCATAGACCACCTGCCTGCATTTAAAGTGGGTGATGTAGACACAGGGTGATATTTTGTCCTCCACTGAAGTCAATGGCAAAGTTCTCATTGACTTCGTTTAGGCCAAAATTTCACCTAAGGGTCCTGGGAGTGGAGATGGCCAAACAGCAGGTCTAAGAAATCTGGGAAGTGATGAAACAATGAGATCTGCTGTCTTTGATATTGTGCATTCCTGTTAGAGAAACTTTTATGCTCATGCTTTCTTTCCCAGTGCGGAAAGCTTTTCATGCTACTGGTTCCAACTGCTTCATGTTAAAAGTTTTGAGTGGCAGACAGGGGAAGCTGGCACTCTCCACCAGATGTTCAGAGTTTTAAATGGGGAAGAAATTATTATTATAATTCTTTGAAGACCCACTCCCTGAATGCTACTAATAATTATTTATTATTATTACAATAGCACCTAGAAGCCCCAGGTATCATTGGGACCCTTTGTTCTAGGGACTGTACAAACAGATTATGAGAGACAGCCCTTGCTCCAGTCCTATAAACACTTACACACGGACTTGTATGTGTCCCTGTATGTACATATGTCCCTGTATGTAAGCATAGATAGCAGGTGTGGCCAAATTACCCTCCAAGCATCACATAATAATCTTCAGATGCTCAAGAGCTGGGTTTGTCTTCCAGGACTCAGGGCTTCGGCCCTGGGGGGATGGGAGGGTTCCTCCCATGGGGCTGAAGTCCCAAGCCCCAACAGGTGCTTCCCATGGGGCCTAACCCCTGAGTCCCACCACCTTGATGCAGTCCAGAATCCCTGAGCTCTCCCCCAGTCCCCAGTCCAGTAGGCAGAGAACTGGGGGAGTATGGAGGGCTCCACGAACTGCACTAAAACTATAAAAGAACCCCATGAGGCTCACGAGCTGCAGTTTGTTCTTACAGGCAAAGCAGTGGGAAATATACATATTTTTAAAAACACCAAGGAAGAGAGATGCTGAAGAGGGAGAAGAGGAAGAAAAGGAGCATGGAGGCATGGGAAAGTGAATGTGGGAGTGAAGGGACAGAGAGAGGGTGCAAGAAAAGACCTGAGCAGCCAATCAGCTACCAATGATAATGTCCAGAACCTAAAATGAAAAAGTGACTGACCAGTTGCTGCTTCCGCTTTAGGGGGAATCTCTTTTGCTTCCTGTTCTCTGACTTTAGCTCCCCCACTACAAAGTGGCTAGAGGAAAGGGTCATATCGAGTCTTGTGTACCAAAAAGGAATCTCATTGTGGACTAAGAAGCTTTCTAAAAGCTGAACTAATGCCTTAATTCAGCCACTCAGCAAACCCAGCAGCTAGTGCTGGTTGAAAATTTTCTATCATGACTGCTTTTGATGGGAAATTGGGATTTCTACTAAACATTTTTTAATTAAAAGCATCTAGTTTTATTTTTTTTTAAATCAATTTCCTGTTTTTGGGTGAAAACTGAAATTTCAGTCAAAACCTACAAAAATTCAACTTGGAAATGCTACCACTGTGCCTCATTGGAGGCGTAGTTCAAGTGTATCATTCCCTCAATAGCCTCATTGGGGCAATTTCAAAACCCAGACTACATCTCCCATGATACACCATGATTGGGGATTTCCATGTTGCATTGTTGCAGTTTAGTTGCAGCATGAGTAAAGACCATTATTGATTCAGGAAGATTGTGACAGTATCTTGTGTACAATCTTGACTGTGGGATCACTGTGCACCCTTTAATTGTCCAGTGCACTATTCCCTGCTTTGCTGTGGGAGTTGCCACTCACCACAGAATCCAACTTGCAAGGCACCCCCAGACATATACCATAGTGCTCTGGACAGCCATTCTTGAATTTACATATAGTGCAACACCTGCATATCCCAAGTCCCAGCCTTGCAACCCAGAAATATGCTGTCATGTACTGTTCAGTTACTTAATGAGCAGTACAAGCTCATGAAGTCCATCAATTTAACAATGAAATTAACAAGGCACCAGCCTTGTAAAGCTGAGTAAATTCCCCAAACACTCCAGCCAAAACCACACTGGTTTAGATTAAACATAAAACAAATGTATTAATGTAGAAAGATAGATTTTAAGTGATTATGTGGTATTGGCATAGAAGATCAGAACTGGTTACAAAAGGAAATAAAATATAAAATCGCAAGCTAATTTCTAAACTTTACCTTGCTGCTAATTCTAAAAGTAAAAGGATTCTCTCAACCAAATTTCACAGCAATTCTTGCTAACTAGAATGACTTCTAGTTAGGACCAGTCCCTCCCATGGCTTCAATGGAGTGTGTGTACACCAGCAATGGGTATTCCTGAAAGCGAGGAGAAGAGTATAAGAAGGGGACTGTGACGTCATTGGAGTTTCTTCGTCTGCCCGGTGATCTTGCTTTCCTGTGCGGAGATGGGGGAGGAGAGGTAGGCAAAGAAAAGATTGGGTTTGTTAAAAGATGCTTAGATGCCACAATATGATACTTGGTAGAGAATCTCAGATAGAAGAGAATAGAATGTGTGTGTCGCCTACTAATAATGCTAATGGGGGATATGAAATAAATGCGTAGGTAAATAAGGTTTGAAAAACCGTTAAGAAGATGAGTAGATACATAAACTGCAGAGAGTTGCTTCTAGTTTAGATTGACATTCAAGAGCTTTAATACTTAAACAGTTCATATAAGCTTTAAGGGCCTGGAAATATGTTCTAAGTCAGTGCTTCCCAATCTTTTTGGCTTGAGGGCCACAGATATAATTTTTACAACCCTGAAGGGCCACCAGTCATTGCCAGCACCTCTCTCCCACTGCAGCCAGATGGAAGTTCAGTGAGGAGGCTGCCTCTTTGCTGATCTCCCGTTCCCCTGGCTGCAGCAAGGGAACCACATGTCCTATAGCCCCATGCACTCCACTTGGGTCCCTGGGCAGTGGCTCTCTTCTGAAGCCAAGGGGACAGGAGATCAGTGCTTCCCTCCCTCTGACTCCAGCAAGGACCCCGGCAGTTAGAAACCTAGGAGGACTGCTTTACCATGCTCCCTGCTACAGCTAGAGGGAAGGGAGCACTGATTTCCTGTTCCCTTGGCTGCAGCAAGAAGCCTTCACTGATCTTGTAGCCCCACGGCAATGCACTCCACCTGGGTTCTCAGTCAGTGGCTCCTTTCTGTAGCCAGTAGGAAGGGAGCAGGGGGCCACTTTGAAAGGCCCTGCAGCCCACTTTTAGTTTGTGGGCCACAGGTTGGAAACCACTGTTCTAAGTCATGCTATTCAGTTCACTCAATCCCTGTGTCCTCCCTTCCACCACCATCCAAAAATGTGTAGGCTCTCCCTATTCACCTTTCTGAAGACTGGCGTAGTGGCTTCTACACCCTGCCAGACTTCCCCCTGCCAGCTGATTTGCCTGATTACTTCTATTGCTCAATTCAGATATTTTAGAGGCTGCTGTTTGGTCCACATCTTCCATCTCATCCAAGTCATCTTCTGAAGGATGAATAGTCTGTCCAACCCACCATTCTGCCCCAGTGGGGTTTAACTACTCTCCTGAGACCTGCTGATGCCATTACTTTTGTACATGTAATGCACTTTTGGGGATTTTTGCATATGATAGCACACTCTGTGATTTAACAATCAATCACTTTCAAAAATAGGGAGCTGGCTCAGAAGGTGTGGGATAAAGAGAGCAAGCCAGCCCCCACTCCCCTCAGAAGTTGCCAGAAGTTGGCAAAAGTGAAGGATATAAATCCACCAGGTCTTCCTCTCCTGAGTGATCCTAGGCCTGCTGGGGGGCTGGTGTGTGGCGTGTTGGTAAAATGGATTGTTCATGGGTAATGGAATTACAGAAACTCCCCTATCTGGGATGAAAGATTGTGGATATAGTCATTTATCACAAGTATTCCACCTTCAACTTCTGGCTAGCCATAAAGTGGAAATAGAAAAACCTGATCCAGACCCTTTAGAACCTCAAATAGAGTTTTAATTTGGGTTCATTCTAAAATAAAGGTATTGTCATTTTGACTGGGCCTTATTTTACCTAAACTGATTTTCCCATTGCTGCTATCATCACAGAACCCAAAGTAACTGGGCAGAAATGTGCTGAAGGGGTATAAAGTAAACTTGTCTACTCCATTACACTTTTTACATCTGTATGGTGTCACTCCAGTCACTCCAGTATGGTGTCACTCCAGTCAGGCCCAAAGTATTATGTACAGCTTAACTCCTAAGAGAAGTCTAGAAAGCTGATCAGAAAGGCAAAATGAGAAATTAAAGTAATAAAGGGGATATTTAAAAGGAATTAAAGATAAACAATTAGATTCAAATACACAAGAAGCAAAAAGCTTTGCCAGGAATTGCTGGGGCCATTAGGGACTTAGTGGGACATTAGTGACAGATGTGGTTGATGCTGCTGACAGCCTGAAATAATTCTTTGCTTCCTTATTTACACAAAGAAGCTGAGGGTCAAGTCCCAGAGACAAGATACATTTTCCTGAGGGGCATGGGGAAAGGATAAAATGTTTAAAGACTCTATGATTGAACTATCTGCTAAGGTATAAACTAGTCTATTAAAAGTGGAGAAGGCATCAAGTCCACATAAATTATATCTCTGAATGCTGAGGGAATTGGCAAGGGATGTAGGCAAGCCACCACATCGATTTTAACAGCTTGTGAACAAGTAGGGAAAGGAATGTATTGGAATTGATAATATAGTGTCTGATGGTCCCTGCCCATGCTATTGGTGGGACAAAATGAGGGAAGAGAATGGGGGTACAGAACAGGCATCTTCCCTCTCTCTGTGCACGCTGTTCAGTAGCCAAACACAATCATAGAATCTGCTTTTTGTTGAGCTGAGAAACTGCTCCTGGGTAGGTAGAGAAGCACTACATCATCCAAAGCACTATTCCACCAGTGCTCATTAGAGCTCCAGAAGGGATCGTTCGCCCTAGCACAATCCTTTCTGGAACTCCCACTAGGATTGTGCAACTCTGTGCTGCTGATGCCTACTAAGTGCTAAGGCTAAAAGCTTCAATCAAGTAAGTTTTCTCGTTGCTACTTTTCCTTCTCTTTTTCTAAAGATCAGTGGGAGAGCCAAGAGACTATAGACTATGTGGCAAACTGAAATCTGACATAGGGATATCCCAAGTGCAGACTAGGAGAACCTGAAGTGTTCCCTAACTTGGGATTCCTACTACTTTAGCTCCATATAGCTCATAGCAGAAGACTTGGAGAGCTATTAAAAAAACAAGACTGCCCTGGTCATATCTCCTCTTGCCCTGATCTGCTCCTTGTTCCTTTCACCTGCCCCTGCATGGCAGCTCTGCATTTTTTAAGTGCAGATGCCCCACATTACCCTTTTATGGCTGCCCTTTTACTTCAGCACAAGGGGCCATGGCCACATCACATCTGACTCTATGATTGACTTCCGGCAGAAGAGAAATATGGACATGAAACATAATGATGTACTCTTATTACCCCTTTCAAACCTAAGAATGTAGTCAAAATTTGGGATTTTGTGCATTTTGTTTCTATTTAGGGTGACTCAGTAGCAAGTGTGAAAAATCGGGATAGGGATGGGGTAACAGGGTCCTATATAAGACAAGATCCTAATATCAGAATGTCTGATTGCCCTATTTCCATGAGAAGGAGAGTCTGATAATCAAGTCAAGTATTTCCTTGGTGCAACCCTGTTTATTTACAAAAAATGTACATACATGCTTGTTTCCTTGAATATAGTAGCAATCAAACAGCAGGAGACAATTACCTTGCTTACACTTGCAAACTGTTTTCCAGCCAACAGTTTAATCAAAAGTTCTCCCTCTTTGCTATTCTAAAGATCATGCTACAAGCCCTCCTCTGGATGTTCATGGTTTTCTGCTGCCTTCTTCATCTATTTCTGTGGTGTTTCTCCCTCACAGAGACATGGTTGCACTCAGTAAGTAACCTGCCTCTGTATTTGCCATCAGACCTCAGAGAAATCCCTTTGGCCTCATGACTCAATTCCTACTCAGGCCTTGCTCGTGGCCTGTGTTTTGGAGGACTTCCTTTTGTTTCAGCTATCTATTCCATGAAGGAGCTTAATTGCTTTTAATATTTAACCTGAGTGAAGGGCAACTGTTATGCCCACCAGCTTCAGTGAAGTTTTCCCCAACCCCTAGCATAACAGTATTTAGAAATGATACCATTTAGCTTATTCCTTTCTCTATCCTGCAGTCCTCACTTAGGCAAAACTCCCAAGGAAGTCAAAGGGAGTTCGCATTTGAATAAGGATTTCAGGACCAAGCCATTTTTCAAAACATGAAGCAGCTGAGATCTAACTGGATACATTTAAAAACCATTTCTCTTTATCTTTTTCTCTCCGTGCAGTGACCAAGTCCCAATTGTTATGCATTATACCTTAGGCTGCTGGGATTTTTCTACATTAATTCCTTAATTTCTTCTAGTATAGTATGCAGTTTTACTTTTCCATTACATTTTTACCCCCTCTTGATTTTTTTGCTCCAAAATTTATATCTTACATAGTTTTTTGTATTTAGCTACATTTTTCAATTATTGGCATTTCTGCTTAACTAATCAAAATATCTCTCAGAAGATGTCATCATACCTCATTATTAACTCATGCCAATTTAGCATCATCTGGGTACTTTGAAAAAAATTCTTTCAGTATCATTAGTGTAGCTTGCATACTTAAAAAAGTTAGGATTAAAAATATAGCCACAAGTCTACAAACAACTACACATATGCTTAATTTTAAACATATAAAAGTCCAAATTACTTCTCATGCTTAAAGGTAAACACATGTGTAAGTAATTGCAGAAATGCGGTTTCATTCTCTAAAAAGGTTGGGAAGTTCCAATGTATTTGCTTTTTTGTTTGTTACAGTTCTTTGTAACAGAGGTTCAAGTTACTATAAAACAGTCTTCCATTTCTATACCATTCTCTTAAAAATGATTCATGCTTTAACCATGTGGGAAATTTCCTACAGCTTTTAAAAAAAGATTTAATGTTGCTGTTGTAATTCAGAATGTATTTAATAATTCAGAAAATTAAATTTTTTGTTAAAAATTATTTAAAACACAATAGGGACCTTTTTAAGGAATTGCCTTAATGAGGAAATCAGCCATGACAGTGCATTTCTGTTCAATTATTTCACACTCCTTAGGTTACAAAAGACAATAAGTTTTCAGGCTGATAAATCACCCAAAGTATAAATCCATAATCCACTATCTGTCTCAGCTGATTTGTTAATTGAAATAACTTCTCCAAGAATGAGCACCATCCTCATGGCCCATTGCCACTACTGGTACCAACACTCTTCCTGGTCCTGTTGTTACTGTATATTTCATTGGTCTAGCCGCTTCTGCTCTGTATCAGCCGGCTTGCATTCTCAGCCAACTTGCCTCCTTCATCAAGTTGACTGTTAACTCAGTAGCCAGATGGACAGCAAATCATTTTAGGAGCGCATATTGGAACAGATCTTCAGCTAATGTAAATCACTGACTTCAGTGGAGCCACACTGATTTACACCAACAAAATTTGGCCCACTGCATTTAGGATAAACGCAGAATGTTGGGGGTGATTCTAAGCTGAATCTTACAAGCTGGTGTGTTCTGTTCCTTTGGGAACAGCAGGCCCGGTGAGTTTTAGGTTTATTTTTTTATGAATATCTACGTTATCAAACTGTTACTTGATATTATTTTATGAAGCTGACAGTTCAGGAATCCCCTCCCGTGCCACCATGACCAGTCTCTGCCTTACCTGGCTCCTTCCTTCCCATAATAACAGAGAAATATTTGTACTCATCGGAAGGCATTTATATACAGATTTTAACACCATAACATTTTTATATGTACTGCATAGAAATGTATGTGTTTCATACCTTTATATTGGCATAAGGAATTGTATCAGAAAATGGCATTGTTGCCCCAGAGGACTGATAAATATTTAGGCAATACATTTAGAAAAGCAATGCATTCAGTGAAGTGAGTGTTAATCAGATAATATATACACATCATGGGACTGTTGAGACTGGGGAACAGTAGTAATTTCCTAGCAGATAATGTATTATGAAGGAGTATTGACTTTATCTTTTGTCTAGATATTTCACAGTAGATTTAGGGACTAATGATATGAATATGCCAGAGAAGGGATAGGCCAGTACTGAATTTGTGTCATGCTGAGCACCAGCACCTCTAGGCTTTGCAGTTCATAGTCCCCGCACTTTTGGGATTGCCATGTCATTAATGACAGTTAAAAAATTGCTTGAGCTCTAGCACCTCTTTTATTTCAAATTAAGCTCTGGCAGAGCCATATGAATCCTCAACAATGCACCTGTGTCAAGGGAAATTATTCTAGGGCTACAAGTATGGGGAAAGTATAAAAAAGAGCCAGTCACTAGTATTTGTTATAGTGCTAGGAGACCAAGAACAGTATGTCTGGGTGTTAATGTGATGGGCCCTGGCTCTTCTGCTACAAAGGCAAGCATCTAAAGTTAGCATAGGTACAAGAGGCACTGGCTATCATGTTCCCCACAGGTTTCAGAATGTATTATCACTTCCACAATCAGTCTGCCTCCCTCTTCACTGCCCTGGAACACAAAGTGTTCTCCTTCCCTAGCACACCACAAAGCAGAATTCCAGAGCCCCAGATCTGGCATGTATTTCTCCTGCTTTATGTTGCTCTGGTGACATAAATCAGGAGAAAAGCTGACTCAGCTGTCAATCTCTCTCCTTCCTCCCAACAACCTTAAGAGATATAGAGCTTCCCTGGCTGTCACAGAGGTGATAGAATGGCCCTGCTCTACACTACATTGCAAGATTCTTAGACTCCAAGGTCAGAAGAGACCATTGTGATCATATAGTCTGACTTCCTGTGTAACACTGGCCATAGAAAAGCTCCAATATAGTTCCTAGAGCATATCTTTTTGAAAAAAAAAAATCCAATCAATTTAAAAATTGTCAGTAATGGAGAAATCATCACGAACATTTGTAATTTGTTCCAGTAGTAAATTACCCCTCCCCACAGTTAAAATTGGACATGTTATTTCCAGTTTGGATGTATTTATCTTCAATTTCCAGCCACTGGATTGTGTTATACCTTTGTCTACTAGACTGAAGAGCCCATTATCAAATATTTGTTCCCTGTGTAACTCCTCATATAGATATCAGGGTGCAGCCCAGGGAAAGGGGATTAGCTGGAGCACTGCAGCTCTCTGGCTATTCAGGGCTGAAACATCAGCCCATTGGGTTTCATTGAAGCAGGGGGTGTGTTAGAAGTTGGTTAGATATTGGTTACCTTAGGGCTTGTGTAGTGCTCATTTCTTGAATTTGGAGAACTATAAACATATTCTATAGCCACCACCCCATTCCTCACCACAAGATTAATTTAGAGATTTAGCACTTATATAGTATTCTACATCTTTATCTTCTTGGCAGTTGTGCTTCCCTTCTCACAGTGCCTTTTTAAATGGTAAAGGAAGAAACAAGAGTTAATTACAATATTTGTGTTATCTACAAGGTTTATTTGATAATCTAGTTTTCATTTCACTAGACCTCATTGTACACATTTCAAAGCAGAGATGAAACAGACTGGAAAGTTACAATGGAATCCCAAAGGATTTATATGTCATTGTGGTGATACTTTTAAAATGTTTTCCAGCACTGAAGAATTTTCCAGAAATAGAGAGTACAATACATTTTTTCTGGGAATTTGAAATATCCAGGCAAGAAATAACTGAAAGCCTTAGCTATTCTACTTGATATATAAATGCATATGGGATAGGTCATGAATTTGAGTCTTGGTTATTCTAAATAGTGAAAAGGGATATCATTGGTCTTTGTTTGGATTTAGGGATCTGCCTGCAAGGAGCTCCTTGCAGGACCAGAGCCTTAGTCCTTGAAAATATCAATAGGGGTTTGAAGTGTTAGAAGCATATTTGTAAATGGAGGCTTTAATCCAACATCATCATCTCATTTCATTTAGATCCCTGAGTAACAATTGGATAATAATTGTGGAAGTAGACATGTTCTGGGTTTAGAAAGCAATAAAAAGAGTTGAACTCAAGTCCTTTGGAAGATTCAATTGATTACTAACAAACAAACAAATGTTCCAAATTAATACACTTAACATAAGCACATTATACTCAGACACTCACAAAACTAGACCCATTTCACTGGATGCTGCTTTTCTCTCTGGGTACTACTTTTCTCACAGGACTAATGAACTGTTGTGCCACAAGCTATTCTTCTTATACATGAGTATAATTGAAACTGGCTGCTGATAGACTTCCCTTGATTCTTTTTATTGCTGTCTCCTTATTGGGATTGACTCTGAGTCTCTCACAGGTGAATCCTTTCCTCCCACTCCAACTCCTAAATGTCCCAATATAAGGGCAGAGCAACCAGCTTCCTATTCAAAGAGCTTATAGCTCTGTTTATACTGCTGTATAAGGATGATAATGAGTCTTCTGCAGGAAACACTTCAAAAAGAAAAGGTCAGTTTTACAGCGAGATTGATAGCAATCTTTAATATTAAACCATAGAATGCTCAGCTCAGACTCCTTTCTGGGTTTGGTGTTAAACTTTTTAAATACACATTGGTTTCCCCTGAAACAAACATAGCCCCAAAATAAAAGAAAATAAAACAAAAAATCAGTATTTTAAGGACAATGAGACGATAAGCACAGCCTTGGCATTTGAGTTACATTTCAAATGTGATAAGCTATGTGCCGACATAGTAATACGTTGTCAAAGTAATTAGTTTTGATCACTTCTGGAGCTCACCTCAGTGTTGCAGCCCTGTGGAAAGGGCTCTCTATTTTTCCATTGGGACTTCCTATGGAAGACTTCTAGGGTGTATGAATAAAATTCTCAAAAGCCTCTAAATCAAGCTGACAGCCAGGGGGATTTAGGCACCTAAGTAAGTTAGATGCTTTTGAAAATGTTACCCTATATGTTTTCTGTTGCATCCCCAAAGCCCAGCAATGACCCCAGGACTGTTTGCTGTCAGTTTGATGCTCTGGTGTCAGGGCTCTGTCAGAGCCATTCTGCCAGAAAGCCAGCCTGGAATGTTGTGGGGGTGGACAGAGAGTTAGCCACTGCATTCTGGGACAGACGGAGTGCAGAGGGACAGGATCTCTATCTAGATGGCTACACGTACCTCCTTTGGGATCTTTGTGGATTCCTGTGAATGCACCAGGTTGGGGCAGATCCTGCAGCCTTTGCCATTTTAAGAGAAAACCTGGGACCATTTATTTTTTTAATGCTTTAACTATACATTTTCTGAGTGAGGCAAGGGAAGGATGTGTTCACCATACTGAATTCTTCTCATTTATTTGTATCCACCACTGAAACATTGAAAAATTGATTTTTTTTTTCCATTATGTGCATTCATGTGTAAAAATTATACATTTACTTTTTAAATGTGATCCTGTGTATTAAAAAAGGGAAATTTTGGATAACTAGATCTGTGATGAAATCTGCTATTTGCTTTAAAATGACTTGCTTTTGTCTGCAAAAATTTTCTTCATTAAAAATACTGTAGAAGGAGTTGCCATGAAACCTACAAACAGGGGTTTTAAGCATGATTTATTTTTTGCTGACACTGATCTTTTCCAAGCTGCCCTGACCTTTTCTCCCCTGACTCACCATCTGCCCTGCTCTGTTCACTGTATTTACAAGGCAATATATTCATGGACTCAGTAGTGAATTCCTTATGCATCCAAAACTCACATTGATCCTTCAGTAAGCTCTGTGTGGGTGGAAATTTTCATTCTCATAGAACCTATTGACTCAATGGCAGGATCAGCTTTAGTATGTTAAGCACCAGAGAGGCATGCCCAAAATGCAAAACACTCCTTAGGCTCCATGCAAATGAAGCCAAAATAAGTATAAAGTTCCAAAGATTTTTATTTTCTGGACCTGTACTAATAGAGGACAATGTAATAGAGGCACCCCTATATTTGCAGATTCCACAGCATTCTTATGGCCTGAGGATGTTATAATTTAATACAGGAAAAAGAGAGTTGCTTTCAGTGCTTTGAAGTTTTGAGAAGTGAAAAAAGGAATTATTCAGATTCTTCAGAAGGAATGCATCTGCACTGCATTGCAGAGGATAAAAGAATTTTCTATTGTATTAATCTTCTGCCAAATAAAACAAGCACCCACATTGATTTGAATTTTTAAAAACCGAATTACCATCTTTTGACACTTCAGTCTGACGTAAACAATAAACAATTTCAAAATTAACTTACAAGGCAGCTAGTAAGTATGTATGCTACAGACAACACTATAACATTCAAAGACAGATAAGGAGGAATTTATGACTGTTTCTCAGTGTTCTATTTTCTGGAATTGGATCTAAAAATCATTTTTAAAGCACATATTAAGCAACCCAAGATCTTAAGAAAAACATTTTCTAGATAATCCTCAAAAATTGTTTACTTAAGATCTAGGGCTGCTTGATATGTGATTGCTGTGTCCATTAGAAATAAATAGATATGTAAATATACTTTTATAATAAAAATACAGAAATATTATAGGCTACTGTTGAAAGAAACCTAATTTTGCAAGATTTATCAATAAAATATATTAAGTATAAGTGTTTTACACCAACTGTGCTCTTGTTTTGTATCATAAACATTTTTTAACAATGAAACTCTTAATCTTTTTTTAAAGAGAGTGAAAAGAAAACTCTCATCCATGTGGCGAAAAGGCTTAACAGCTTTCCTAGTTATAATTAAAAAAGAGTTTTGTTCAACCCTCTGTCTACAGCCTATATAATTACAATCTGAAATAGCATTTCAATAAAGCTGAACTACATAATAAAACTTCTTTAGCATGGTAATTAACAAGGTTAAATGCCACTTCTCTAATACAGCAAAATTATTGTTTAAATACACTTCCAGTCAGACTGAATTGAGAGAGATAATCAGTAATAAAATGTCTTTTATCTATCTTATGGTCTTCCTGTAATATTATCTTGAATATAATTATCCTTTTAAACTGAGACTTTTGAAAATAAATGTATTCCAAAATTAATATATTTGGATTTTAAATATAAAGAAAATTATAAGAACATATCTTTGCCTCAGTATGAAGTATATGTGGTCCAAATCCGTATTTGAATACTAAAGTAAAATAACTACATAAAACTTGAAAAAATACTAAAAATATCTGTCAAATAAACCTTGAGAGAAATCTGCTTTTTGTCTCACTGTTTGAAGGCACAGCATTACGTCTTCAAGCAAAGTTAGTGTATTCTGAGCCAAATCTTGAATCCCTAGGGCTCAATTATGAGCTATCTTGCACACCCACACAAGGGAACGAGGGGGTGTAAGGCAGGTATGAGTGTGGAGGGAAATCAGGCTCTACAGGGATGCAGCTCCTCTGTCCATGCATTCTTCATACTATTAGCCATTCATTTCAAACCATGACTGTTCTCCTTTTTGACCCGTATGGCCTAGAGTAACACCACCTGAAAATGCCAATATCAAGGAAGGCTGCAAAAGGAGAGCAGATTCTCCCAAATCAGTGGCTAACACTGCAGTTAGATTCACCAATCAGTCACAGACAGTGCTTCTGATTAATAACCAGTGTAAGGAATACAGTTAAAGAAGAAGTTACACAGCTCCCTTTATTGCATTTCAGACTCTGGCTCCCAATCAGCCACTGGGTCCAGTAAAGAGACTAGTTATTTAAAACTCTATTCCCTTTAAAAAATAGATTTCCTGATCCCCAAAGGGTCAGCCACATTATCAGATAAGTGTGACTTTGGATCTTACTCAAAATATCACCTGGCAGATAATCCTTTAGTATTTAAAATTAAAGGTTTATTATAAAAGAAAGAAAAAAAACAAAAAACAAATGAGTGATGTTAAAAGGCTAAAGCAATTTGATACATACAAATGAGTTCAAAGTCCATATATATCAGATTCTTAGCTGAACTGTGGTGTTTGCAGCCTTGTGCAGTTCCTCTGGAGTACATCCAGCACCTGGATGGACCTCGGTTATGTGTTTCACAGCTCTAGATGTACAATAATTGATCTAAAGATAGGAAGCAGAAATGAAGAGAAGATGGAGATGATGAAGCTGCATGTTATAATTTCTGCCATGTGACTTGTACATCCTGTGTTTCAAACACAAGCTCCTAGCACATGAGCAAGGAAAAGCTTAGAGTTCCTGTCCACAGGCATGTCCCCACATGTCCTAATGACTCAGGGATAACTCCTGGCTTCTCTCCCTGAGCTAATGATAGATTATTGTAAATTGCTAAATCTTGGTACAATAAGAATTTAAGAGAAGAAATTATTGCTGTAAACCAAACTCATGAAGGAGGACTAATATTTTACCTTATCTGCACACCTATTATAATTTTTAAAATATGGTAATAAAATGTCTCAAATATTACTTTTGTACCCTGTAGTTGGTCTCTCAAAAATGAAAAACGATTGAATAGTTTACAGTACTTAAACTAATTCAAAACCAAAACCCAATAAAGCAATCCTGAAAAATACCATAACCAGCAAGTCCTTGAAATAGTCATTCAGCCTTACACCCTGGTGCTTTAATTGGGGAGGTATAGAATATAAAAGGACGTTTGATGCATTAAACTATTAGTTTATGAACAACAGGACTCACATGATCTTAGAGTGCGTTGAACAGAAAATTGATGGCAATATCCAAATGCCTAGTGTACCCCTCACTGCAGAACTGTCAAATAACGCCAAAAAAAATAATCAATTGCTTGATACTACCCTATTTGGGGTTCAGATTTGTATCATTGGAGCAAGTTGTAAATGCAATCTGCATTTAAACAGTTTTGTCCTGAAAGGTGGCAGGCACTGTTATGCAATTTTTGTAGGATTATGGTCCTCATTGATTATGCACTGGAACACAGGTAATATTAATCTTTTTTTTGTCACTTCTCCTAAATTCAGGTTCCAAAACAGAAAAAAAGGTGAATTGCTTTGAGTATTGAGAGTCCAGTGATTTACGTTTAAACCCCTCTTTGAACTAACAGCTTTTGTAGCTGCCAACAGGAATAAAAAACACTTTGCATTTTCTTGCATAATATACCTCCATGACACAGTATTAGTTCTCTTCAGCCAGGATAAGGAATATGCATCCATTCTGTTAGATAAGAAATTATCTGTCATTTTAGGGACAGAACTTGCAAGATTCTGGTAATAAGTATTCTCAACACCTTTTAGGAAGCACTACTCATCTGAAATGTTCAGACCCTTTTATTACAATAAATTTGTCCTATTTAATTAAAACAAATGGTTTTCCAGGAAGAATTGAAAGGATAGGGTTTTCTTCTGTTGACCAGATTCAGATATTAACATTTGTGTTAAGCCTTGCTTTTTTTCTTTCAATCTTTGTTAATATAACTTGCAGTGTTTGCCACACAGATACCTGAAGCATTTTTCATAGTTTTTGCATTTTTTTTTAATAAGACAGTTTGTCCGGGAAAGTCTGTGACCTTTCACACTTTCTCTGGACTGATCTATTGGGCCACTCTTGTTGTAATCTTTATGAAAACACAATCAAAATTGAAGTATCTCATACATTTGTTTTTTCTTTTAACTTAAGCAGTTTGTTGTACTATAGTGACCCAGGGTTGTCTGGTACCAGGAGTTCTTTCCAATATTTTGTGTATAGTAGTTTAAAATGATTTATTAAATATCATTACGATATCATTTCTGTAGCATCAGATATGTAATATAGCAGTCCCCTGCACCCTGTCGGAAGGCCATAATTGCTTATACAGACACAAATCTCTTTGGGGAAAGCTTGAACCAGATGCATGAAATCAGGTCACCTTGACATTAACAGTTTTATGTGGAGAGTGTTTGTATTCCTTGATTGCTGCTATCACAGTACTTACCGTGCAAATTCACACTGAACGAGTCATGAGTAGCCTTCCTAGGAGTAGCCTTATTAGGCTGACCTGCGGAACCATCTGCCTGTTCCCCATCACTCTTGTATGAAGGAGAAGCTGCTTATCCAGCTAGTGGTATGAACTGAAATGTCAGCTATTAGTACTGGTCTGCGAGTCTGATTCCTCCTTGAGCATCCTTAAAATGTCCCGCAGCTATTACTTTCTCAGACTGGTGAGACATTTGCAGTATTTGCAACCCTGACTGCACTAAAAATCATAAGTCAGGCTTCAAAATCAAGTTTTAAGATCATGAGATTTAAAAAAATATAATATATGGGTTCTTTTTATTTACAATCTAGCTTTTGATCCTTCAGTATTTGCCAGGGTCACATTTTCAAGCTTTTCTCTCAACCATCAGGATGAGAAACTTGCATTATTTTTCTACTGAAACCTGAGATCTTTTTAATCACTTAGCTTGAGGAGCAGGAGCTTTAAGGAAGACACAAAGTATCACAAAACATGATGAAATCATGTCGGTTGCAACACTGCAATAGGGTGACAGTGAATGGGGAATTGGAGGGAAAATGGTATTTCCTTTAGCCCACTGTAGAAGCAGTTGAGGAAATGCCTCCAAACCGTGGCAGGGAGCAGGTTGTTCCCCTCTGACCCGAGAGGCAGGTAAAGGATTTTAGACAAGTGGGCTGGGACAGGGACAATGTCCGAAGTACATTTAATCTGGGTAAACTTCAGCAGGGTATTAGGCAATGGTGAAATCTTTCTGAGGACTTCCAAGAGATCAGGACCAACTCCTAGGATGTGCTACTTTGCCCTTAGTCCATGTGGGCTGCCTTGTGTAAGGGTAGATCCTCCCATCACTAGACCAATTAGAGTGTCTTTGGTAAAATCTGGGACTCTTCACACCCAAACTTTTTCAAATAACCAGTTGCTTTTGAATACAGTTTTTCATGATCACTTCCAGTAGACAGAGTGCAAGTAGTGTTTTGCCTGTGTAAACGTTATCATATGCAGGTGTACCTTGCACTTGCTTGCTGTTCAGTAATAGTATTTGTGGACCCTGCTGCCATGTATTAAAAACTCCTGGGGGTGCTTTAATCTTCTCCGATTTCAAAGCAAGGTAGATCAAAATGCACTTTGAAAATTTAAGCACACGGCGGTACAGTCCAGATGAACAGATAGTGTCCAGCAGGCGAGTGAGTGCAAGGTAGATTTACATCCCAGCTTGCAGCTCACTGTTTGTTTACATTGGTCTAGTTATATTTGATATCTAATATTCAGCATTATAGTGAGATTCTATTTGCAGAAAAATATTTCAGCAAAAGCAAACAAAGTATATGGTCCCTCCTTTTTGGCAGGATGCGGGATGCATTATGACTAATGTGTGTAGATTGTTCTACCAGCTGAACGCCTATGTCAGTCAAATAATTGCATAATTCACTGTCTGAGATGATGAGGGGGGAGGGAAAATTTACCCCAGTGAGAGGAGACAGACACAATCTTATATAACACTTAATCCCCAGGGTAAGACCTTACAGAAGTGCATCCTGAAATTCATATAACGGAAACAATTTAATGTGACAGCTAACTTTGTAAAGACTGCACTGATAATTTGTATGCAAAGGACTTCATTTTGTCGTACCGTATTATGCATAGAATAGAGTCATACATTTCAAGTAAAATACATTTTAAATTTGCATGGGAGCAATCCATTTAAATGGGAGCTGAAAGGGAGTCCATGTGCATTGCTTGGAAAGTACCCCTCACATTACATAAGGACCAGTAAAAAAAAGAGTGCTCTATCTCTCTGAACCAGCAGTTTGCCATGTGTGCTTTTGTAATCCACATGCCTAGTAGGGAGAGAGATTTCTTTAAGAGATCTGTTTGGGGGGGGGGGGATGGCTATAATTGCCCAGGGGCCTGGTGATTTTAAAAGGGCCGGACCATGGGAAGGGGGTGAAGCTTCCCCTTGGGAAGGCTAGCGCCTATTCCCGTCTGTAATGTGTCTGTGGCTCTACCCATATCCTGCCCCAGACCCGCCACTTCTCCCATTCAGCCTGCTCACCACCGTGTCCCTCCCCCCATTTCTACTCAGCCCCCTCCTCTCTTCCACACACCGCCTTCTCTGCTTGGCTTCTTTGTCACTGCATTCCTCTTCCCCGCTCCGCCCCCTTGCCATCACATGCTGCATACATCCCTCATCTCCTCCCCTTCTTGCTTCCCCTGCCACTGCTTGCCACATCTCTCCTCCCTGCTCAGCTCCCCACTGTCACTTGCCACCTGGTGGAAGGGGGTATATGGAAGAGAGGATGGGGAATCGAGCAGGAAAGGGGGCAGGGCCTGAGGTGGAACTGTGGTGTGGCATGAGGCGGAGCAAAGGTGAGGTGTGGGTGGGGCCATGGATAGAAAAGGTGAGATGGGAAACTAGTCTCACCAAGGAAACTTCACCTGCTGCCCATGGTCATAAATCTCAGTCATCTGAGATGAATGGAGTGGGGGGCCATTGACTGTTCTGCCTTGGGGCCCAGAGTTGTCAGCAGGCCTGATTGTGATATAGGAATGAGCTGAGTCTGGGATCTTGTTGCTAGGCAGATGCACATTTAGCTCTCCACACTCGGAAGTTTTTAGAATTGGGTCTTGGGTGAAGTAGTTTTGGGTATGCTGTATAGGTTTCCTGTTGCTGGACTCCATGAGAGCAAATGGTCAGGGCAGTTGCTTTGCAAAATGCCATGTGCCCCGTGTGGGTTAGGAGAAGCTGAGCCCAGGAGCAGAAAGTGGCTAGCTCTGAAGCATTTTGCAGCAGGTTACTGATATTGTTATCCCTCCAACACGGAAGTCCTGGCAGTGTTAATTATAAAAAAAAAAAAAAGGGAAATTTGGAGCAAAAACATTCTTTAAAAAAAATTTTAATTGTATACTTCGAAAATTTGATTTTTAGCCAAACTGTTTTAGTTAAATTGACTCAACTAGTATGATTCATCAATTTCTCTCTTCTTTAAATGTGATAATTAGGAAAGTCATTTATTTTGATAGTCTGAGTTTGTATTTTTCTTGTAACAAGGTTTTTTAAAAATCTTAACTGAGTGGTTGGTTAATTAGTTAGTTGACTAGCTAACTGAATGATTTCAGAAGAGGAGGAAGAGACAAAGTATTCATGCATTCCAGCTGAACATTTTTACAAGCAAGTAGAAGGAAGGTGTTGTTTTTGACTTAGACTGCATAGATTTTGTGATGGAAGACTCTGAGACTCAGATGAACTCAACCTAAGCTTTTGGGAGCTCTGCATTTCTTCCCACTGTGTTTCTGTGGGGACTGGTCTGTTTAGATTTAATTTTTCTTTTTCTATATAACTGAGGATAATGTATGTGGCTTATAAAATAGGATGTTATATTGTAAAAATTGTTTATTATGTTTATCAAAAGATTTTATAAAGTTGATACTTAATTCTTAGTTAATTTATTTTGGACTTGATTGTAGGGAGACTGACCCTGTGCAATCCTTGCTGAAAATCTCAGTGACTGAATTCTGGGTCTCCAGGGGTTTTTTTTGGAAGTTGGGGGGATTTTGGGTAGTGGAGAAGGGCAATGAAGTAAACTCTAGCCCACCCAAAGGTTTCAGTTTCATCTAGTTATCTCTTAGCTAGTTTCTCCTGTATCCTCATGAGAAAAAATTGCTATTGAAGTACAGTGGACATTCAGGAAAATAAAAATGGATAGTGGAATGATGAATATTTGTCTCAACTACCCTGTAGAGTATAAATGAATGGGCAAATATTTTATCCACAGCATTTGGATAAATATATGCTCCAAAGAGAAGGTTAATAAGTGACTTGATTACAGCCTGTAAGTACCTACATAGGGAAGACACATTTAATAATGGTCTCTTCAGTCTAGCAGAGAAAGATATAGCACAGTCCAAAGATATGGCTAGAAGTTGAAGCGAGACAAATTCAAACTAGAAATAAGACATACATTAATAGTGAGACTAATTAACTGTTGGCGCGATTTGCAAAAGGTTGTGGTGGATTCTCCCTCACTGATGATTTTTAAATCAAGCATGGATGTTTTCCTAAAAAATATGCTCTAGGAATTGTTTTGGGGAAGTTCTATGGCCTATATTATACAGATCAGACTAGATGATCATAATGGTCCCTTCAACTCTTAGAATCTGTGAATTCTAGGGCTGGAGATGCAGACAGCTAGGGGTGATTGCCCCCAAGCTCCAGTGGAGCAGATATATGAGCACTCTAACTCTCTGCCTCTCTAGCATACAGTCTGGAATGCTCTAGTCAGCTTCAGGCAGAAAGTGCAATTGACAAAAGCGTTCCTGACCAGCATCCAGGAAGCCCAAAAAAATCTGTTTTGGTTTCTCTCAAAACAGAATTTTTTGAAATCCCTTCCTAAAAAAAATGTCATGTTTTTGATGTTTTGAGAAGGGATTTCTGTTTTATAGCAAGCTCTAAAAGACAGTGTTTTCTTGACTCACAGAGATATTATAAGGCTAAATACATTAAACATTTTAGGTGCCCAGAGACTAAAATAATAGGGACACACTAATAAGTTTCTTCACAAGCTGAGGGAAAGAAATAATTTCTAAGTACTAACGCCACCTTGTTCTTCAAACTTAATGAGGAGTCAAACAGGACCTTAGACAACTTTGACAAATGAATACTGTATGCCTTCAATAGAAAATGGAAAGAATATTTTGGCTAGTTCTTCAAAGTATTTCCTGTTGCTCACGAACATCACTTCAGTCTTACCTAAGTTCAGCTCGGGTCAACTGTTCTTCATGCAAGAGATGATTTCATTTCAGGCCATAAATCTGTCCACCATTTGTGGTAGTCCATGGAGTTGGCTGGACATACCAAGGGTGGCATGTTACAAGTGTGTATGCTCCCTGGACTGCCCATGTGGTGGTGAAGGCCTGCATGGCCCTGAACTAAGAGATCTAGTCATAAGGCAAAAAACCTTCAATATTCTTGGCTTGCCTTAGATAAATTCCAACCAAAAAAGAAATAAGCATCTGTGACCCATCCGTACCTAGGGCAGCCATTTGAAAATGCCAAAGTCAAGGCAGGCTATAAAAGGAGAGCAGATTCTCACAGGACTGGTGGGTGACAATGAAGTCAGGCTTCCCAACCAGCCACAAACAGCGCTTCTGATTCCCCACACTGGTTATCAAGAAGCCACTATACAAATACACACAGCCCCCTTTACTGCATTTCATTCTCTGGCTCCCAATCAGCCAGTAGGTCCAGTAAAGAGACCAGTTATTTAAAGTCTATGGTCTTTACTAAAACGGTTCTCCTGATCCCAAAGGATCAGCCACAGTACCAGATCAATATAAGTTTAGATCTTACCCAAAATACCACGCTGCCAGACAATCCTTTAGTAACTAAAAGTAAAGGTTTATTATAAAAAGAAAGAAACAAACAATAATAAAGGATGAAAGCAGACAGATACATGCAAATGATTTGAAAGTCCATATACATCAGGTTTCTAGAAGAATTGTGGAGTTTGCAGGTTTGTATTGTCCCTCTGGTATACATCCAGTACCTGGATGGGTCTCAATCCTTTGTTTCACAGCTTTAGTTCAGTTGTAGATGAATTGATCCAGAGGTAGATAGATGGCTGAAAGCTGAACACGGCTGAAGACAAAATGGACTCTGAGCCTCTGCCTTTTATGTCCTCTGGCCCATGCCATGCTGCTTGTGGAATGTTACAGGAACTAAAATGGAGTCCAGAGTCACATGAGCAAGTCCTATGGACTCATTGGGTATATCCCTGGCTTCTCCACCTGGGCCCCTTGCACCTGTGAATGTCTTAATGGGCCATTAAACAGGCTATTGTTATAGCCATCCTGTCTAAGGAGTGGCCTAGAAACAGCCCAATATGAAATACAGATATATCAACCGTATCCATAACTTCCATTGCACACATAACACATGGACATAAACATTAGCATCTTACTTAGCACATTATAGCCTTTCTAACAGTACCTTACATGGCATCTCTCACATGGATTACTATGATTTTGATATACTGATATCAAATAATACAATAAATGCCCCTCCTCCCCCAATCCAGCCAGCGTGACATCCCGAATGTGAGATTATTGTAGAAGGAAGTAATCAGAGCTCCTGAATACACCTCAAGGGCCTCCTTTACC
Organism: Mesoclemmys tuberculata; assembly: GCA_007922155.1. Classification (NCBI taxonomy): domain Eukaryota; kingdom Metazoa; phylum Chordata; order Testudines; family Chelidae; genus Mesoclemmys; species Mesoclemmys tuberculata. Next base: position 1,615,904 of record ML675605.1, read on the forward strand.
CAGCCAGCGTCACAGCATCATCTGTAACAAAATGTAAACTGCATTCTCATATCATCTGTCCCACAGCCCACCACCTCCTAAGGAAATAAATTAGCCTTGTGGCCTGCCCGGAATGTCAACAAAATCGGGGTCTGTCATACCGAAGGAGGCTGAGAATTCTATTGTTGAGGGCCTTTTGTGGGGAACATGGTTGGGACTCATAATGTCTAGAACAGGGAGGAGAAGGCTGCCTTTTCCCAGCCTCTTAACCCTTATATGATGAGGGGAAGGTGGCGTCCAACCACATTGCTAGGACTAGTCGTGGGGATGGGGAAGGACTGACAGTAGCCCTCCACAAGACAAAAAAAACTAAGTAAGAAATCATGACCTGCATTGTCTGAATTGTTACTGGGTAGTTCCAATGACTTAACTTAAAGTTGCAGTCTAATTAACCACATTCACTGCATCTTGGTATTCTTCACACATGTCCAGGACAATACCAGATAGCAACAAATGCAGACTGTGGAGCACCAGATAGCACCCAGTGCAGATTTGTAATGTTCTCTCTACATGAGACATCAGTTAATAAGCAAGCAGCCAGACCCAGCAGCATTGTACACTTTTGGGTCAAGTACCCCATATAGTCTCAAGACAATAGTCTACTGTCTAAGTGACATTTATTACATTGGTGAAGCCTTCATCTAAAGAAAAGGTAAAACCAATGGAAGTCCTGTAGCACTTTAAAGACTAACAAATTTAATTTTTGCAGGTATGAACAAATTCGTTAGTCTTTAAAGTGCTACAGGCCTCCTGTTGTTTTTGCTGTATACAAACTAACACGGCTACCCCTCTGGAACTAAAGAAAGGATCTCATTCTTCTTGCCAGACATAAATGTAAAACATCCTTTTTTACCCTCAGATAGGAGCTGTGGCTGTCTGTACTGCAATAAAACACCTGTGCATGGCCTGTGTTTACTGATTGAGGCTCTCTGGGCTCAGGCTGCAAGGCTATAAAGCTGCAGCGCAGTTATTCAAGCTCAGGCTGTAGTCGGGGCTCTGGGATTAATATCTTCCACCAGTTCCAAATTTTTTTTCTCCCAGCCCAGAAACATTATATGCATCTTGTTTGAACAGAGCTTCAGCCAGGCACCAAGCTCTGCCAAGACACTGAGCCCTGCTGCATTCTGATAAGTGCATTATTGACATGTTTAATTTCCTGTACTCTACACCATGCAATGGCCGACGTGAATTAATTATCTGTGCAATGGAAAACCCAGTTGTGAAGGGTGGGGGTCTGATCTATATCTGTTTTGTTTCATTGCATCTATTCCATGGCTCTAGCTAAGGGATGTAGCAATACTTTATCCCCCCCTCCGCTGTTAATAAGCAATGTCTCATCCAACTCCTGGTGTGCCTACTCCAGCAGGTGAGTTTGAAGCAAAACTCAATCACTCAGTGTTTGCAGAGAGCAAACAGAAAAGAAGTGCAAACACAGCCAGAGTTAATTCCTTTTTGAAACTGGTACCTATACTTGTAGGGTTTTTTATACTACTCTCCCAGCTAATAGCAATTCTTGTGTCTCCATTCATTTCTTTTGCTGCTGCATAACAAAATCCCTGAAGCCTGCTGCTAGACCAAATTTTAAAAATCATGAAATAAAATAGATCTAACCTTTTCTTCATTCTTGTATACTTCCTGGCTGCTCTGCAAGGCTGACTTCAGCTGGTAACTTCAGCCTCAGTGCTGCGTAGTTCAGAGACTTCTCACACAATCGGACAGTTCTGAGTCACACAATACCAAACTTGGCAGCTGAAACAGACATGAAGGGCAGCAGGTAGAGGGTTTAAAACAAAAAGAGGTTAAAATAAATGAGCCCAATTTGTGCCTATTGTGACTTGGACTTCACTGGGATGAATTGAGCTTAATGTATTTATTATTATTCTAACTGGGAGAAGACAAAGGAAGAGGAAGAATTCTTTTATTAAGTGATAATGTTTTGAGTGAACACATGCCGGTCAGCTGGGCATTTGGTTTTTATGAAAGGGGTTAGGACGGAATAGGGGAGCTTTAGGAGAATTTATGCTTAGTCACCACTAAGTGATACTGTAGTTCTTTCTGTCCTTGTGACTAAGAATCACAGAATTGGACCCTGACAAAGCGCAGGAGTAACATTAAAGAGAAATAAACCCATTTCTATTTCAGTTTGGCAGAAAGCCTTCTTGTCCTTAGTAAATATCACACAAATCTTCTGATAACCAAATAGAGTAGTGGGCAAATGAGGGTAAGGCGATGACTCATTAGCAGAGGGTTGTATCTACAGTCCAGCGTCTCAAGTTGAGAAGTAGCATTGGTTTTATTAAGAGCCATTAAAGATAATCTCCAAAGAAAATTAATTGTGCCCTTTGTGATGTGTAAATAGATGTGTGGTAGGATATTCTCTTCCCCTCTACCCCAGTAAGAAATATAAGGAATAGTAAATTTTATATTCCCTACTTTTCCTTAGGCCTGGTCTACACTTACCTTTCAGATTCGGCAGCAGTCGACAGGAGATACACAAGTGCCATAAATCACCTGTATATCTCCCATTGACTTCACTGCATCTGCTCCATGCAATGTCCACACTGCACTGCGCCGACAGGAACAGTATTCTCTTTGACGCAGTGTTACGCCACATATAGGGTGGTTTTCCTACATCGATTTCTGGATTGACTGAGTAGGTCTACACAGACCACTCAGTAGATCCAGAGACATCGAACTTACGGCGGCAAATTTGCCACCATCAGTGTAGACCCAGCCTTAGACTCGTTAAGGGAAGGGGCAAGACAACACTGAATTTTTTGCTAACAGTTAAGTCAATGGGACTACTTATAAGTGAAGTTATGCATGTGTATAAACTTTTGCAAGAAAGGACTGTAACCCGTCCGTGCCCAGGGTAGCCCACTGATAATGCCAGGGTCAGGGCAGGCTGCAAAAGGAGAGCAAATTCTCCCAGCACTGGTGGGTGACACTGCAGTCAGACTTTCCAACCAGCCGCAAACAGTGCTTCTGATTCCCCCACACTGGTTATCAAGAAGTCACTGTGCAAATACACACAGCCCCCTTTACTGCACTTCAGTCTCTGGCTCCCAAACTGACACTAGGCCCAGTAAAGAGACCAGTCATTTAAACTCAATGCTCTTTACTAAAAGATTCCCTCTGATCCCAAAGGACCAGCCACAGTACCAATTCACTATAAGTTTGGATCTTACCCAAAATACCACGCTGCCAGCCAATCCTTTAGTAACTAAAACTAAAGGTTTATTAATAAAAGAAAAACAAACAATAAGAGAAGTGTTAAAGGCTTAAAGCAATCAGATCATACAAATGATTTAAAAGTCCATATACATCAGGTTTCTAGAACAATTGTGGAGTTGCAGGCTTGTATAGTTCCTCTGGTATACATCCAGTACCTGGATGGGTCTAAGTCCTTCAGTTCAGTTGCAAAGTGTGTTGATCCAGAGGTGTGTCCGCAGCTGGACAGGAACGAGGAACAAGACAAAGACCAAATGGTTTCTGTGGTTTGATCTTATATACCCTCTGTTACTGGCCATGTGGCTTGTGGAATTTTATAGGAACCAAAATGGAGTCCATAGTCACATGGGCCAATCCTGGTAACTCTTCAGGTATGCCTTTAGTTTCTTCCTAGGCCTTTGGCTTCTGTAAATGTCTTGATGGGCCATTAAGCAGGCTATTGTCCTGCGGCCTCTCTGTCTGGAGTGTGTCTTTTACAGCACAGTTTGAAATACAGGTATATCAAAGATCTCCATAACTTTCCTCCCACATATTACACATGAACACAAATATTATCCTCTTATTTAGCATATCATAACCTTTCTAACCACACCTGACATGGTATGTCTCACATGAATCACTATGATTTTGACATATTAATGTCAAACAACACAAACGCGCCCCCCCCCCCCCCCAATCCAGTCTGCATGACAGGGACGTAGGTGAAATTTATCCTAGTGCAGATGGGCTGCACGAGACTCTGTCCCCCAAATAAGCTGCACTTCAAAGGCTTAAGTATTTTTATGAGATACACAGTGATTTGTGCAGGCTGGCTGGCCTGTGTAAGGACGGCAGAAGGTGGCTCTAGCTAACATGTTTATTTTTACATACAAAAAATTACAAATAACTCTATCATGCACAATTTTTGAATGGTATAAATTTTTGATAGCTGAATTTTTCCAACAGTCCAATTTGGTTTTCACCAGTTAGAACCCTAAAAAGCAAAAACATACACAAGCCCAAGAAATTAACTGATTTATTTGTATGTCACCAGATAATGAAAGCATCAAGAAAATTACATATTGTAATTGTCTGGGTTTATGGCTAATGCATGAGAGATATTTTAACTAATTCAATAGTGCAAGCATTAAAGTTTTTCCAGAATCAATATGTATCTTAATGCATGAAATGTATGTATCATGAAATGCATGTATCCTAATGCATGAAAGCCTCTTTTAGAAGAGTGTGTGACTATAAATTATAGACTTCCATGGTAACATCTACTCCTTTATTTTTTCCTTTTTACTATATTTCTCTTCTGGGCTTTGCAATAGAGTGAATTATAAAGGGATTTTTGCACACAAACAGAGCACTAAGTATGAAGTATTAAAGAAATGTGAATTAAGCGTTATATGGAAAAAATTAAACTTGTTTAAGCATTGATTTTCAACATGTGACACAACAATAAGTTATATATTCAGAAATGTAACAACCATTATAAGTGGGACTGGGAAAAAAAGACAGGGTATTGACATAGGTCGGATGTGTCTAATGGAAGTATATCAGATTGTAGATCGTGTTTTCTGCCTAGTGTTGCACTTTTTTAAGTTTGTATGAATTTTATACTTGTGATAGGCACTGGATTAGCAGACCTGAACTGAAAAATTGCTCTAAGACCATAAAGCAAGTACCACCCCAAAAGTGGATATTAGAATCTCCACCAACCATAGTATTTCACTATATTTCATGCCAGACTTGAAGTGCTGTGTATATATGGGTGTCAAAGACTAAGTCATGGGCCTAGTTATAGGCTAGACTTTCTGCATGAATCAGTAAGAGCTGAATCCAGATGATACCGGTCCAGGAACAAAGCCCAAGGTCACAGCTGGCAGCAAGAGACCAAAGCCTAAGTCAAAGGTTTAGCTGGAGTCGCACTCAGAAGGCATAGTAGAGGGTAGGAACTGGGAGTCAGAGTTTAGGAAGGAGCTAGGGTCTGGAGTAGACACAGACTGGGGCTGGAGCAAGGCTAGAGATAGTGGAGGCAAGAACAGGACCAAGTACAAGTGCAGGCCAGAATGCATTGAGCAGTCACTGGACTACTACTGAACTTAAATTTCAGCCTGAAGATTCCTGCAGCCAATCAGGTGGTATGATTGATCAGACAGCTTCTACCAGGGCCAGCTGTGCTCACTGGGTTGCCTGGAGACTGGCTTTGCTACAGGCTGCCCCCTGACCATACCCTCCTGTGACAGGGTGTACCAACCCCTAAGATCCCCTATTGGAGGCCTCTTGGCTCTACCACATCCCCTCCCAGGAAAAGTGCCATAGAAATGAGTCCTCCAGACTGCCTGGAACAGCTGCAGGGAGATGCTAATTGTAGGGACCCCCACAGGCCACAGGTGGAATGGCCTAATCTCTGAGGAGGAAGATGAATCAAGCTCAGAGAGCATGCTGAAGACCCAGAGAAGTGTAAGCATTTGTGGACTTTGAATACCCTTGGAAGTAGACTGAATTGAACTAGTACCTCACTTGGATAGCAAGGGCCAGTGAGGCTTGCAACCAAGCAAAGAGTCTGCAGGGAGGAAGTCCCGGGGGGCATTGCTCAATTCCAGGGCAGGAACCTTCTGAGAGAGATCCTAGAAGGGACTGAGAGAGAGCTTGTACATATGTGCCCAGAGAAGGCTGCAAGTGAAAACATTGCCAATAAGTGTACTGTGATGAGCCCTATAGGACAGATTGAGGATCGAGCCCAGGGATGAGGCCACAGAAGACTTATAGAAGGTACTGTGATAGGCCCTATTGGACTCGAACTGAGCCCAAGGATGAGGTTGCAGACAAAGACTGTACTGAAGGCACTGAGATAGATCCTGTTGGAATTGTACCCTGGAAGGATTCTGTGGTTGTTTTGCGCATACAGACTGTATGTGACTTGGTCAGAGGTCTGAGTTGCTGAAAAATCTGCCAGAGAAAATAACTGCCAGAAGGGGTCACCACAGGAATTAACACAGAGGGAGTGCAGGTACAAACACCCAGCTGGCAAGGTGCTCATAGGAGATGAGTACACCCATTACACCTCCCATCAAGGGTGCCTCCTAAGGGACATAGAATCTGGTTTCAGGGGGTATTTCTAAAAAGGCATGTAGAAGTTCTGGAGAATGAACACTTTCTACCAGTCCCATGATCACTTTTCTGGTCCATAGCCCTCCCAGTCCATCAGATATGTGAATTTGTTCTACAATCTTAAATGGGCTAGGTACAGATCATCCATTTTGGTTGAGTGACAGGTGGATTTTAGGTGTTTGATTTAGCCAGATTTTATCTCCTACAGAAAGGGTTGGTGTGGCTTGGCATTTTTGTTTGGCATGACCTTTATATGTCTCCTTGGAGACTTCAAGGTGTTCGGTAAGCTCTTGGTGGACCCAGTGAAGGTAGGCAACTAGATCTGCAGTGACGAGGACTAAGGAGTCTGGAGGTGCAACCAGATAAAGTTGAGGGTGGAAACAGTTGTTTGTATAGAATGGACTAGGTTGGCCAGATGCATAGGCGGAATTGTTATACATTAACTCTACTTATAGCAGTAGAATGACCAAGTCATCTTGACCATAATTGAGAAAACAATCATGATATGGCTCAAGGACATGGTTCACTTGTTCTGTCTGGCTGTTGGTTGTGAATGATAGGCCAACAAGGTGAGCAATTTCATAAAAAATGAAGTGAATTGCAAACCTCAATCTGAGTATGTGCTCTTCTTGGAAGCCATGGAACTGAAAAAGATGAGCTGTGTTCTGGGCATCTGGGAGGCTGCAAGCAGAAATAAAATGCACCATGTCAGTAAGGAGATCAACACCACCAAGGATGAGGTGCATTCCTGGGAGTAGGGTACCTCTATAATGAAGTTCAAGAATACCAGGGCCCAAGGTCAAGCTGGGGTAGGCACAGGCTGAAGAAGACTGAGTGATTTGGCACATGGGAACTTGCTCTAGCAGCACAGATCATATGAATTAATGTAACTCTTACATCAGGATTCAACCTTGGTCACCAGAAATTCCATAACACTGTCTTGGGTTTTGAAGTGGCCAAAATTGCTGGTGATTGATGCATTGTGGGCTGGTCTTCTGGGATATAAAGATGTCTTCCACGATGATAAATCAGATCATCCTTCATTTGAAACACTGAGCTGGGCAGAACTTTTGGAGCATCTAGGATCTGAGAGATCTTAGTAGCTGGGAGGTCATGGGGAAACTGGAACGAGAGGGACATCAGGTCCCTGTTTGCAGCCCCTTGAATAAAATTTGATGGATGTAAAATGGTAGTGAAGAGAACTGTGCCTGATTCACCGGATAACACAAGATGAATACAGTATCTGCCTTCCTATCCCATGATCCAGGGAGGTAGGTAATGACAAAATCAAGTCTGGTGAAGAAAAGACACCAGTGGACCTGTTGCTGGTTAAGATTTTTAGTGGTCTGAAGGTATTTCAGATTCTTGTGATCATTAAGGACCTGGACAAGGAACTGAGCACCTACTAAAAGGTGGCAGCTTTTGAAGAATAGAAACTTTATCACAAGTAACTCTTTGTCTCAGATATCATAATTCTTCGGTGGGGGGGTTAGTTTTCATAACTAAAAAGGTATAGGCATGGAGTTGGTTATGAGAGCCAGTGTGTTGTAACAGAATGGCTCTGATGGCAAAGTTTGAAGCATTTCCCTCTACGGTGAACAGCTTGTCAGGATATGGCTGCATCAGACTGGGAGCTGAGCTAAAGAAAATCTTTTTAGCTGATGAAATGTGGACTTTTTGGTGACTGGACGAAGTGGACTCCTTTTCAAAGAAATGCAGTATAGATGAACTTAGGCATGGGTGAGGGGTGGTGGCCCTCCTTTACTGTCAACCTCAGAGGGAGGCCACACCTTCTGACAGCTTCGCCCTGCAGGAACAACTTCTATCGGAGGAGAGATTATTAGTTCTTGGGACTCCTTGGTCAAATCTGGCAGTCACAAAGTCATGGGCTATCAGCCATCAGGCAGGGGGGGCAAACAAGCTGTCTAAAGCCCTGGCTCTGAGGCAGGCAGGACAAGCAAGCAGCCTATTGCCTCTAGCACAGGGGATTAGTGGGGATACAGGCCTCCTGGCCCAGTTAGGGGTGTTTGCTGCATCAGGGGTGGTGTGGTGGGGGGGGAAGGAAGTAGGGGGACGCACACTTTCCCAACCCCACTGCATCCTAACCCAGGGCCCTAACCGTGGTGGAGTTCTGCACCATTGGGTCGGCAGTGCTCTGGCCAAAACGTTGCAACTGGTGTTCCAAGATAAGCACAGATGGACTGTGGGCAGCTATCCTTGGACTACTTCCTACCCTGTGCTGAGGTGTACCTGGTCCCAGGGTCATCCTTCACATCCTCGGGTTACACAGCCACTGGTAACCCCAGAAGTTCCTCAGCATTGGGCATCTCCAGAAATTCTAAGAGTTTGGGGTTGTCAGTGGTGTCACTAGTGGGCTCAGGGGACAGCAGAAGGCATCTGTCTCCCTCATCATCTGCTGCTCAAGTGAGGTACTGGGCCCACCTCTTATTTTTCTGGTTCCTGTCCCACCCCTCTGCTTCCAGTCTGGTGGGTGTAGACTTCTGGGTTCCACCCACCAGGAGGTGGATGGGCATCCCTCAGTGTCTATCTCAGAGGGAGGCCATGTGTCCTGGCTAGACACCCCTCTCCCAAGCTCTGCTCCCATCCTCCAAGGCTGGTCAAGTCCCTTCCCCCATCCACGACAACGTGTCCTCATTCACATGCTCCCAACTGGCCCAATGCTGCAAGGTAAAGGCAAATGAATGCAAGGTCAGGTATCAGCACATTAGCTGAGTGTTGGTGTCCTTCATTTGCTGAAGCCACTTTTAAGCTGCATGGACTGTTACCTCTACAAAGGGGATTTCAAGGAGATAATAATGAAGGTCCTCCACCACTCAGTGCTTCTTTCTTGATCATGGTGTAGTTCTGCTCCTTTGGGAATAGTTTGCAGCTCATGTAGAGGATTTGGGTGTTCTTCTCCATCGACATCCTGGGAGATAACAGCACCCAGTCTCATGGTCAAAGTGTCTGTTTGGCCAAAGTCGGAGCTATATAGCATGGGCTTCTTGCAGAGTGTATCTTTCAAGGTTTGAAATAGCTTTTCACACTTGGGCATCCACCATACGCATATGGACTGGTACTTGGTGAGAGGGCTGTCAGGAGTGCTACAACGATGGCAAAGTCAGGGACAAAGTGCCAGTAATATCCTACCAGTCTTAGGAATTGTCAGACTTTTGTTTTGGTAACTGGGGCGGGCTGTTCCTGGATGGCTTGCATCTTCCCAACTGGAGGTTACACCATACCTTGTCCCATTCACCATCCAATTCAGCAGTTCTTAGGACTGGTGGTAAGGCCAGCCTGCCTGAGGGTTCTCAGAACAGCTACCATCTAGTTGAGGTGATCCTCCCAGCGGCGACTATAAATGACTAAATGTCGTCCAGGTATGCAACTGCATACTCAATGTGGGACTGCAGGAGCTGGTCCATCAGCCTCTGGAAGGTCACAGGCCCAATGGAGGTTGAAGGGCATCCAGGTGAAGTGATAGAGTTCCTTTGGGGTGGCAAAGGCATCTTCTCATTTGACTCTGGCTCCAGCGGAACCTGACAGTACTCCTTCATCAGATCCAGGGTGGCGATATATTGGGCTTCTCCAAGGCGTTCAAGGAGTTTGTTGACACAGAATATGGGGTACACATCAAACTTTGAAATCATATTTAATCCTCTGGAAGTTGATACATAACCTGAGACCCATCTGGCTTGGGGACAAGCACCATGGGACTGCATCACATACTTGCAGATGGCTCTGTCATAGTAGTACGTAGCATAGGAGGGGTTGGGCAGCCGCTCAGACAACCTCTCCAGGACTGGTCTCTAAAACGTGGTGCACAAGGATGGTCTATCCAGTAATGATGGTGAACATTTTTGAAAAGGCCTCCAGGAGGTGTCATGCCTGCTTCTGCTGCTTTTTTGTGAGAGTGTCGCTGAGCAGGGTTTCTGGTAGATGAACTGTCTCAGGCACCCGAGGCCATAGTTCAGTCTCATAGGGGTATGGTGTGATCATTAACTCTTCCCGGTCGTGCCATGGTTTCAGCAGGTTGATATGGTACTTTTGTTGTTTCTTCCTGCGGTCTGGCAGATCCCATAGGTAACAGGGCCCAGCTGCTGGATGACTTCATACAGGCCTTGCCACCAGGCAAGGAGCTTGGACTCCTCAGAAGGGAACAGTAAAAGGACTGTCTCCTGGTTTGAAAGACCTAGCATGTGCTCCCCAATCAGAAGTCTATGCTTGGGCCCCTTAGGCAGCCTCAAGATTCTCCCATGAGAGTGTCCTGTACTGTGCTAAACTATCTTGGAGGTTGAGGACATACTGCAAGAGTCCTTGAGTCCGGAATGGTATCTGCTTTCAGTTTTCGCACATGAGGTCTAGTATTCTGTAGGGTTCATGGCCATATAATAGTTCAAAAAGGGAAAATTTTGTCAAGGCCTTTGGTACTTTGCATATGGCAAGCAGTAGGGGAAGGATAAAATTGTCCCAGTGGCGTAGCTCCTCAGGGGAGAACTTCTGGAGTGTGTGATTGAATTGCTCCAAAAGCCTGTCTCCCTGGGAGTGGTATGCTGGCACCCGAAACTGCTTAATTCCAGATAGGTCACACACCTCCCTGAGCAGTTGGGATGTGAAGTTTGTTCCTTGGTCTGAAAGGACTTTTCAAGGTAATGTGACCATGGCAAAGATTTTCATAAACTCTGTCATAGTGGTACGGGAGGTGGCATTTTTCAAGGGGATGGCTTCTGGAAAATGTGTGGCATAATGAATTACCACCAGAATGTATCTGAATCCTGCCATGCTCTTGGCGAGTGGCCCCTCTAGGTCCATTCCAATTCTTTCAAATGGCATCCGAACCACCTAGAGAGGAAACTGGGAACCCTTGGCACACTGGTCAAGACATTCCATAGTTCTTCACCTCTCGATAAAACCCTAGCCAGAAAAAGTGAGCCAAGATCTGAGCCAGGGTTTTCTACAGCCCCAGGAGGCCGGAGTCAGGAATGTCATGGGGCAACTTCAGAACAGCCTGCTGATGGCCCCGGGGTACAACCAACTGGGATCGGGTATCCCTAGTTCATGGTCCCAGTCAATGTGGTACAATCGGTTGATCATTCCTTAATTTGAACTGTGGCCATTGGTTGGCCCAGTGTGGGTTTGTTGCCACCCTGTCCATGTAGGCCAGACACTTGTATGCCAAAGTCAGCATTGAGTCTTCCCTTTGATCGCAGCAAAAATCTCCGTCCTAGCGCCTGGCTGTCTATCACGATGAGCTCCTACTGTACCAGCATCTGCACACACCTGGAGTCCACTAGCACCTGCATTCGCTGATTGGCCAGATCAGTGAGGATTGTCACTTTGGTGGTCAGGTGTCCATTGGGATTGGCCTTCCCCTCTGCACACCAGGCCAAATGAGCAGTCCATAGTCAGGAATTGTTATTGCTACAGGTACCTGAACTGGCCACACACAAAGCAGAGACCGAATTCAGGAGGAGTGGTCTGGGCCCTGGTTTCATGAGGGTGCTGCGGGGAATCCTAAAGCACAAGTTTCTTTTCTTGACCACACCCTGTGGCAGGTTTGTGGATCGTTGAGGTTGGTTGGGCTAGATGCCAGCCACAGCTACTTCTTTGGGCAGACTACATTTGGTGGGGCAGAGAAGCTGTGCCCAGAGAATTATGGATCATTATGGAGGCCCCAGGTGATGTTGGGTTTTCAGTTGCTAAGAAGTCTTCCATTGGGTGTAAGGCTTCACTTAGTGTGGCAGGATGGTGGCACATGACCCATGTCCTCCCCCGAGGTGGAAGCATATGCAAGAACTGTTTGGTGATCTGTTCAGCTAGCTCAGTGGCTGAACACTGTTCTGGCTGCAGCCACTGACAGCATGCAACCTTCAGTTCCTGGGTTACTAACTGGGGTCAAACCCCTGAGGGATATGTCTTCCCCTGCCCTCCAAACCGATGCTGAAAGGTTTCAGGGTTAAGGTGTGGGGTATCTAGGATAGCCACCTTCATGGCCCTGTAATCACGAGCCTCCTCATTGGGGAAGGCATGATAGGCTGCCTGGGGAGTTTCTGTAAAGTAGGGAGCCAGCAAGGTGGCCCATTGAGTAGGGCCCAGCCCACAGCTAAGGTGACATGCTCGAAAGTAATCAGGAATGCCTCTGTTTCATCTTCAAGCCCCAGCTTGGTGAGGCATTAGGGAGACTGCTGGGTCCATTGCACCCCTAGCAGCAGGGCCAGTTGGACTGGGCAGCAGAGCAGTCAGCTGCTGACAATGCTGCTGCTACTGTTCCTGCTACTGAGCCCCCAGCTCCTGGATCAGCTGCTGCCATTGTGTCCCCAGAGTCTGTAGCAGATGCTGCTTCTGAAGCTGAGTGGCTTGTTGCTGCTGTTGACTTTCAGCCCAACACTTTATCAGCTTGTCAAGATCCATGATGACACTTAGCTGATGGTTGGTCAAAACCATAGGCAGCCCCTCTTTGTCAAGGGGCAATGGTTGCCCGCATTCTCCACCATATGTAGATTAATTTAGGCCTGGGTGCGGAGGGGTGCCCTCCCTCAGTGTCAGCTTCCAGGAGGTATAATCTCAGAAAGAGAACATGTCCTGTAGGAACAACTTCTATCAGAGGGGAGATTAGGCATTTCTTGGGACTCCCTGAAGAAATATGGCAGTCACAAAGTCATGGGCCCCTGGCCCTCAGGCAGGGTGGGGAAAGCAATCTATTGCCTCTAGCACAGGGGATAAGTTGGGATACAGGCCTACTGGCCCAGTGGGGGTGTCTGTCCAAAGGGATGAAGTAGGGGGATGCTGCCCACGTGACTCCACTGCATCCCAGCCCAGGGCCCTAACAGTGGTGGAGTACTTTGCCACTGGGTTTGTGGGGATTTGGCTGAAACGCACAAGCGGTGCTCCAGGATGAGCACAGCCAGCACAACCAGTCCCTGGGCTACTTCCTACCCCGTCCCATGGTGTATCTGAGTCCCAGGTCATCCTCTGCTTCCTCGGGGTACACAGCCAGTGGTAACCCCAGCAGTTCTTCAGCACTGGGCATCTCTGGTGATTCTAGTAGTTCAGGGTTGTTACTGGAAAGGCAGGCATCTCTGGTGGGCTCAGGGGCTGACAGCAGGCGGGAAGCATCTGTCTCCATCTGCGTCTGCTGCTCAACAGAGGTACTGGACTTGCCTCTAATACTTCAGTTTCTGTCCCATCCCTCTGCTTCCAGTCTGGTAGACGCAGACATCTGGTTTCCACCCACCAGGGGGTGGATGGCCCTCCCTCAATTTCAATCTTGTAGGTAGGCCACACCTCTCAGCTACATGCAGTTATCAGGGCAACTAAGTGAAAGAATCCTTTGATAAAACTGGCAAACCCAAGAAACTGTTGAATGCTTATTATGATCTTTGGGGAATTCAACCTGGAGATGGCAAATACCATCTCACTGTATCATTGTTAGCCCTTTGTGGGAAGTGATATACCCAAGGAACTCAACTGTGTCTTTGTCAAATTCACATTTCATCCAGTTTGGCATAAAATCTGGATTTGGGTTTTGGTGGAGTTTGTGGAGAACGAGCCACACATGTTACTCATGCAGTACCTGGTTTTCAGAAAAAAAAAAAGATTATCTAAATCACAAATTGGTCCAATATGTCTAGAAAATTGATGAAATGCTGATATGTCCCCAGAGCATTACATAACCCAAAAGGCATAATGAAATATTTCAACGTCCTTATTGGGTGCGAATGCAGTCTTCCATTCATCACCTTCCCTGATTCAGACCAGGTTGTAGGCCTCAAGGTTCGGCTTAGTGAAAATCTTGGTTGAATGGAATCACTCAAAGAGCTTTTCATAAATGACAGGAGGATAGCAGTTTTGGACTATCAATTTGTTCAGAGTTCAATAGCCAGGACAAAGAAGTACGAGTCAATCAGGCAGCTTCTAAGAGGGACAGCTGTGCTAATTTGGTTGCTGGGAGATTGGTGCCAGTGACGGCTGGCCCCTGACACTGTATGAGGAAACAGGGCATCCTTTGTCTGTTCAAACCTTCACTTTGTGCTGAGAATAACAAGATTGTTTAGGAATGCAATTACAGTGGTCCTTTGTGTGCTGTGGGCACCTGTCCAGTGAGAACTGGAATGACCTCACAAACACGTTTCACGTGAGCCACCCAATTGTGATCAGATGATATAGCTTCTAGTCAATGTCAACCAGACATGGGTTTAGGCTAGTGAACTGAGATTGACATTCCATGTATCCCACTACAGTAAGCCAATCATTCCCTCTCCTTTATTCTTCAAGTTTTCTCATACAGGTTTTAAAATGAAATATAAGAAACCGGCTTTTGTGTTTGCACATACATATACACACTTCTACAAGTTAAAAACCGAGGCATATTTGAACTGCAAAATTTGATCCAGTTTTAGAGAACAACAAAGTTCAGAGGTGTTTGGATCCAAGGTTTCAGTCACTTATAACAATAGGCTCTATTTGCATAATTTGGATACAGAACCAAGTTTTGGTGTCGACTTCCTTCTCAAACTTAAGGGATGTTTAAATATGAAGGGTTTCATTCCCATTCCTGGTTAAAAATTATAGATATGTGAACCAAGTGCTACTAGTCACCGTTATGCTGATGCTGATAGGAGCCAGAGTAGAAAGGAATGGTTCAGGAAGCCAATAACAAGATAAAATCATTTTCTGGTGATTCTTTGTTTATAAGTTTTCACGCTTGCTGTCATAACATTTTAATACTCTTGTACTTCAGTAAGCCTATTTAAGTTTTCAACTGGCTTCACTCATCGATAATGTAAATATAAGCAAGTAAAACTAATCTCCTTCTAGTCATAAAATCTGTATTCACCTAGAAATGTAAAGCCTTTCTCTAGAGTTGTGAAATACAGGACATAGACTGTCTTACTTGAAAATTTCTCTGTTCAGTACCTGGGTCCAGTCTACTATGTACTGATCACTTCTTACTAGCTTCTATATGAACTCCTACATTTGAAGTTGAGTTGCTCAAAATAAGGCAGGTGGCATTCAACACCTCTCAGGATCAGGCTTATAACCGCAAAATAGCATGTGTATGTGTGCATGCATGTGTGTATGTGTGCATGCATGTGTGTATGTGCACTCATCAAATGAAATCAGAGTTTGCAGGTGAGAACTGGCCAGGAGAAATTTTTTCTCTAGATATTTATTTTTTTTTAAAAAGTGTCCATCTCAACTGTTCCCACTCCTGTTAGTAGCCAAAGCATATACATTTATGGAAAGGGTCCCAATTCTGCTACTGGGCAATATCCTGAGGCCTTATTGAAAGATTTGACTTTGACTTCATCCTGACTGGCTAATACAGGCTGGCAAACATTTAACTATTCTAGTCCCACCTGTTTTCCTAGTAACCTGATTACTGAGGAGACTCATCCACAGTGGATTCACTGTCACACTGACCTACCAATGTAAATTGGACTTTGAAGTCAGGAGAAACTTTTACTCTTTGCCCCAGAAGTACTTAAGGGATCCTTGGTATTGCATTATGTGTGCATTGACTCCAATGCACAAGTCATTTTCTCAAGGAAACACTCACCATAATGTAATTCAGACTGGTAATCTAAAGTCTTCTACTCTTAAAGGAGACAGCCAGGTTCTCAGTTGGTATAAATTGTGTAACCCCATTGATGTAAATTGGCATAACTCCATTTTCATCAGCTGAGGATCTGACCCATAGAATGTGTCACACAAAAGGCAAAACACATTCCCATTTGGAAAACAAAACTTTTTTTTCTAAAAAGAAAAGTCTTTCAGAGGAAACGATGGACACAAGGCACAGATGGTGTATTTGATATGTCTGTTTCTTTTGAATTCTTAGTAGCTCTCTAGTGCATACATGAAAAAGCTGTGATGTGGCTACATTATTGAACAAACATGCCAAAGCTATAGGAGATGTCCAGTCTAAAAAAAGACTCCCATAAAGAATTACAATTTGAACACTTTTCCCCAAACTCGTACATCTGTACTTTAGGCTCTATTCCACTATGTCCTGCATTTTTCATAGTCTTCTTTTCACATAATTTAGATTGGAAGGTGATGTGTTTTAACTCTACCATCTAAACTAAGTTGCATCATTCTCCCACTTTGAATATGCTATCAGACAACAAGGAACGGCAAACCTATGAAATAGGTAAATTCAAAAAGAAATAACCAGGTCCTGGTAGTTCTAGTCCAAGCATATTACTGTGCTACATGAATCAGAGTTCAGACCCAACAATGCTGGACAAATTTGCTATGTAGTGAGAACCAAATAATACTTTCTTCCTTATCTCAAACCAGCTTTTTTTTAAGCTTAGTTTTAATTCTGCTTCTTCCCTTCCTAACTCTATCTGGAGGAATTACCTAAAATAACATGGGAAATTCTTAACAGTATCTTCACTCAAAGCCAGGAAATAATATAATTAGGCTTGCTCATGAGACTCACATGGGATTTCCAGCCTAATGGCTAGTTAACTGAGATGTTCTCTTGAGCCTTAAAAACTTTCAGAGTATCCCCACTAATTACTCGGTCCTTGAGGTTTTTTCCTTGCTCTGGATGCTGCGCAAGTGTAACTCATTGGTCAGTGTGTGTTATGGGTCCTTCCCTATGACCAATCAATAAAGGAGGTGAATCTATTGCATTGTCCAACTATAGAGTCTGTTTGTTTAGTTCCAGCTGTAGAAATTTCATACTTTTAGCTGTAGAAGTGCCTGGTTCAATCCTCCATCTATTGGCCAACATGATGGCTACCATATACCTAGGTCTTTCAGATCCAAATCCTGAGAGGTGCTTAGCAGCTTCATCTCCCATAAACTTCAATGGAAGTTTTTGTCTAAGTAGTAAAGGATAAATGAGGCATGCAAATACTGCACGATTTGACTTCTAATGAATAAGAACTAATGGGAATTTGAATTCACATCCACTAGCTTAGAAGGCAGCTGAGAAATCCTACTGGGAATGTAGTAAGATAGAACAGACTACAAATAGTGTGAAGGAAAAAAAAGATCAAAAAGAAAAGAAGCAGCCACTGTGACTTTGGCTTTGCAAGGGGTTGTCACAGATGTGAGGTTAAAAAATACTGAAAATGGAGGGAAGGAGGGACAATAAAAACAAATACTTAGTGTCAGTTACAACTTTCAGGGAAAATCAGTGAGACAAAATAAGTGAATGCCTCTAGTCAAACCTCTTCACTACGTTCTCATCTTCTGCTTCAAGTTCTTTAATGTCACCTTCACAGCTGCATATAACTGAAGGCTTGTCTACACGTTGTGCATTAATTGGTCCATGCTGTCAGCAATCCCTTGATTCAAGGATGATATCTACCATGGATTTACATATGGATTCTGAGATGACTCGGGTATCCAATCCTGGAACCACAGATCCGCCTGCAATAGGTACAGTGGGTCAGCTACGGCTGGTAGAAAGGTCCATAGCGATCCTGCTTGGGTGCTTTAATGTAGTGTCATTTGAAATAGTACTAGGTTTTAGTGCACTGGAGAACTCTTAATGTGAACCAGCAGGGCCCACGCAGACTAACTTATGCACAAGACTTCAGTTCTGTTTAGAAAACACAGCCCCAAAGAGCACAATACCCTAGTGTGTAGTCAAGTCCTTAGTCTCTTCACATTGCATAGCACTTCTCTCTTTTCATTCACCATCCTGACCCCTTCTCACCACCCATGCAACACAACTAATCACTTCCTTCACGACTGCCTTTCACTTTTTTGTAAAATCTTCTTCAGTGCAGTTCTCTCTGCTTGAAATCTTTTTTCCTGATCCAGTCCATCCCACCTCCACTTTCTCTCCTCCTGCCAAAACTTCAACCATTCTTAGGTGCCAAAATTCTAAACCAAGCATTCAAAGCCCCAATTGCCCCTTAACCTGTGCCATAAAATAAATGGAGTTTACTATCAAATTAAATAACACAAGAGGTGCTCTACAGATTTATTTTGCACTTATTAGTTAATTGAATAAAAATCCTTCCATTTACTTGAATCTGCATCAGAATTCCACTGGCACAAACCATATGGGCCTCTGCTACTAAATGAAGATTCATCTTGACAGATTACCCAGGGCCTTAATTATAATCTGATTTACACTGGAACTTGACAATATGGATGCAAATAAGTGTTGCAAGGATAAAGATAATGCACTTATAAGCAAAAACTAAAAAATTAAAATACCCAGCATTTAGCCACACCCTTAGCACTTAAATGTCTTATTTTTCAGAGAAATAATTTAGGGCCAGATTTTGGGCCTTTGAATAATGATGCAAAAACATCAAAACTCCAAGTGCATACACACCTTAAGCAAAAGGCACATTGTAGTCATAGTGCTGCCAACCCCCACGGGTGTGGTAGAGACAGTGCAATGACCCTGTTTTTCCACCCATTTTCCACACCAGATGGCTTTGGAGTACCAGTGCTAGGGAGTAAAATGCATGCTATATACCATGTTAAAAGGTATAGGTAATTCCTGCACATGTTCCTTCAGTGATCCAGAAAGCATTTGCCTGTCTCTTACCTCTCTAAACAGGATACTTCTGGCTTGATGTTCCTCTGAACAAAACTGTGGCTCCTTAAAACCCCATATCTTCTATCAGGATTAATGTAAGTCCTTCTGGAATCCATTTTAAAACTCCTATTGCCTTCAGTGAGATCACATTTTGGCCCCTGTGCTCTCATTTATATAAATCTATAGTTCTTTCACTGATTTCATGTGAATGAAAGCTGAATTTGGGCTTCCGAGTTTAAGCTAATGAAGATTTTTAATCAAAGCAAGTACATATTCCAATTACAGCCGTGTGTGTTTTTTTTCAAATTAACTAATCAATAAAAAAAATCTTTCATTTACTTTTTTAGTTGCAGTTGCATTAATGTTAATGTTTTGTGTCTTTAGGAATCTTCTTCAGAAATGATGAAAAAGTGCATGTCATAAAATAGTTAGAAAAAGGGTTGGAGCCCATTCTCCTACTGGAGAAAATGCAGAATGGATGTGCTCTCATTTTGAAATCTTAATTTTCCATTTTACTGTTGCCTTTGCCAAGATAATCTTAACCAAACAAAAATGTTTCATACGTGACTTTTTTTGGCATCTGAGGAAATCACGTTAGCAGCTGCCATGATAGATACACCACTCTGGAGTTAAAATGATCTGATATACTGGACTCTTGCATTTTAATTTAAGAGCCACACACTGAAGTCACTTGCCACAATTAGTCCATTGGACATCTGCCTAGATTCCTATGTCACACCCATTAGTGTTCTGACAAGTTAGAGAACAGCATTAGCAGGGAGACCCCTGAAAGTCTCAGTGATTTTAATTTGTTTTGCCTTGTCTATATGGGAAAGTTGCACTGACTTACCTTAGCTTAGTTTTAAACTGATTTAGTTAAACAGGTACACTCCCCACATTTCTTGTCTGGACACTCTTATTTCAGTTTGGGTAGATTATTTTGCTTTATCTTAAATATGTTCCCTATTGACTTTACTTAAACTGAAAAAGCCCCTTTTAAACCAAAATAAAGGTGCCAAAGTGGGGATCTACACGGTTTATCCAAGTTGGTTTATGTGCATGCCTCAGGTTAAACCAAGCAACTTCCTCCAGTAGACAAGCTCTTAGATGGAATTTTTAGGAAGGCACATAAGACCTACAAGTCTTATATACATTTTCGGGGTTGATCTTTGTATTCCTATTTTACTAAGAGCTTATACCATTGTGAACTATTCCCTAAAGTCAGTAATTGACCAAGGTACGGATTGTCACATGATAAAGGGACAGGCACTTTCTTCTAACACCGAACAAGGGAGTTCACTGGAATAATGAGAACTATGTCATCCCTTCTCTTTGCTTCACTAGAAAACCTTAGTCTATAATCATTCCCAACTGCCTGGCTTCCTACCATGGTTTTAAAGAAACAATACACATATTTTAAGGGGCCATATTATAATATTAGTGATCCAATTCAGCTAAAATTAAATGTCTTCAACCTTACTGAAATCAACACGTAAAAAATAACCTTTTCTAGGATGCTTAAAGCTATTTTTAAAAGGGTGCGGCAACTTTAGGATCATCTTGGTATTTAAGTCTATCAGCTAACAGTGACTGATAGACTATTCATATGAATGAATTTTCTCATCTCATGTGGATGTCACTTTGATAGGATCCGTAATACTAATTTCAGCAATGTGTGTCATACATACTGTTCAAAGAGATCAGGCAGGTTGAAATGCTAAGTGTGATTTGTAAATCATATCCAGATGGCTTGATGGTGAGATAGAAATGTTTTATCTGTGCTGAAATCCTATCATGACATATATAAGTAGGTGGCAGTTAATTCTGATACCACACATTAAAGATTAGATCACGGCTCTGTATTTTCCACAGTTTTCATGCCATGAACCCATTTAGCTATTGTCAAATCTCAGTGAGATAATGGAGGGGGCATCTAATGCTTTCATAAAACCCGTTCAGATCAAAATGGAGGTACAATTTCAAATAGATGACTCTGCATTCCAAGGTGACTGATGCATCAAGACTGAATCAAGGCAGTGTCTTTACTGGCTATGTGAAATATTGCCCACTTTCAGCAGACTTTACTTTCATCATTTTCAGTTTGTGGTGAGATGAGGGGCACAAATCACTTTTTTTCTGATGGAATTTTAACAACATCAAAGTTCATTGTGAAAAGGTTTGGTTCCCCCCCCAACACTTCTCCAAAGTACCAGTTCCCATTATCTTCTCCTACTATTCCCCTGGGACTTCACACCCTGCCTTTCTCCCTGGCAGAAACCTCATGGTCCCAAGTAAACCACAGACACCCAGCAATGCAGATCCTGAGACAGACAATCCAAACCCATCTAAATATACTATGTACCCATAATGAATCCCTTGCTTCCACTGGTGAGCAAGTCCTCACATGAGCAGCAACTGGAGCATGACTACCTCTGTGTGGAATTGCTCACCAGTGGGAGTAAAGGGTTAGGAAATCTCATTAGCCCACTCCTCAACCAGAATTGTGTATCTCTCATAGTAATTTAGAGATGGAAAAGATGTATGTATTCCATCAATAAGTATATCTCTGTTTAAGGCAGAATATAGCCCCCATGTAAGCATTTATAGAGTACTTATCACTGCACTATCTAGGCAGATGGTAACCTGATATATACAAGATCTTAATCAAAACTTGGACAAGATTGGACAAATAAAATAGCAGGC
Source organism: Mesoclemmys tuberculata (assembly GCA_007922155.1). Taxonomy (NCBI): domain Eukaryota; kingdom Metazoa; phylum Chordata; order Testudines; family Chelidae; genus Mesoclemmys; species Mesoclemmys tuberculata. The sequence goes on from ML675605.1 coordinate 1,637,493, forward strand.
CGAAGTTAGTTTGGGTCTCTCTTTAGTTTGGGTGGTTCATGCAATAAAATGACCTGAGCATTACTTAAGAAATTTTGTGTTCTGAAAAATAAACCAAAAGAGGTTTAAATCACATTAGCAAAAAACTACAATTATTTTCTTGTAGATTGTCATTTATAATAAAAAATCTAAATAGGGAGGATAACAATTTCTGTATTATAAAAAAGTTTCTTCTTTTGTTATTTCCCTGTGCATTAACGTATAATTGCTATTAATAGGATAGATTTGGGCAAATCCCTTGTGCATCAATACAGAATAGTTTCCTAATCCTGCAAACACTTAAGCACGTGCTTAAATCCAGGCATGTGAGTAGTCCTATGGATTTCAGTGTAAGATTGGGCATAAATTCCTAACTGATAATGAAAGGCAAACTCAGATTAGACAGCTAGAAGCTAAAATAGAATTATTAAGGATTCAACCAATAACATTTTTTGTGTCAAGGTCCAAATGATTTATAGGATCTAGTATAAAAAAGTTATCAGTTTGATCTTTTCCCTTTAATTTAAAACTCTCTTTATCTCTCATCAATTTAGTTAATATGGAATATAAAACATCAAAGATTAAAGTTTAAATACAAAGAGATGTTTTCAGTGCTATAAAATACAATATTCATAAAGTGACTTTTAGTCATTTGAATTAGTTTATGATGAACTATATTTTAGATTAAAGGTTTCCTGTTCAGGATCATTCTCACTCCAAAGCCATATTTTTATGTTAGGGAAAATTCCAGTTTCAAACCCTAACAAGTCAATCAGAAAGATCTATTTTTAAATGGAAATTTATAAAAGCTCTTATAGGACTTATCTGATTAAACATTTTTCTTTAATGCCTTTTGAGAATGCCAGACAGTGGCAGGCAATGTTTTTGAAGAATTGATCAAACCAGTCTCACGTAAAGAAAAAAATCTCACTATATAGCTAGAACTTCACTATTGCCTGAAAAGAAATATACTTATTTGAGTAGTGTCCTTTTGGGTGCTCCACTCTAGGGGTGCTGATCAGAGATTTTCAGTAGCAGTCCATATCACCTGTGCTTACGCTGCTCCTCACCAACCACACATGTGGGCATTCCCTCCTCTGTTCCTTCTGAACCACCCCTGGATAATAGCTGACCATTTATACATTATTTATTTTAGAATGGCTAATTTACTTCTCTGAAGTTCCCTTTTCTTTCTTATTCATTTGCATTGACTTTGGCTATGTCTAAAAAAAAAAAATTAAAAATAAGAAAAAAAGAAACACCAAAGAACAGAAAGGACCTCTGTCCTCCACACCACTGTGAGGAGGACTCCCCTAGACAAGGACATGCCCAGCTCTCCTGGCTTTGAAAAGTGCATTAGTAGTAAGGAATCAATCCCAATCACTGATGGACATTCATAGTGGGAGAGATTGTCAGTAACTGAAGCCATGGTCAAGGAAAGATAGAGAGCTGAGGCTGAAACTCCTGCTCATGGAGTTAGCCTTTCAACCTCTGGAGCCCTGGTGAGAACCCTCTCTGCAATCCTCCACTTCGAGGGAAGATAAGTCCAGGCAATGCCTGTAAGCCACTGATGAAAGGCCTCTTAAAAAAAGGTCAGTGAGTCACATAGCAAGCCTAGATAGAGCCAAAAACACTCTCCAACTTGATCAGTGACATCGGTACCAAAGGCAGTCTAGGTGCCAAAATCAGGTACCCAGGGCACACATGATACTGAATTGACAAATCAAGTCAGAATGCCTACAGACTCGATGGGCACAGTCCAAGAAGACTCAGTACTGTGGGGGCATGAAAAGCCTGTAGGGTATGCCCTGGGGAAGTCTCCTTCGGTACAGTCATCAATATCAGTACCACTGACAATGCGCCAGGCACCGATGAGCGCTACCATCATGTCCGTATCTCAAACCCCATCAAAGTACAAACCTTACGGCACTGACAGCCAGCACAGGTACTGTCACCTTCTGCACTTCCTGACTTCCGTTGCATGACAGATCTTCTGGGGTCAGACACACCAGACTCTCCTCTGCTCAGTCCCAAAGCCCAGCTACTGAGCCCACCCGACTCACCAACACCCTCATGCCATGCACCACCATGTCATCAGTGGAGTCAGAAAATGAGCAAAATGTTCATCACACCCTGTGGTGTCCAATTCTACAAACATAAAGAATACCAACTAGCTAACCAACCTACAATGTTGGAACCAGGGTTCCAACCACTGAGACTTTTTCCAGTACAATGGTCACTTTGGGACCCCTGGCACTTCCAAAGGCAACAGACCTCATTGGCCCCAATGGAACTTTTCTCCATCAAAGGAAGTACCCTTTTCCAGCTGCTACATATAGGACCTCTGAACCCCTGAGAAAATAAGAGAGGAACCAATGGGTGAACCAGAGGTGGAGGAAGACATCACTTCTCAGACCCAGTTGTCGTCATCATCACCAGAAGAAACAGTCATGCTCCCTCCCCCGTCTATGGCAGATTGACTTTAAAACATTTCAGGACCTGGCACAAACGATGGAGAGGTTCTGCAAATACCCTTACAAGAAGGGACTAAGTCACATTATAAACTGGTGGACAGCTTACATTCATCCACAGCTGCAAAAAAGCATCCATCCCTCCAACATGCAAGAGGGCAAATAAGAAATATTATGTTCCAGTAAAGGGCATGGAATTCTTGTTTCCACACCTGTCCCCAGCACAGTAAGTAACTAGACTGATTTGGCAGAAAAGCCTAATTGTCAGTCACCTTCTAGTTCAGAGTGGCAAATTATTAGGCCCTATGGACAAAATGATTACCAAAATTATGTGAAATTAAACACTTTTATTGATCAGCTCCTGACTTGCATAAAGAACAATTTTAAGGCTCTAGTTAATGAGGGCCCATGGTGTGGAAGACCTCCCTCTAATTGGCCCTGGATGCAACTAACCTTGCAGTCCATTCTATTTCAATCTCAGTGGTGATGAGAAGGGCTTCATAGCTTCACATCTCTGGGTTCTCCAAGGTGGTGCAAGCTGCAGTGAGGACCTCCCACTGGAAGGAGTGACTGTTTGCTGAGAAGATCGATGCTGCCCTCCATACAAGAAAAGACTCAAGAACAACCCTCAGGTCCTAAGGGATATATACACCTGGTTACCAGAGGAAACCCTCAGTCATCATTCAAAACCAGTTCACAGTACTCTTATTCATATCCATTCCAGTACCCATCTCAATATTCTCAGAGGCCATATGAGCCACACAGAAAGAAACCCAGGTTCCAAAACCACAGGTAAAAAATTAGGATCCCAGCAAACCTCTTCCCAGCCCTTTACATTCAAGAGACAATTTTGATGGATTGGTCGAGGCGCTGATAAAACACTCTCACTGCTGCCATTACACACTGGAGCACCCATCCCAATCCTCTGGGGACTATCTTACTCTGTTTCACAGATCTTGAGAACATATAACCTCCATCAAGTGAGTGTTGGAGATACTCCATTCATTTTTCCTCCTTCCCACCTCCAAATTCCCCTTCCCCATCCTCTTCAGGGACCTTCTCACAAGAGAGTGCTACAACATGGTAGACCACCTCCTCAGTGTAGAAGCGATAGAACCAGTGCCCATAAGGGGCAAAAGCTCCTATTCTCATTACTTCCTGATACAGAAAAAAAATATGGTTGGAGACCTATACTGGACTTCAGAGTGTTCAACAAATTCGTCAAAGTTCAGAAGTTCAAGATGGTCACATTAGCCATGATCATTTCAGGGTTAGAATGCATATTTCCACATCTTAGTTATACTGAGCCATGGGTGTTACCTCAGATTCACGCTAGGACAGGGCCACTATCCATATAGAGTGTTTCCCTTTGGCTTCTCATCAGCCCCCAAAGTATTCTCTAAGGTTCTCTTGGTGGTGGCAGCCCACCTATGTTCTCAAGGCATTATGATTTACCCTTACCTGGATGATTGCCTCCTCGAGGCTCAATCCTTCACAGATGCTCAGTGGGTCACTCAGGTCACTTTGAACCTGTTTAAAAGTCTAGGCCTGCAAGTCAATGAACAAAATCAACATTGATACCAGTACAGAGGCTGGAATGCATTGCAGCAGACCTCGATTCTGTTCAAGCAAGAGTGCTCCTGCCACATCAGATTCCTCATTAATAGAGATGGTACAGTACGGTCTTCAAATGTCAACCAAATGTTGCTTTCACCTTCTGGGACACATGGCCACAGGGACATCAGGGATGGTCCCATCCCAGACTATTCATCAGATGCTTGCAAGATTGGTTCAGTTCAGTTTACAAACTGAACAAAGACAACATAAACAAACTGTTGTTGATACCCGCCAGAGTCAAGGAATCCCTGAACTGGTGGAAAAATCCAGTAAATATCTGTGCAGGAATCCCATTCACCCAGCTTTCCCCATCACTACTGCTGACCACAAATGCATCCCTCAGAGAATGGGCTGCACATCGCAACAGAAACAAAGCTCAGAGCAAAGGGTTCTCGAGTGAGATATGCCTACACATCAATCTGTTCAAACTCATAGTGGTCAGAACTGTATGTGCTCACTTCCTACCACTGATGAAAGGCACACACATGAGTAAAACTGGCTGGGAGGGGCCAGTTTACACTCCCTGTCCACAGAAGCACTAAAGCTATGGAACTGGCACATAGCCCACAATGTATTGATATCAGTGGCCTACCTACTGGGAATACACAATGCAACAGCAGATAGTTTGAGCTGCAAATTTACACACAGACACAAGTGGGAGTAAGATTCAACAATGCTCCACAATATTTTTCTACTATGGGAGACTCCAGCAATAGATGTGTTCACCACCTACCAGAAAAGGAAATGTCCAAGATACTGTTCCAAAGCAGGAATTAGCTGCCACTCAATAGGGGTACTCTCTTCCTCCCATTGAATGAAGGACTACTATATGCTTTCCCCTATTCTCTATTCTTCTAAAAGTCGTACTAAAGATAGAGGGAAAGAACAACTGTCATACTGATTGCCCCTATGTGGCGCAGACAGACATGGAATCATAGAATATTAGAGTTGGAAGGGACCTCAGGAGGTCATCTAGTCCAACCCCCTACTCAAAGCAGGACTAACCTCAGCTAAATAATCCTAGCGGGGGTTTTGTCAAGCCACAGTTTAAAAACCTCTAAAGATGGAGATTCCACCACCTCCCTAGGTAACCCATTCCAGTGCTTCACCACCCTCCTAGTGAAAAACTTTTTCCTAATGTCCAACCTAGACCTCCCCCACTTCAATTTGAGATCATTGCTCCTTGTTCTGTCATCTGCCACCACTGAGAACAACCTAGCTCCATCCTCCCTGGAACCCCCTTTCAGGTAGTTAAAGGCTGCTATCAAATCCCCCCTCAGTCTTCTCTTCTGCAGACTAAACAAGCCTCGTTCCCTCAGCCTCTCCTCATAATTCTATCCTTAATTGTCTCATAGGGCTCTTTGCCCACCATTGACTTTCCTGACTCATTCCGGGCCTTCTGTCACAGGACAAGTGATGCACACTCCATCCCAGTCTGCAGAACCTTCAGCTCAAAGCTCCTTCATGGTTCCAGCCCATAGAGACATCTTGCTCTAAGGAGGTATAGGAGGTTTTGCTTCACAGTAGAAAGAGAAGTACTTATTTTACCTACCAGCAGAAATGAAAGAGATTCCATCTGTGGCGCCAATCCAAGGCTATCACCTCAAATGCAGCCACCTTGTCTATGGACTAGATGTTAGCTGTCAAGAAATCGTAACGATGGTTCTTTGAGATGTGGGACCGTATGGGTGCTCCACAGCCACCCTCCTCCCCTCTACTTCAGAGTTCAATTAGTTGGCTCTGTAATAGAGAAGGAACTGAGAAAGGAATGCCCATACATACTGATAGCCTGGTGGCTGGTGGAGAGCAACGCATGCACGGGTGGTATAGACTGCTACCAAAAATCTCTGATCAGCAGTGCACGGGTGCAGACACACATATAGTGGAGCACCCATAGGGACACCTCTCAAAGAACCATCATTACTGCCCAAGGTGAGTAACTCCTTTTTCTGTTACTTGTGAACTAGAGCTACAAATACACTAGAACAGTGATACTCAGATCTCAATGATTCGGGAGCCAAATTAGCTAGCAACATTACCTGAAAGAACCATAATACTGTGAAATCAGTGTTTCATGTTTCATTTACTATAGTACTATATATTCATATTTAAACACTATGACAGAGGAAATACTTAGTTTATGCAAACTATCTATCTATTATTCTTACATCAAAACAACTGACCAAGTATTATTTTATGAACTACAATTGGTTAATAACCTAGTAAAAGCCTCTCATTGATTAATAACTTTGGTTAATACTTAAATAAGTGTTTTAATATCACGTGCTGCGAAGGGCCACATGAGACACTTTAAAGAGCCACTTGCGTCTTGTGAGCCTCAATCTGAGTATCACTTCACTCACAAAAATTGCTTACAAAGTTACTTTCAAAAACCTTAAAAGTATATTTCCTACTAAGGAAAACACTGGTTGGACTTTAATTACATCAGGATACTGTATTCATTAGAGAAAATAAATCTAACAGTTGTTGGAGGACACTCAGTAGCATTGACACATACTAATGGAAAAATTTAGATGATATTTAAAAGATATATCTCATGAGATTAGTGTACTGGTTTTTGACTTCTAAAAAACTGAATAACAATCACAAGAGAAAATGAGTCTAGTTTCATTCATTTGAAGGTTTCTTCCACTTGTTTCCACTGGTTTCAAATTGATCATATCCCCAAAGCACAATAACTCTTAGTGTAATTGATAGTCTATGCTCAAGAGATTCTCAGGCCTGCAGTACCGGGGGTATTACAATCTAGGTTTGAAATTAATTGGCAGAGCTACATGGTGAAGACTGCACGGGCACTCAAGCCAGTGTTCTTAGACTTTTCACCATCCCAAGTACTAAAACTACTGAGTCTTTTACAGGCATGCTGCATGTTTAACCTATTTTCTAGCCAAGTCTTTTTTTCTTTGTTTTGCCTTTACATCATGAAATAATGTAGACAATAGTCTTTACAACAGGAAATAAAATAACTTTAAAACTTATATAACCCTTTACCTCAGAGGAGTTTCTATGCTCAATCCACTAGACAAGGCTTCTAGCTCTATAATTTTGGGGGATTGAGTGTGGGGGGATACTTAAATTTCCCAGATAAAGATTATAGGACAAGTGCTACTAATAATGGTAGGGCCCATTCTTGGATGTAATAGCCAACAGATTTCTTCAACAAATAGTCACCAGTAGTCAATAAGAGATAATGCCATTTTAGATTTACTATTGTTAATTAGCAATTACCTCATAGAACAAACTGGTTGTACAGGGCAACCTTGGTTTGAGTGATCATGGGTTAATTCAGTTTAAACTAAATAGAAGGATAAACACAAATAGATCTGTGACCAGAGTCCTTGATTTCAAAAAGGCAAATTTAAAAAAAAGTAAGGCAATTAGTTAGGGCAGTGGATTGGACTGAAGAACTCAAGGTTCTGAATGTGGAGGAGACTTGGAATTACTTTGTCAAAGTTGCAGAAACTACCTGAAGCGTGCATCTCAAGCAAGGGGGAAATATCAAAGGGAAGGGTTGCAGACCAAACCAGATGAATAAGCATCTCTAACAGGTTGTTCTGAGACATCATAAAATCTACCAGGACTGGAAGAGAGAAGGGTTAGCAAGTAAAGCGACCCCTGGGAGGTCAGAAATTGTAAAGGAAAAGTTAAACTTGCCAAAAGCCAAGGTCAGTTGGACTTTGCAAAGGAAATTAAAACCAATAGTACAAGGCTCTTTAGCCAGATAGATAAAAAAAAAATAATGAAAGAAGTGGGACCACTAAACACTGAGGTTGGGGTGCAGATTAACAATAATCTAGGTATGGTTCAACAACTAAATGAATACTTTGCCTCTGTTTTTAATAAAGATAATGAAGAACATAAAGGCTATGGCAAGGTGGCTAATGGGGATAATGATACTGAAGTAGAAATTATCTCCAAGATGGAAGGCAAACTCAAACATCTTAATGGGACCAAATCAGGGTCCCTGGTAACCGCCATCCAAAAATATTAAAAGAACTGGTACATGAAATTGCAAGCCAATAGCAAGAAGTTTTAACCGATCCATAAACTCAAGGGTTGGACCCTATGACTGGAAAATTGCAAATTTAGTACCTGTATTTAAAAAAGAAACAAAGTGATCCAGGAAACGCGTTTGACTTCAATATTATGCAAGGTTCAGGACAAATTTTGAAAGAGAGAGGAGTTAAGGACATGTTTCTAGTGGGGTTTTGCTGAGTCTAGTGGGATTGATTCTCAGCCCTATGCTATTTAACATTCTTATCAATTACCTGGAAGAAAACATAAAATCATCACCATTGGGCCAGCTCTAGCACCCTCTGGAGTCACATGCATTTGCACCGATATAAGAGGCGTCGCTGGCTCTGCACCCTCTCAGTTCCTTCTTATCTCATGTGACAATTGCTGGAATGATCCATCCTGCTGCGGCAAGGCTTCTTTCCCAGTGGTTTGGACTCTTCTCTGTTCATGGTTATTGTTGTTTGTTGCAGTTAGTGAATATAGTTCTTACAATTAGTGTAAAGAATTGCATGATTAGTTAGTCCCTGTCACCAAGGGACTCTTCATCCCAGGGGGTAGGCATACCTTGGGTCCTGGGCTTCAAGTCATGTGCCTCTTGTGGCAAACTTATGCCAGTGAGTGACCCATATTCCAGCTGTTTAAAGTGTCTGGGGGATACTCACTTAAATGACAAGTGTCAAATCTTTCAGGGCTTCCAACCTTGCACTAATAAACACAGAGACAACTCTGCCACTCCACCCTGACCTGATTTCTCAGGACCATGGCTGACTACTTCACTTGGACTTTGCTTCCCTGCAGCTAACTGCATAGATCCTGCATGGCTGAACTCTGAAGAACGGGCCTGGTTGGAACAGTTTGACAGATCTCGCCAGGCAGTAGGAGTCCTACTACTAGGACTATCTACTTGGCTAAGTGGAAATGTTTCACTTGCCGGGTCACTGAATGGGTTCTCTCACCATCCCATTTTCCTCATTAGTCTATCTTGGACTATTTACTCCACCTAAAGCAGCAGAGGTTGGCATTCTCATCTATTAAGGTTCATTTCAGCCTTCCACCCTCCAGTGAATGGTAGAGCAGAGTTCTCCAATGAAATGATCTAGTGGCATACAAATAATGTATGAAGTCAAACGATCCATCTATTTATTACATATGACAATAATCTGGGACTGATACAGGGAAGAAATGATTATTTAGACCTTAAAAATGATGGTGAACCCTACAGGTGAATATAGATTTGGATTTCCAAAAATGATTGAAATTTAGATACCCCCCCACCTTAATTTTAATAGCTGTTGTGTGTCTAACTTCTCTAGGCAGCTTTGAAAATCTCAGCCCTGTATGTTTTGCAGATCATCTCTTCAGCCAACCCAAAGCAAGGCCACAGCGGAGACTTTAAAATATGCTAGTACAAAAATCTGCTAAAACTGCTATTTTATTGATTGCCCCTTCCATAAGAGTATTAGCAAGCAGTGACATGCCCTCTCAGTAATGGAGTATTGTGAATATCGTGTGATAAAGTCAGGCCGGATAGCTTTAAAAGGGTGTGCAGGGACTGGTCTGAGGGCCCGAAAGGGTTTAAAACCCTCTGCCTGCAGGGAAAGCACAGCAGAGCAATTAAAGACACCTGGGCCCAATGAAGGGCAAGGCCAAGCATATTTAAACCCTGCCTTCCCTAAAGGAGGGGGAGGGAACAAATGTAGGACAAGAAGGTGTGGAGCAGTTTGAGGAGAAGTTTCCCTCCCTGTCAGGAGACAGAGCTCTGCTACAGCCAGGGGAGACGAGGTAGCTGGGGGCGCCCTGACCACAAAGAGAAGGTAAAAGCGCAAGACCCACCAGGGAAGTGGGCAGTTTGCCACAATTGATACTAAGGAGCTGAAGTGTTACATGATTTGGCAGTTATAGTGGTGGAGACTATCATCCATAAGGCAATACTAAAAAGGCTATTATTAAAACTATGGCAGAGCCAATGAAGGTCTCTGAAAAGAAGGCAGTTGAGCAAAATGATATTGTCAGACAGATGGAGAGGACTTGAAAATTGGAAACCTATGTAAATGACTAACATCAGCCCAGCTCAAGGTACTTTGGTACTATTTCAAGGGCTGTAAATAGACAGGTGTAGATTAATGATATGATTTGGACCTTACTTTGTAAGACAAAGCAGGGTCTTGAAAAGCCAAACCATGCATAGGATGACTAAAGAAAACAACTTGGGTCAGATTGGCATACCGTGATTGAATTCAAATGTAGCTGTACCAATTTACATCTGCTGAAGCTCTGACTCCATAAGTTTTGCATGTAGAGTTTGCATTCCATCACTAGAAAGGAAGGGCAGAGGAATAGGAGGAGGCAGATGGTTTCAGTTTAACCTAATCTGTCTGCATTTATGCTATCCAAGTGAACACATAAAATCCTATAGACCCTGCAGAAATAAGGCAAAACTGTTCATCAGTACAGGGTGAGAGAGGACAAAAAAGAGGGCATGCTGATACGTAATCTTCAGAGGATTTATGTGGGTCCTGGCAGTACAGGGTATGTGGCTGCAGGAAATAGTTGACATAAGTGACCACTGGTGTTGTCAGGCCAAAGAACAGTTGTCCAAAACTCTCCCAATCTACCTATCACTTATCCTACTTTCACATTGCCTCACTTTCACATCTGATAGATTTTGGGCCACATTAGCAGTTTTTTCCATGGCTTTCATCACATCTGTGCCAAAAAACAGATGGGATGATCTGGGCCAAAGCCATTAATTTTATTGACAATGAAAATAGTGTGAGCTTAAAAGTTTTGTCAAGCGATCTGGTTAGAAAATAATTAGAGGGTTGATAGAGGGACTGTTAACAGGTTTGAAGAAGTCTGAATGAGTATCTGAACCTTTGGATGCTTAGGCAAACTGAACCTCTGAACTTCTTGAGCTTGTCCAATGCTGCTAAGACGGGTAAGGTAGTTTTCAGCACATTCCCTCAGCAGAAATGTTAGAGGCTCCTTGAATTGACAAATAAGGAATAGAGAAGGCAATAAGGAGAAAATCTGAACAGTAGTACTGGATAAATCATGTGGGCTACAGCTGAGAAGATAGCAAACGGGCTGTTCAATTGAAGGCTATAAAGTAAAAGAAGTTATTCTTATTGCTGTTAAAAAAGTAACTCAGGTGAAAAATGTACCTATTTTTTCTCAACTATAGAAGATGCTAATGTTTCAGGTGAATTGCTAGTGACAGTGATGCATACTCTAAATACTTCCCTGCTTATTTATTAAAACAGTTCATAGCAATGGGAATATGCCAACAATCAAAAGTTTCCATGGTTTAAATTGACTGGGATTTGGAGAGTCATAGTCTCTCAGGGATACAGACGAGAAAAAACAACTTTTCTTTTTATTAGTGTCACTGTAGCAATTCCCACACAACTATTTATCCTTTGAAAACAACCCCCTAGGAGAAATTATACTGGCAAGAGTCAATTCATGGTATGGAAGTTAAAAAAAATCACATATTAAATAATCAGTTGATTTCAAAATGAAAATGTTTTGCTGTTCCTCATTCTGTACCAGAAACCAAAACACTGTTTAGTTCTCTTACACAAAATGCTCTCATCAGTTTTTGTTCTGTTCCACAAGGAGAAAAAAAATTGTAGAGGTTTTTGGTCCAGATCAGCAGCCAGGAACATGCTTTAACAGCATTTTTTTCATCTAGGCCTCAATCTGACTTCCATTATTACAGGTATAAAACTAAGTCTGGAAATAACTGTAGCTGTATGTTTGAATCTCAGTTCATTATGTGTAAATTCATATTAGCATTTAAAGATCTGATATGCAAGCACAAGCAGTAGGCTAGGCAAATATGGTAATTTATGCTAAAAATGGAGAAAATGGAGGCCATTTATGAAAAAATGGATCTTAATTTTGTGTGGGGGCTTTCCTCTTTTAAACTGAAGATGGCTTTTGTGTGATTTATGAAAGGACCATTCCTCTGTATCAGTACCACTTGTGTCAATGTCCTCCAGGCAAAGGACATTGGCTGGAGGCATTGGAATACTATGTCATGTTGAAAGTAGTGTTCCAGACTAGGGCATAGAATTTGGAACACTAATTTCAACATGACGTAATATGGAAATCCTTTGACTCTTAAGTCTTCTATCTAAATATGACTTTCAATACCATAATATATGAGCACCTAAAGCGCTACAGTTTCTAGTATCTTTTCCCAAAGTGGTGTCAGACACAGCCAAGAGCTCAGGAGTTTCCACTTATACCAGTGTAATCAGAGGAACCTGATTTGCTAATTGACGGGGTCAACAGAAAGGACACAGAAACCAATAAAAAGATCAGGTTACTTTACTATCTATTTCTAGATAATACAGAAAATGAGATAATATGCTTAAGCAACAGAACAAACTAAATATACTATAAGATAGAAAGGAAAAATAAGGTAATACACCTAATCATTACTACATAGGATTAGCTATAATGATTAAGAAAGATACATCACCAATTGCCCTAATAATACATTACCATCATCCAGATCCGCAGTCGCTGGGGAGCCCCGGTTGCAGCGAGGATTTGGAGAACCATCCCGGCAATTGGGAAGTCCTACGCGGTGCGTCCACCCGTAGGTGAGGTCTCCAAATTCTCCACAAGCGGGTCCACCTTTTATAGAGTGAAATAAACAAATATACGTGACTATGTGCGGAACATCTGGTGAACACCTGGCCCTCATGCAGGGGGGTCCGGATGGGAGCCTGGCCAGGGCCTCCGTCCCAACCCCCACATGTTCCCTCCTTATCTTTTCAAGGCTTCATTAGCAGAGAGAAGAATTCTTACTTTATCATCAAAAGGGAAAGGTTCTTTTCACATGCACGATAGTAACCCTTACCATTATATATTTATATATTTGGACTAAACAAGCATGTACAATAATAACCCTTAAACATATATGGCTCCCACCACGCAGAGGCCGATCCAACTAGACACAGGTAATCCTGTCATATCAGAACCTGTCCAGGAAACCTATTTTTATAAACCTATTTTTAATATAAATAAGGCTCACGTATGTTAGGGGAAGATAGATCTAACATGACATGTGCCTGATTCTATGACCCTGAAATCTATGTTGGTATATTTTGCCAATTTTCTCCATCCTTTCTTTTTATTATCTTTCTCGATTGCAGAACCTTTGAGGCAGTGACTGGTTTCTCACGTGTTGTATAGTGGCCAGTGACCTCAATCTAATGGGCACCTTGGGGTGCTAACACAAAATAAATAATCCACTCAAATCAGTCAGTATGATGGGACCCATTCCTTTTCCCTTCCTTGCAGGCTGAAAGTACCACATCTGCAAAGCTCTTATTTCCTGCTTCCCTGTGGCACAAAGGACTGAAACGAAGGTGTAAAATTATTTAGGTGGGACATAGAGCACAAACTACCCTTCTCCCTTTCCCACAAGTCTGTAGTGGCTCATCTTCACCTCAACCCCCACCCAAGTCTCTGACTACAAAGTAAAATAAGTTATCACTCTTTCTGTCATTCCTGATATACCTAGCTCTTTTTCACTTCCAGTGTCTTTGTCCACATATGCTTGTGAATGGCAAAAGGAGCTACTTTTGCTTGTTACTTTCCTTTGTTTATCACATAGCTGCTTCTCTACATGTCGTTGTGTTCTCACATAGGGGAAATCTATGGGCTATCATAAGAACTGGTGAGATTAGTAACTGCAAAGATGGTGCCAGCTATTTTCCCAAGTTCTCTGGAAGCAGCAGAAACTGCCAGAAGTGAGGGTGGAGATTTTGCAGTTCTTCCATTCCATTTTCTCTCCCATCAAGCTCTCACTGTTACTACTCTCTACCTGCAGCTATCCCTTCCCATGTATCGTTCTTTGATGCAGTGGGAAGGCTTGCTTGCTCCTCTCACTCTGAAAGCAATGCTGGTGGGAGTATAAATGGTAGGGCCACCCATGCCAGATACTCGACTTGATAGAGGGCTGGGCATGTGCTAAATCAGCCACTACTGTAAAAAAAAAAACCAAAGCTCTTATGGAAACCTACACTACTGTTCAGCTCAACAAACTCAACATAGTTAGACCTAGAAGAGATGGTGGTGTTGTGAAGTGGTCAAACCCACAAGGAAGCTACTCCTGTGATGAATTTTCTTCTTTCTAAATCCATAACTCAAATGAGTACATGAAATATGCAGACACTATATGTGCCTGGTAAGACAGCTCAAGTAGCAAAAAAAATGGACAGATACAAACTAGATATATTAGGCCTAAGTGAAATGAGATAGGTAACATCAGGACAAGTAATTTTGTCCACTGGACACGTTTTGTCCATTATATTTTGGGTTACTGAATGTTAGTGATGTATACAGAGATGGCATGGGTCTGATACTATGTAGGAATGAAATTAAAAATCTGATAGAATGGGTACCAGTTTAGGAAGGATCATAACAATACGATTTACATCAAAGTTCAAGGAAGTGTCCATTATTCAGTGTTATGCTATAACAATTCAAGATAGCCAAGAGTAAAAAAGATATTTTTTGTAACGGACAGCTACAGAACACAGTAGACAAAGTCCTAGAAAATGTTATCCTAATAATTGGGGACATGAATGCTAAAATAGGGAGCAACAATATTAGCAGACAAATAAATAAAGGGAAACAAGACCTCAGTGAAATGAAGAAAAATCGTGAAATGTTTGCTGATTTTTGTGGAAAGAATGACATCATCATTAGAGGAACTATTTTCCCTCACTGTTCTATCCACAAGATAACTTAATGGTCATCAAACCATAGAACAAGGAACCATTTTGATCATATTATAATTTAGCACAACTGGAGAAGAACTTTAGAAGATGTTTGTAGCAGAAGGGTGCAGATATGGGAATGGACTCTGTAGTAGCGATAGTTAAATTGAGAATAAAAATAAGAACAAACACACAAAACAGAGGTACCAATGTTATAACTTCAAGCTAAAACAGACAATAGTGCAAACAGGTGCTTGAAGATGGAACAATGACTAGATGACCGCCTCCTGAGGTCCCTTCCAACTCTAATATTCTATGATTCTAACAACGAAGGCAAATGGAAAAATGTAAAGGAAACGGGGGGGAAAATACTGTGGAGAAGGGCTGAGATTCAAGAAGAAACTCCACAGCAGTTGGTTGGTGGAGGATACATTGTAGAAAATAGAAAAAAGGCATAAAATTAAACTGAAACGAAATCAAGCAAGAGCACAAAAACAGTGATTTCTTGAGAAATATACTGCATAGAACAAAAAGGTCAAAAAGTGCCAGGAAAGATAAAATAGGTGCACGAATTGCCAAAGCACAAAATGACATGAAGACTCTGTACAATATCCCTAGTGTGGTAATAAAGGCCCCTAAATTATGTGGGTGTTAAGAACTGTCCCAGCATCAAGGCCTTTTAGAAAGATTAAACAGAAGGCTAAGAGAATAAAAACCCAGGATCTAATGGTTAGATTTCTTCCATAACTTGCTGCATTTTACAAGAGTGCTGTTGCAACTAAAGAGATTTCCCCCTTTTCCCCTTTCTGTGAATCAGTAAATGAATTAAAAACATGTTAAATTAATATCAAACATTGATGTTATATGATGTGCCAGATTCAATAGTAAAATGGGGAAACTGTAGGAATCTAATACAGTATTATAATTATGATGTGTGTAAAAGGGAAGTGAACTATAAGAGAAACTGCTTTGGACAAAATACTGTAAACTTTAATTACAGGATTTACCTCCTGAGTAATCCTGTTAGGAAAGAAAAGAGTTGTGTTCAGATTTATTTCTTTTATTTTAAGTAATAAAGTTAATCTAGCGAGGGGGTATAGCATCCATTCAAGACTGATGGGGAGGAACCACTCTCTACCACCTGGTGGGCAGAGCCAGGCACGCCATACCCAGCCCACTGAAAGCAGTAAATTTAAACTACAGCTCAGTTGGGTGAGAGCTGGAGAAGGAAGCAGACATCTCTATCCCACTGCTGAGCCCTGCACCCAAGACAGGACTCTGCCACACCAAGGACCCAGAGGAGGTGCCAGGACTGCTGAATGACCATTACTCAGAGAAGCTATTGGGACTGCCACTGTCTGTGTACCCCAGGGAGACAGAGGAATCCCGGAAGACACTCCAAAAGGATAGTAGGAAGTAGCTCAGGGACACCAGACAATAGTCCACTTGTATTGCCAGAGTTCAGATCAATGTGTTTTGGTGGGATCCCCACTGACCCAGTAGCAGAACCATCTGCCACTGTTATGGTCCTGGGCTGGGTCCCGGGGGAATAGGGTTGGGCCCAGGTTCCCCTATCCCTGTGTGGCCATGCCACCCAGAGATAGCCACCTACCCACCTAAGGCCAAGAGAACTGTGTTGGTCCACTTTGCGCCTGAGCCAGGATGCCAGGCAAAAGACTTCTTATTGATTTGCACTGCCCAAAGGGTCACGTCTCTCAGATTACTTGCTGCTCTGCCCTGCCCAGAGGGTCAGGGATCTTTTAAATTGTCTTGCTTATCCAGAGGGCCAGGGCCTTGGTCTGCTTATTGATCTGCCCTGCCCAGCTCAGAGGGGAGAGCCCAGAGACTGCTAACTCCTTCTAGAGCCTTACCTTTATAGATATGCAGTAGCAGGGGGCCCTGGCCTCCCTCTGAGACTGATGAGGAGGGACAGCTACATATCCCCACAGTGAATAAGTAAAGCTAATGTTTGCACTCAACTGTTTGTGTTTTCAAGTTAGTGAAATGCACCTGTGTGAAAAGAGGCAGTATGTAAGAACATTTGACCACAAAGTGGAATAATCAGAAATGTAACTGGTTAATAATATACAGACTCTGGTCTGCTGACATACCAAGATCCCATCATTATTGTCAAAACAAGGAGAACAGAAATGGAATATTTATACAGCTTCTCTGGTCTGCTGGAGAACCACAGTTCTGAAGTGACTTTGCATTGTATAACATATTATTAAAACAAGTTTAAAAATCATCAAAACATGGAGAGACTTTGTATAAATTATATTAACTTTGAGCTGGACATTTCAGAACCTAGCAGTGGGTTGGAGAAGCTATAACTTGGGAAAGCATAACTACAAAATTGACCAGAGATGTACCACAGAGGAGCCCATGGAAAGTGACTTGCAGAAGTGAGTTGCTGACCAGAGCAAAGCAGCAAATATTCAAGGTATATCCCAACAGCTGTGTCCTAAGTTGTCTTACAGTAACCGGTGTGACAAGATGTGTTACACAGAGACTGGAAAATTCCAGTCCCAGTTGCAAGAACTTAAAAGCTGACTGGATGTTGAGAGAAGGGGACTCTCATTTTGGCCAGGCGTTTTTTATCTTTGGAAGAACTATGGATCGCCATCTGGTAGATCAATGTGAGCACCTCCAAGAAGAGGAACCAAGTTATATCACCAGCAGAAACAGGATAAATTGGCCTGTTTCCTTTAGTGCACTGCTGCCTGAAAGCCAAAGATACCTGGAAGGGAGAAGAATGAAATCTTGAGCTGGTCACTTAAGAGCCTCCTCATGACATCAAGTACCTGTCTTGGATAGGCAACTTTAACTGTCTCTTTCTATTTTCCAGTAATTCAAATTTCCTGGTAGCACACCGGGAAAACACAACAGTCATGTCTGTCCTTCGCTCCACCTATGTTTGGAACATCAATTCGTGCTCTGAATGAAAATTCAGCTGAAAGGTGAATACTGAGCAAAGATCTGGTGATAAGTAACACAGAGACTTTCTCTTGGGTGACAACATAAATCAGTCAATTGACCACTTCATGAAACTGAGTACATAATTAGTAAGGAAATCTACATGCTTGTTTGTGTTTTAAAGATTGTCATATTTACAGTTTGTTTTGTTTGATAACAATTTCCAATCAAGATTGCTGTACAGTACCTTTAATACTGAATGAATGAGTTAACTAGTATTATAGATCATTAGTATTAACTAGATTAACTGGTATTATAGATCACTATACAAATGTCTACTTTAGTTAATGGTTTCACACTGCCTTTCAAATTCTAGATGTAAATGGATATAAAATCAGAGCAAGTGTACAAGTTTGTAGAGCTGCTCTTAGTCTATACAATGTAGGCACTTATTTTAGAAGCTAGGATTGTTAATCAGATCCTGGGGTTAATATAAGTCACTGAGAAATAGGTTAAAAGGGCTAACTACTATTGACCCATTGGGACAGATCTTTATTGAATTGGCATGTAAGTAACTGAGAAATTGTTTTGTAATCGAGATTTGAATTGTTTTCTCTATTGTGCTAACACTGGATTGATAACCAATTGATATAGCTGAGGCTGTATTCTGAGAGGCTCACTCCAATCTAAATGAAGTCACCTTCCCAACATAGTAATTAAGTATGTGTAATTTTCTATTGTGATTGTGTGATTTGATTCTGAAAAACTGAATGGTTACATAGACTAGTATTCTTGTTTGTGTTAGCCAAATCGTAATCTAATACCATTTTCATCCTCTCATATCCTATATTATTTGGTGCTATTAATATTTAATAAAAGTCTATAAAACTGAATTCAACTCATCAGGTTTTTTAAAGTTTTTTTTTTTTTAAGTGAAGCAACTGAAATGAAGAGCCTTAAGAAAGGTGGTAGGGCAATCAGTTATGCAGTTGTTTAACTAAGGCTGTTTTTACCCTATCTTTCTTACACTATACCAGTGGTATTCAGACTCAGCCTTGCAAGACAGAAATGTCTCTTTAATGTGTCTCCTACAGCTCTTTGCAGCACGTTATATTAAAACACTGTGTGATTAATTATTATCCTGGCACGGATGCTTTCACTATATTAACCAATTATAGTGATAAAATAATATACTGATGTGACGACTCTAGTGATAAAATAATATACTGCTGGAGGCTTCAGAGTCCTGCCACACCCAGCCCAGGAAAAAAATAGTGGAGCGAAGTCCTCCAAGCATGATAGAAAGGCTGAAGCCAATCAGGAGGAGGCTGCAAGGGGCTAGCCAATCCGAGGGTTGCAGTCTGGTATAAAAAGAGCAGCGCTGCAGACCACAGGCAATTGCTGCTTGGAACCTGAGGAGTGAAGGTAATGATCCTAGTGGGCTGAGATTACAGCTCACAGACAGCTCAGTGCTGACTCGAACTTGGGGAGTGAGAAAGAGCTCCTGGCTGGCTGCTGGGCCTGAACACAGAAAAGCCATGAGATAAGGGTGAAGCACTGGTGAAACCTGGGGTCGCAGAGAACTGACCACGGGAACTAAAAGCAGTTTGATTAAAGGGATATGGCTGCTACTCTTCAGGTCCCTGGGCTGGGGGACCCGGAGAGTACACGGGTTTGGGTCACTCCCCAAAAGCCACTGGGGAAATGGCCTATAATTGGACATTACTTAACCCTGTTACAGTTGGCCAGTCATTTTACTGTGAGAATTGTATATAGTAAATGAAACAATTAATTCATATTACTGTTACCGTTTTGAGTAATGTTAATCAGTAGTTTGGCTCCTGAACTACTGAGGTCTGAGTATCACTGAACTAGACAGTTGTCATGGGAAAAAAACAAATACCACTGAACCAGTCCAAGGCAATGACTTTAATTTAACAATCAACACATCTGAACAATTTAATATATGGAGACAGCACCTCTGACAGTTACAGAATGGTGAGCCAGAAGTCAAACCTGCTGTGTCTGGAGGTCTTTAAGGCAGACTTGAAGAACTCAGACATGTTGATTGGCCTCTTGCAAAAGATATGTGAAGAAGAAAAAGATATCTGAGTGGGGAAATGGTCATATAGTGAAACTGCCAAAGAAAGATAACCTCAGTCAGTGCAAAAACTGGAGGGACATTCAATTGCTGTCTATCTCAAGTGCAATGCTTACACACATTATCCTAGATAGTCTAAATAAAACAGTAGATCCAAGACTACAAGAACAGCAGGGTTCATAGAGGGCACAGGATACTAACCTGAATAGACTAGAATACCACCAGCTTCCCTCCATGAGTCGTGAATGCGTCTGCTGGCACAGTTGCCCCTGCACAAGTAGGGAGTGCTCTTTGCACCTGTGTGGTAAATCAAATCCAGTTTTTTTTAACGCTAGGCTACCAGGCTCTGGATGAAAATTGATGAGATTTTCACATCTGTTTCACTGTTACCAAAATTATAAAACTTTTTTCATTTTTAAAGGAAATGCTGCTAAAATAGGATTTGTGCTTGTATCTTTGTAAAATATACATGTGTTTATACAGGAGTACTTCCCTGAGTACAGCAGCCAGACCAGTGATTTCTACAGGTTGGTTATGACAATAGATGGCATACGGGGAGTTAGACATGCAACACCTGTTATTGTCCGTGAAAAATGTATACCAAATTCTCTCACACTGCATTGAAGGCTAATCTCTGAGAATCTGACAGTTTCTCAAGATTAGTTTACAGTGAAATCGACTTTCAAACCTAGCATTCATTCACAAAGAGCACCTGACAAATGTAAACCTGCATTTTGTTGCGAACACATAGCAAATTGTTTGTATTCTGCGTTAAATTACTTTTCAGTTGACCAGCTGTACTTTCAGAGGTATTTTTTACTCAACATTTATGGCTCTCTACTGTACCTACTGGACTGCCATTGTTCCCTAACATTCCAATGGATGTCTCTGCCAGCAGAGGGTGCAACAGACAATAGCTGGAATATAATCCCTCCAGGCATTTCACTGTCAGAAAGGCATACATTGGGGGAAGTGCAGAGAGGAGCAGCAAAAACTATTAGGGATTGATGGAATTGATGTGACAAGGAAAGATTTTAAAAGATAATACAAATGAAAACTAAGGGTGGACATATATCTACAAATATTTGAAGACTGAAACATCTAGATGATAGAAGAAATATTTAGGATACTTTGTGAGTGAATCACATTGAGCTGTGATGGGAATCTGATTACTTGGGATATGTAAATCTATAATGGAGAAAGGGCTACTGAATGTATTGTAGCGATTGCTTCTAGGGGAATGGACTAGATCAATGGCTTCATTTGGTTCATGTACCACTATCTTAACAAAATGTTAAGTAAATGTACTGGAACATCTAGATCGCATACTACCAGTGGTATACATACCACATTTTAGGAACCCCTGGACTAGACAAACCTTTTCCATCATTACTACCTAAGAGCCTATGACAGTTCCAGATTTTAAATCCACAAAGTGGAGATATATTAGAATAAGATCGGGAGCTTCTATGCTCTGATTTCCCCCAAAAGGGTAACAATGATACAGTGAGATGGTATCTGCCATCTCCAGGTTGAATTCCCCAAAGATCAGAATAGGCATTCAGCGGTTTCTTGGGTTTGCCAGTTTTATCAAAGGATTCTTTCACCTAGTTGCCCTGATAACTGCATGTAGCTGGGAGGTGTGGCCTGACTCCAAGATTGACATTGAGGGAGGGCCATCTACCCCTGGTGGGTAGAACCCAGATGTCCCCACCTACCAGACTGGAAGCAGAGGGGCGGGAAAGAAACCAAAGTATAAGAGGTGGGTCCAGTACCTCTGTTCTTCTTCCTAAATGTGTCAATGCCTTTGGTGCTCCAATGCTGAGTCTCCAAACTTTCTGAGGCTCATCCATAACTAATGTAAACTGCTAATAGATTATTCACTGTTATTAAAAGTTTCCTGTAAAGATTAATAAATATTTCACTGTGGAGGAGTGTTGTCAGGTGTTTAGAGCAGCAAATTGGGAATTGGAATTCCTGTGTGTTAATCCTATATCCACCATTGATTTTCTGTGGGATTTTGGTTCAAATCCTGTACATTTTCTATCTCATCTTAGACATCACAATGGATTATTTTGGCCCTAAAATGCATCCATGTATGAAAATGGAAATGCTTTAATACTTACCTACTTTGCCTCAGTATAGGAAGAAGTGGTTAACATTTTTTAAGTATTTTGAACTGTTCACTATAAAAATACTAAATATATTTTGAGGAAATTTCATTTACATTTTGCTGTTTCTCCTCTCCTGAAATGGGTGAGGGAGAAGCATCACACATTGTACATACAGAAAAGAAAGTATTTAACTTAATTTAATTGCACATAATAGGTTAATTAATTATAAACAGATAGCATGGAAGCAAAGGTTCCTTTATGACTTGGTCTTTTAATATTATTAAAGGAAGACAGAATTACATTCTCACTACTGAACTCCCTTAAGCTGCTTTTGGGACAATAGATAATATTACAAACTTCATTTTTGTGAACACTTAAAGCTAAAGATGTCTTTAGCAAAACACAAGTTCTAAACTGCTCCGATGTGCCAATAACTTTCATAAAAACCCAACTCCCCTAATAATTGTAATTATTTTAAACTCAAGTTTTATCGTCTGGTTTATTTTTATATGAACCAATGGATGCTTCTGATATGATTGTCATCAAAGAAGGAAAATGTTGATTAAAGCTGAAAGCAAAATAAAAGGTCCAAATCATTCTTGTTATAACTCCACTGAAGTCAATGAAGTGAAGCCAAGGGGAGAATGTAAACCAAAATATTTAGCACAGCATGAAATGGTGTCTGAGGAGTGCCGGAAAAATAAAACTGAGATAGCACAAAAATTTGGGGTCGTAAATGAGCGAAGTGAAAAGAATTCTGAAATACATCTTCTGTGCTGCACCTCTAAAGCTATGCCTGCACTTTTGTGCATACACAAGTAGTAGATTGTGTAATCTCTCCTGTGCTTTCCATACCTATGGCTGAGAGTCCTCATTTGCTGGGCTGGACACATGCTGGACACATGTATACCCCTGTATTGCCACATCCACACTGCTGCTGCTATGCGATGTTAGTTCTACCATTTCAGGGGTGTTATCCCAGTTCTGTGCACCACAGGGAAACAATCTAGGAACACTTTGCTGTGTTTTGCTGATACTGTCTGTTACTTTCACACATTTGCTGCTGGTATTTCCTGATCATGGTACCCTTCACTGTGATTACATGCCAAAATGGGTGGACAACATGGAGCACTGGGATAATAGGCTGGTTCGGCTCTTCCTCCTTATTATGGGACAAATGGTTATGCAGTGGAGGAGGTGATCAGTTAGTTGCTATATGGAATTTGGACAGAACTTTCAGACATCGAGGATGGTTGACCTGGAGGGTCAATGACAATTCATTCAGCTCACATGGTACTGATATAACAAATGCCAGTATAGTCATGGCATGCACTTTTGTTGACCATTACTACTGGTGCAGGAGAACCAGCACAGTGGAGAAATTATTCTGGTGCAGAAGAGGGTTGCTATTGCTCGGTAGAAACTAGTTACATCAGACACCTCTAGGTCTGTTGAAAACCACTTTGGAGTTGAAAGACCTTTGTTGGGGTCATGGTTGTGCAGGTGTCTGAGGCAATTAACACTGATTTACCCATAGGTGGTTATCATAAGAAAAGTTCTAGCAATAATAGCTGAATTTCAGAGAATAAACTTTCTGAACCGTGCGGGGGCCATTGATGGAAACCATATCCCAATAGTTTGCCCACCATAAGGGGAAAGTAAGTATGTGAACCAAAATGGTTAGTATTAAATCATTCTGTGAGCTTAGTAGACTAGAGAGGCAAATTCCTCACTACAAATGTGGGAAACATTTGAAAGGTTCATGATGCAATCATGATTGTACTTCAAGGATCAGCAAGGTACTTTATTCCCCAGAAATGATATGGTTCTGTATGATGTGTCTGTGCCATCTGTTATTTGGAGGGTCCCCATATACCCGGTCCTGCCTTGGCTGATGAAATTATACACCAACATCAGTGATCTTAGAAAAAAGTAATTCAGTTACAAGCTAAGTAGCTGCTGAATGGTAGTGGAGTGTGCATTTGGTAGGCTGAAAGCTCATTGGTGCTGCCAATGCACCAATCTGGATGCCAGTGTGGCTAATGCTGTTCATATAATCATTATCTGCTGCAGCCTACATAACTTGTGAGGGTAAATGAGAGGGCTTCCATCCCATGTGGTCCCAGGACAAATCTGGTTTACAAGCTCTGTACAGGCAGAGACACACCATACAGAACTGACTCCACCCACATGCAAACTGGTCCTGATTCCCAGCAGGCAAGGGAAATTAGGGATGCCAAACTGAAAGGCAGAAGATGACATCTTCCTGTGCCAAGGGACCCCGTCACATCCCATACTGCTGCTGGAGATGCGCATGAGGGAATATTGATACATATCTGTGGGACTCCATGGTTTTGCATGGGTTTTGTTAATTTGCCAAAGGTCATGTTAGTTTGTGTGGCATTGAATTAATTAAAGATGATTATAACAGGGCACTTCCTTTGGATCACCCGACTTGGATTGGGTTTGTTTTGTGGAAGATGGTGGCTGAGTTGTTATGTGATCATTGTGTAATGTGCAACTATTGAAGTACATACTTCTTCAGCCCCGTTATCAGGGGGAGAACTTAAACTTTAACGAGCTTATGATGATTTGCTTTGGATGGGGAGAACTGCACCCATAATTTTTTTTTCATTTACTTTTTAATTGTCAGCAGTACTAACTACAATTAATGACAGTTATAGAGCACTAATCCCTGATATAGTTGAAACTCCTCACTATTTTAAAAAAAAATTGTATGTATGTTTTTTTGTTTTATTTTTCTGCTGGGGAAGATATAGGGTACTTGCATATGCTGTTATTACAGGTATGTTCCCTCTTTCTTTGTTGTTCTTGGGGTTTGATTTTCAATATGTTTAATAAAAGCATCAAGAAACTGATTTGCCTCTTTTGTGTGTTTTGAGACATCTGCTATGTAGAAAAAAGTAGCGCTTTTAAAGTACAAAACCCCACATACTGCACTTTCCCCCTCTCTCCTGTATCTCTGTGTGGCTTTAGCTATTTCTGAACTTTAGAGGGGGAGACCCAATAATATTTGCATTGTGATGGCACCAGTTTTTTATACACCGCTTTATTATATTCAGGAACATAAAACCTACTTCAGTTCATCATTAGGGAGGAGGACCAGCACACAGTTAAACAAAGCATAACTTTTAATAAAAGTTCGAGGTAGAAGGTTTAATGGACAGATTTTGAAATCAGAACTGCAACGTATTGTTATTTAGTATTCGCAATCAAAAACACTGCCCAAGGTTTAATGTGTTTGCACTCATCTCCTTCCCCTCCTCATCAGGAGTGAATGATGGAGGTCAGACAGTGAGAACTCTGGACATCTCCTTCAAGGATTTCAAGGTCAATACATGGTTGTATTCTGGTACTCCTGCAGGTTCAGCAGTCTCCTCCTGGCCAATCAGGGGGAAGGGGTATCAATGCAAAAGGATCCACCACCTCAGCAGCACCCTGGGTAGCAGCTGGAGGAGGAGGTGATGGGTGATAGGCTAGTTCTGTGGCAGACACTGTATTCTTTTAGCCACCAGTTCAGTGAACTTCTCCATTAGGCAATGGTCCCTTCACTATGACATGTCTGCATGTCTATGAAATGGTTAATACCTGTCTTTTCCTGCTGAATGCTCCTCCCATGGCTGGGGAATTCAAATTGCTCCTGGTTTCTCCTGTCCATCTCTATGAGCAGCTCCTTAAGGGTCCTTCGCCATCTACCTCTGCTGCTTATTGGGTGCTGCTTCTGCCCTTTTGGTGGCATAGTTTCACTCTGAAGAGCCGTAGGTCTTGCCAATTCAAAGATTAGAAGAGTATTATATTTTTGGCCTTTGAAACAGGCTGAGAAATCCCCACACAAATCAAAATTTTCTGTGGAAGGTTACAATTTTGATACTTTTCAGCATTCTTGGAACATAGGCGTCTCACTATCCTTCCTTCAAATAACTTTTGCAGCCCTTCAGGAAGGAGCAGAGGCTAATAATGATGAGAAAGCTGTACTAGTGTTTTTAACAATTTAAAACGTTCATAGTGTCTCAGTGGAAAAGGGAAGGTGGTAATTCCTTCTATGGGTTTATTCTACCAGTTTACAATTACATGCCTTGAGGCCGGCCAACATTTTGGAGAACAGAACAGTTTTCAAGGTACCAGAATGGAAAATAGAAGTGGTTTCCCAGTTCTGGGGAGGAGATCTGGCAAGCTATTCCAGAGACATGCTTCTGATAATGGTCACCCCTTTGGTTAGCTATGAAGGGAGACGAAGAAGATTTGTACTGCTGGTGAACCTAAAGAATCAGTTGGAGTTGCTCAAACAGAAGCTTGCTGAAATATACTTATAGTATTGGGTGGAAATTCAATTGGAAATTGATTATATTCTCAGCTAGTATAGAGATTTCATGCAGAATGAGAGCGGAACCATGAACCACTCCCATCCACCCACCTCTGGCTTTACTGAAAACCCGGGTCCTCTGCCTACCTAACAATAGTAAAGTGAACAGAGAAAGAGACACACCACAACTTCATTGGGTTTTCCGAAGATTCAGCTCAGCATCATGACCCCAAGCTTCAGACAACTGGATGGAGACATTGCACTGTTTGTATCCAACTGCCAGATTCTTTCCCCAGTCCTGCTCCTCCAGGCTTGCGCAGTATGGCTCTGTTGCGGGAAAAGGCAGGACAGACACCAGGGTTAGAGACTGTAAAGACTTTGAAATCTTCCAAGGAAGAAACTACTAAGGTAACTAACTTTTCCTTAGACAATCAACTGTAAAGTTTTCCACAGCTGTGTTCTGTTTCCTTCCCCATCTAGACTTTTCCAAAGTGCCCCCAACATTTTCCATCTGTCTGACTGCTGGCTAAGAAAGGCACAGAGGCAGGGACACCCTGATTTTTCCTTCATAAAATGTTTGGAAAAATAGCTTTTGAAGACAAATGCATAACTATAGTTCATCAGAAATCAATAAAAAATATTGATTTAGAACTCTGTCTTGCTTGAGGACCATTTTGGGTTGGAGCAGAGTAGAGCTGGATGGAGAAGGGAGAACTAGAGGAATTTGGCAAGGAGATGGAGCATGACAGTATTTCAGCACTGTAATTCAAACACAGAGGCCCAGAGCAATGCATACCATATTATTCATGGAACAAAAGTCAGTGCACAGTACTTCAAATGCCCTTGATCTTAAAATCAGGACTGTAGCACCAGAGCAAGTGGTGATATTGGTGAGGGGTGATTGTAATTTACCAGATGTGGGATTCAGATTCCAGGGTTTAGCTGTGGAGAATAAGGCTGTTATTGCCGAGGGACAGTCGCTAGTCTAGCCATACCATAAGAAGTATTTTCACTCTGAGGCGTAGGGGGAGGAGTTATGTTGGCTTTAAGGTTCAGAAGCTGGAGATGGCCCTGGTGTAACTTTCATAGACACAGAAACCCACAGCTTCTGTGACTGCCCTCTGAGTTGCCATGATGCCTAGAATCTCTACAATACTGTATCCTGCAGCTCCACCCCACACACCCCTACCAACCTCAGACATGCTGCTGGTACGACCCCCACACCAGGGCTTATGCTGAGGGTGTCAGGAGGTAGCCTTCCAACAGACTTCCACTGCACCTGCACCCTGGGAATCCTTTTCTGGAACAGTATGGTTTTTAGGATCTCTTTATGCTGCTCTAGCCTTTTTAGACACAGTAAAGGGGCCAGAGTGGTGGTGAGATTCCTATTTGAATGTCTGAGATTCACATTTATCTATATTTACTATGCATATAATTCAAAATAACAAATGCCACTGGAATAATAATGAAACAGGAAAACAATATAGTCTGATGCTTTAATTAATATTAGGCTCACTGTGGGAGGTTGAAAATGTTAATTCCTATTGCCTCTATCTTAGCTGAGCTTTGAGTCTAGCCCACAGATATATTAATTAGGTCACCAGACAGTTAAGCTATAGATAGTGCTAAACAAAAGCCACTGGAAGTGTGTCAGATTTATTGTTTGATAATAGATTCTTATATGAATTTGTATATACTGTTTAACACTACTCTTCTTTGGGAGGAAGATGAAAGAATTGAGCATCAACCACTCCTGAATAGCCCAATTCATGGGCTTTGTCATCCATACATCACACTTCCTCAATGTACAAAGACTCCTCACTTCTACAACAAGCTTTCCAGCCTACAAATGTCCATAGCACTCATATCCAATTTCTCAAAATTGTTCGTGTGTGTGTAAAATTCACAATTTTGGGAGTAATAATAACAATAGATTTGACTTGAAATGAGCGTGTCTATGAGTAAGATATCTTAATATTTTTGGAGTTAAGGAGGTGAATGAGTGAAAGAGAGAGAGAGATTTACAATATATAAGACATGATAAATTAGAGCAGTTTTGAATGGGACACTTAATCAGCTGGAAATAACATGGTCCTTTATCCCATAAACTGTACAGAAGTGTCTTGACAGAACAACATCAAGCTGAATGTGTTGACAGAATAACACAGCCATATAAGTATAAAAATAACAGGATGCATTATCAAGGGCATTTGCTAGTTTCAACAAATTGCCTATTTCGATGATCAAAAAAATTGCCTTTGTTTTTTCAGTCATGCTTTCCTAGCTACAACAATACATTTGAACAAATCCACTAAAGATGCCATTATAGCTTGTCTAGGAGGCTTTCACCAACGTTGTTGAAAATCTCATCATAACAGAAATATTGATAGATGGTGACTTGCTACAGTCAGTTATTCACATTAGGTATTTAATGACATGACTAAATAGAGGCTAAGTCAAGGAACTGTTCTTCTGAAGATACTATCTTGCCTTTAGTAGTAACTGAATTTGATGCCATAAATTACCTTGATACATTTCACTGTTTTTTTCCAGCAAAAATCAATGCTGATATTTCTACAGTATTGTCTGCATTTTAAAATTTTGTGGCAGATTTAAAACAAATAACTTTATCTGAGTAGAATCCACCTCTGTTTCTTTGATAATATTGTCAGCAGTGAACTAGACTCATAAATCCTATTGTTGCTGTATTATATACGGTTTAAACATAGAAACTATTTTTTTCTGTCATCTACTTTACTTTTTTCCTTTTCATGAGCATTGCAAGTTTGTTTGCTTGTTTCGGTGGCTCAGAGCTTTACATGCCATTTAATAAATTACAAACTTTTCACTGCCTTTGTCCTCTGAATGTAAATCATGTTTTATTCTGTGCAACTGCTGCTTTCATTATGTATATATTACCACCTATTATTCCTCATTAGGATGTAGCTGTATACTTACGTCAAAGCTCATCAGATCCGGGACCCTGGACCTGAGGAGTTCAAAATAATTGAATACAAATGTAAGAAAAACAAATATTGAGTTTATTTTCTTTTACTTTTTAGCACGTCATCGGGTCAAGAATAAAAGAAGGCCAGAAATACACTGAGAAATTAAGATGCTGTTCTCATAAAATGCATTAGAATGTAGTTATGTCTCATGTAACTTGAGGCAGGGAAGCTAGAGTGTTGAGAGAATCATTCATCAAGCTAAGCATGACAAGACTTGTATTGGATGGAGAGTACAGAACAAAGCAATTAATCATGTATTTTAAAATACATGCTATTGTGTATTTTATATGCTTTACAGCCCATGTTGCCTAAAATTGTTGCTGGCCTACAAGGAGGATTCAGAGCTTTCAGGGGAATTTACACTGAGTTCTACTCAGTGCCTTGAAAAAGAGACATACTGCTACTGCAGTGTATTAATGCTTTCAGGAAACATGTTTTATATGTTATTTAGGGCTAGAATGAATCTACCCTTACTATGGCTATGCAGGAGAAAAGAGAAATAAAGAATTCCACCTAATTTTGCATGACCATATTTTTATATGTAGTTTATAGATAGGGCAAGATTGTGTGCAGCCTTATATGGCTATGCAGGGAATAAAGGATTCCCCACTACTTTGCAGGTCCATGCTAGGACTTCCCAGTATTCAAGAGAACCCAGGAGCTCTTCCCAGATGCTCCTGTTGAGGGTCAAAAGGGTGATGAGTCAGGAGAGGGATGGGTAATAGTGGAGCCATGGCTTTTCTTCCCTAATCAACAGCCAGCAGGACTGGCTGGGTGAATGGGGGGCATGTGTATGCAGCACCACTTGAAGAGATGTCTCAGATTATTCTCTCCCAGGTCAAGAAGGGAGCCCTGGAAAGACTTCTGATTCTGAGGGTTGTCTCCAAGACATTCTCCTTATACATGCCTCCATTGCTTATGCACAACCTAGTCCACAATGGATAATAATTACAGATTGTACTTATATATTAATGCTCATTAAATAATTAATTCAGTTTCACACAATCCTGGGAAGATTTTTTTTATCCTTCTAGGTGGGGTTGGGAGAGACAGACCCAAGGTAATATTAGGTACTGCAGTTTGAATGATGAAAACAGTACATTAATATAACCAGATTGTAAGTCAAGATAGTTTAATATTATTTTAAAGTTTACCCTTCTTATTTATAGCTTCTGGTTTATGAGTAACACTGTGATCTCTTGTCATTTGTACTGCTCTCTTGGCTGATCGCTAAGCTATCATTTCCAGAACTGCTTGCAGAACACAACACTTGTACAAACAGAACTGCAGCATTGAATGAAGTACAGCATGACCAGATACAAAATGGCAAAACTAACACTGATTAAGGATTTGCTATTTCCAAAGTGCTATGTATCAGAGGAAAAGCAGTAAGTATTGGATGGGCCATGGCATCACTCCTGCCACAGGTAAGGCAAGAGGTAATGGCAACAATCTCTTCTTTTTGGAAAGGGCAGCAGAATTAAATACAGACTAAAAAAGCTTTCTTTAGAACTTTTTAACCAACCTATTGAATTTCATAGCAAAAACTTAGTTATCTATTAAAATAATACAAAACAGCTTTGGGATGTTTTAAAAATCTAACTTCTACAGAGTAGTAAAGTTATTACTATAAGCCCATTTAATTTCTATAGAATTTTATTAATTTCATTCCTATTCAATAAATAATCATCTTACGGTACCGAAATCTTAAAATAGCAACATGTGCACAAAGAGGAACTTCGGTACGAGACAAGCTTAGCCTCATGACTGCTGTTGACTCAGCCAGAGAGATGGTTCCTTTTGCCTCTCTTGGTGTGTGTGCTGCATACTACAAAGGTCCTATTTAAAATCTCAACTCTCACTGACGATGGAGGGTTGGGAGGCAGATTCTTTAACTGACTGAATTCTCTAGTGTCTACCCACCAGATGATAGACATAACGTTCATGATACTTCCACTTATTACTAGGATAGTTTTTCTGCTGATTAACTTTCTGAAATTACATACCATAAATTAACACAGAGAGTTTGGATATTAATCTAGTATGACTCATCACAATGGTGCCTGAGCATCTTAAGATCTGAGCAATGTATGTGTTTCTATACTTCTTGTAATCAAGATACCATTTTCTATTTTAGGTTATCCTAAATATGGTAGAATGATTTTCTTTTCCTATTTCATTGTCACTTATTTCTGCTTTATTCTGCTTTTGGTTTTTATTTTACTTTATATTTTATAAATAAGTTAAAGATGGTCTTCAATTTAATTGTAAATGCTTAATGGATTAATTATTGTATTGATATGAATATTTTATTAAATTTTACCATTCCGTGCTGAATGTAAAAAGTTCCTTGTAAATTAGTTATGGTATATCAATAAACCAGTGTGCATAAATAATGTATGTTAATGTAACAAATATATTTACTAATATATTTATTCTTACTTTCATTACTAATATCTGATTGAAGACAAGTCTGCATGAATATATTAGGATCATAAATGAACAACTTAACATGTTTGTATGTCTAGATAATTCAGATCTAGCTAATCAATTTCACATCTTACAACTCAGAACTGGAGAATCAGAACTTTGCTGAAGTTTTCCTGGATATTTTTTAAGGATCTTGTTCTTAATTTGAAATTATAGTTATAGGTTGCTTTAAATTATGGCACTGTTTAAAACTTAAATTTACTTATCAGTGGGAAAGAACTCCTGACATGTGAGGGAGAATGGGAGACTAAAGTATGGAGGGAAGAAGAGGGAGTACACAGAGCCCCTACCATGGTGGGGAAGGGGGAGAAAGGAGAAATGAGAGGGCACATAGAACTCTTGGCATGTGGCAGAAGGGAAAATGGAGGACACACTCCATTCCTGGCATGAAGGGGGGTGCAGAGACTTCATGAAATTAGAGGGAGATGGAGGATAGCAGATAGGGAGCTTGTGGGGCAGAATGAAGGCGTACAGGGAGTTCCTTTTGTGTGCAATGAGCTTATCCTACAGTAGCTTCGAAGTGTAAGACTCCCTAGTTAAATATATTTATTATATATATATATTTAAGGAATAGATTCAAATCAATGGAAAACTAAGCTGAGAGATCTCGATGTAACCCAGATGTGAAGTCTGTTGATTGGCTAGTTATTGATTACTTCACTTTCTTGGAGTTCTCTTGGCAACGTTCCAGCCACAGGAAGGACAATCCTCTTCTACAGCATTCACTAATGGAAGAAAGTCAACATTTACCCCATTACCTGCCTTGTGAATAAAAGCCAGGAACATAGAAACATAATATTTACAGCAAGCTGTCTGAAAGAAATTATTTTCCTCCAGGCTCACAGGTTTAGTTGTTATGCTCATGATGAAGGCTGAGCAAAAGTCAAAGCAAAATGCTGGAAAATGCCAAGTTGCTCCAAGCATGGGAGCCAGTGATGTTGCTCACTGTGAAATAGGAGGTCTATATATGATAACATGAAGCAGCTATGGAAGATTGGAATTGGTGACCTTGGAGAGTTACTTTCTGTCCTCATCTATGGTGATATGAAAGTGAATAGTGCAAACCAGATCCCCACATCACTACTGCATCCCAAGCAGGATTTCTCTTGCGGAGTGTGATGCAAACTCCACTCCACCACACTGGTGTATGTCAGCAACAGAAAAAGGAAGGGAAACACATTCAGTGAGCATGAAAACACCCAAAATAGCACTTTCAAGTGCTGAAAGACAGAGCGGGTGGGAGGAAGAGGGGAAGCAAGTACAGAAAATATCACTCACAGTGCACAGTCAGAGGATAGGCCTATATAATGAAGCACTTTGAATTTTAATGAGAAGCAAGGATGTACTTGTATAATATACCACATTAGTGTCACTAGGTTGGATATGCATTGTACATCTATAAGCACAAGCCAGGGTCAATTTGCTGTTATTTGTAGTGCTTCCTTTTTTCTTTTTAGTTGACATTATTTTAAAATTCTTCTGCCAGTATTCACTTATGTATATCTGTCCCATGTATTTCCTTTTCAGTCTCTGTCATATCTAGGACATCTGAAAATCTTGTGAAAGCAGGGAGATGATGCTGACTTGGGCATCTCTCAACTGCCAATAATAAGCAGAACATTACTAGCAGCCTCAGGCAACAGTGTGTTATATTTTTCTCTAGAATAATAACTTCATACTTGCTGCTGCTCTGAAATTTATAACACTGAGGCAGATTTGGCATTGCAGCAGTAAAAATCTGCTATATCTGCATCAGCAAGTAACTGCACAACTTTGTTCTAAGTGTTAATATATTTAGGGATCCAAAAGTGGCCAAGATGTGTCTCTGTGAGGATAGGTGTGTTTTCTTCAGAACTGCACTAGCTGAATTGGAGAAGGGTCTAAGAAGAAGATCTACAGTAAAGAAACTTAGAGAGAGGCCTGATCTACACTGCCAGCTGACATCAACGGGAGATACTCAAGCTATATATGAGAGCTTGCGTAACTCCCATCAACTTACTTACATTACCGTACAGTGGCATCTCCACAGCACTGCATCAACGGGAGATGTCCTCCAGTCAACGCAGCCTTACTCTTTTCAGAGCGGGAGGGGGTAGAGTTACAACGTCGGCCGGAAAGCACTTCTGGGATTGATTGGGCAGGTCTCCACTGACCACTCAATCGATCCCACTGCATCAATCTGTGTAGTTCCAGCAGTGTAGAAATACCCCAAGACAGAGCAGCTCAGGTAAAAAACCTATTTTTATTGTTCTAATAAATTTCCTTGTTCAGTGTAGGAAGAAAGTGATTCTTTCTGTGATTCTTTGACATGTGATGAAGTCCATTCCTAGAAGAGTTTAGAATCTATGGACCCAGTTCTGTTTCCTTTCCTCACAATGAGGAGTATTTTATTCTGTCAGTGACTTCAGTGACTTAAGGAAAAAGTACTACACAGCAAAACAAAGTGACTGAATGTTTGTTGTTGGCTTATTAGTTCCATGACTTCTGCTATTATTTAGCATAATTTTAACTTTTTTGCTTATTTGTTTTATATTTTTTTATTATTTGCACTCTGAATGTAGAATATGCCATCTCCCACCTTATTGTATTTTACTCAGCTCTTATCATTCCTGCCTAGTTGCCTGTTGGTCCTACAAGTTTGTCAAGTGTTATGTATTTGCACATTGTTTTTGTTTGCCTTTGATGTAATTTATCTCCATTTGTATCTGGGAACAATGTTAACTCTGATATTTTCTGTTTTTATTTTAATTCTTTTGTATAGCAGAGCCACTCATTTTACAACCAAGACTAGGAATCTTCATTATTCTGTGAGTTAATACACCAAATAGAGAAAAGATCAATAGTCACTCTGCTGCATCTCTCTGAGGTTATGTTTTGGTAATGAACACTCAAGGCGTTAGGGTAAGAAAGGTGATTTTTTTCAATCAAGTTTGCTTGGGTTGCAACCTAAGCATTAGCATGACTGAAAAGGGGTTAAAATGCATCTGCATGAGTGTTAAGAGAGCTTTTCAATGATATTCAGCTAGCCTGATTGAAGAAAGCATCTTTTTTGCCTGTGTGCACAGGCTGAGGACTCCCACGTCTTCCTTAGAGTAAAAAGCAAGTACTCTGAAAAGAAGCATAACATTTTATCTCCAGGAAGAAGGGGATATCCTTACCACATCATTCTTACAGCTTGCTGCATGCCTTTGCAGCACAACCCAAAAAGCAACATTTTCCTTAATGTTTGCTGTGCTTTCATTTGCATGCCTGTTGTACCAATGGCTACCAACAACGATAACCGACTTTTAAAAGCTACTGTGGCAAATGAATGACAACAAAAAGAGAACCATAAAATAATTGTGGCATGACATGACATTGCATTATTGCAACTCAACATCATTATGCAATGACATGAACATAGTATCAGTATAGTATAGTATCAGTATATCAATTAGCTCTTGGTTTGTAGTTCTTAGCAATCCGATTTGCCACATCTACTCTCAGCTCCTTCATCCCTTCTCCTTCCTTCACTATTTTTTCTTCCCCTTTCCAGCTCTTTGGAGTCTGGGTATAACTCCTTTAGACTCAGTGTTGCCATATGTGTATTACATGGTCTTACATGGTCTGCAACCAGATACAGCTTGTCCTTGCTGTAACCTTTACATACCCAGTGTTAGTGTTCTCTTGTTCCCAAAGTTCTTTATCTGAATGCAAATAATATGTTAAAATAGTGTAAGAAGCCAACTGTGAATATGAAAAATGTGAAAATCTTCACATTAGCCTTTCATTGCAAGAAGCTGACACATAACTTAATATAGGAGCATTGCTGGTATGAAATGCATTAGCACCACAGCATGGGCTATACACAAGTCAACAGCAAGGGGCTAAATTTTATGGACTAAAAAGTAAATTCACATTAACTATCATGTGAAATGTGTTAGTAATACAGTGAAAGTGTTTTATTTATGCTAACATTTAATTGTTCTCACCGTTACCTACTGCTTTAAACATTTCATGTTCTCATCTATATTGAATTTTGGATTCCGCTGAGACTAATTTACTGTTCACTTACAGTGAGGGAGGCATATGGTCCACCCATTAAGAAATTGTTTTTCCTACACCTATTGCTGTTGAACACTTTCCATGCCAAATCATGCAGTAAATTAATAGTGCTAAGGGTGGATAACTGTTAACAGCATAATTATCCTCTGTGCAGATGGTAGTAGTATTCTCATGTGTTAGTTGTATTCTTATGTGATCTGTAAATTTCAACATAGCACATTTTATATGACCCGGAGAAGGGACATCAATTCAGCTCTCTCTTGATGGATTAAGAATTAGCACTTAAAATATTTTTTTAAAATCTGATCATATTTGTTCACAGATATGATTGTTTTCATTGAATGTGGTTAATACAATATCGTTTCCATACAATATAAACAATTTTTTGAAATTCTTGCTTTATTCAACAGCTTGTAGTTTTATTACAGTCTTTGAACAACAGGCTTAAAGTTCCAAATTCAAAGAGATCAAAGTTATACATGGTTCTTTGTAATAATAGAGTCATACTCAGAATACCAGGGAACGGGAGAAAGATTTTGTCTTATAGGGCCAATCCTGCAAGAGGTTGAGTGCCCTCAAGTCCCACTGAAACTACCATCAGTTCAATTTATAATGTCAGGGAGGGTAGTCAGGATGCGGCAGGATTGGACCAAGTTATCAGTTATAGAGTGTATGGTCATGCTCTCTTTAAAAGAAGCCAACTAGTTGATAAGGAGCGTGTTACAAAGAGATCGCTTTAACTGAATTAAAAAAATTATAGAACAGTTCTATGGAATTAGTTTATGAAACAAAACGTAACAAGATTTTTCAGAATTTTTATTTGCAGAGCTGCAACAATGAAAAAGGCTCTTCTCACTTACATATATTTAGAAGAGATAATGTTGACAGCATTTATTATGGAAACAAGTGTTTCATGCTCTGAAGAGTCATTTGTAGTGCATTCACATGTCCATTTTAAACAAAAATCATCTTCATTTTCCACTGCAGGAGAAGCATATTAATCATGTCGATATAGTAGCCTAACATGACAGGAGATTTAAGAATAAATAAATGCATATGCCATCATTCCAAAGTCTCTGTTTCATACATGCCCTTCCCAAATAGTATTAGTCTTAGCAGGAAGATGGAACTGATACTTTGGATTAAAAATCTTATGTTTTTAGAGCCTATCATGTACTTCTAATCATAACAGAAAATTAGAACAAAGCAGTAAACAAGTTTCTTTGGTTTTTTGTTTGTTTAATATAGGGCATTCATTGGCTGTAGAGAAAAGCCACGGTAACAGATGTTGTAAGTTAGGTAGATGTTAGTTGTAAGGTTCAGTGATCCCCCTTTTGCTATCTGCATAATACATCATAAAAATGGCCTCTGCGCATTACTTAAACAATGAAGTAGAAGCTGCAGCAATAAGAGTAAAAATATTTCAGACAAGGCTCTTTAAAATAACTCTCTTGAAGGGATTGTTACCTTTTAAAATGATTTTAAAATTATTGAAATATTGTCTTCTGTTGATCAGATAGAGGCTGATATTATTGGTGAAGTGAAGGCAGGAGTCAGCCTTTCACTGAGATAATAGATAAAGGAAAAGAAGTTCGTGTTTGATGTGGTAGAAGAGGGGGTAATAAGCTAGGATCTGATAAGCCATGAAGATCTTTACAGGAGAAGTTTGAATGGGCTTGAGAAGGAACAAGTGTGGAAGCATCAAGGCCTTGTATAATCAAGATATGACATGATCTTGGACAGAATTTTGGCAGCGTGAACAGAGAGGCAAAGTCTAATCTTGGGGATATAGCACAAGCAAGACTTAAACAATTCTTTGATGTGTGGTCAAAGCAGTGGGGTGAGCCTAAGATAAAGCCAAGATAACAGTCTTGTATGATTGGTAGTGTGGTGGTGATAGCCACTGTCACAGAGTGGAAAGCCTTGTAGGAAATATCAGGAACTCATTATAATCAATGTAAATTTTGCTATTGTCTTCAATGGAGCAGGACTGAGTTGTTCATAAACAAGAGCTTAACTTTGTACTATTTATGTTGTATTACATTGTAATTCTAGCCTGAGGCAATTGTTTGTCTTAGTATGTTGCATGCTAGTGAGTTTATTGGATTCAGCCTTCTCAAACTAATTTGAGGACTGCTTAATCTGACTAGACATACCTTCCATGTCACATATTGTTTAGCTGTATGTAATAAACATGTAATCTGAAGTTCCACATTTATAAAATATCAAGAAGGAATATGCAGATCTAACTGTTGGGTCTGAGCCTCATGTGCATAGGCCACAGTATCTTCTTGGCGAGTCACAAATTATTTGTCTATCAAGTGAAGTTAATGATACTTACCTACTGTGAACATGCCTTTGTCTATTTTAAATCATATGTATTTTCAGAGTTTTACTATGGTAAACAACATTTAATGGAAAGCCAGAAGT
Source organism: Mesoclemmys tuberculata (assembly GCA_007922155.1). Taxonomy (NCBI): domain Eukaryota; kingdom Metazoa; phylum Chordata; order Testudines; family Chelidae; genus Mesoclemmys; species Mesoclemmys tuberculata. The sequence continues at coordinate 1,675,804 of ML675605.1, forward strand.
GTCCATATGGGGAGGTGGGAGAGGGTGAAAAGGGTTTTTCAGTACTTATATTTTTACTGCAAAACAATTTTGTTTCCTCCCAAAATTAATAATAATAAAAATGTGTGAAATCAAGTGGCTAAAAATTCCAACTGAAAATTTCACTAACTATTTTTCACTAAGTTTTGCCAATCGCAGGCTTCTCTTAGTAAAGAAAATTACCCTTATTTACAATCAAAAGTTTGTGAAATATATAAAGCTGAGGTAGGAACGAGAAAGCTGTGAAAAAGTTAAAAGGTGGATGTGGCTGGAGGTTTTTTGGCTTCTAGCATTTGCCCTGTCACTTTAAATGTTCAGGAGGCTCTGTGTTTTCTCCATGATTCCCAATGCAAAGCCTCAGTTTCCTATTAGTTTCAGTTTTGCAGCCAGAACAAAGCAAGTACAGCAGACAGCTGTATTTCCATCAGTTCCCTCTGCTGGCTCCAGAAATATAACATTGGCAGTGAGGAACCTTCTTTCCCACAAGGCATACAGATTGCCTCATGGCCTAATGACTCCAACTGTGCTGGAATTTCCACCTATACCACAATTACTTCAGCAATGTATGAACATTTTTCTCCAGCTCCATCTATAGTAGAAGAATAATATTGATTTCATCACTGATATCAGGTAAGTGGTGAGTTGGGAGCACAGTATGTTGCTGCTATAGGGAAGTTGTCAGAGCATTGTCAGTTTGGACAAACATTAAGTGATCCCCTGAATGACCAGTTTGTCTCTGGATTGTGCAGTCACCAGGTCCGAAAAAAGTTATTGACTGTATCAGTGCTTACATTGAAGAAGGCAGTCGAAGCAGCAGTTGAAATGGAGACCGCAGAGAAAGATTCTCTGGAATTTAGTGAGAACAGAGAAATTCACCTCCTGAATCAACAAGACAGAAGACCACAGGAACATAAGGAATTTCCGTGTAGACATTGTGCACAAATGATGCGTTCTAAGAAGGACTGCTGGGCACATCAGCGTATTGGTAGAAAGTGCCAGAAGAAAGGACTCATCACCAAGACCTGTTGCACAGTTCATTGACCAGTAACATAGAGTAACAGTACAACCAAGAAGATGCTTATGAAGACTGAGTCTAAGAAAGGAAAGGAGGTTGGGAATTCATAATGTAGAAAAAGAGCTCTAGTGACACTGACCAAGACCTAGCATTACTAGCCATACTACTAGCACACAATATTATTGGAAGCTGGAGTAAAAGATGGCATCTTGACTGAAGGAGTTCCTGCAAGAATGGAGCCTGATACAGAAGCTGCTGTTTCACAGATTTCTGCATCTACTTATCACACAGACTTTGTCAGAATTTCCTCTGGAAGAAACCTTCACAGTTTTGAAGACTTATGCTGGAAAAAAAGTTAGTCCCAAAAGGGATACTTCAGGTGGAAGTTCAACTAGATGAACAATCAGTCATTTCATGCTTGTATGTGACTGAAGGAAAGTATCCAACATTATTTGCCAGATCTTGGGTTGAGAAGCTCATGGTGAATTGGACCAAGATCAGAGTGATCACGAAAGCACCTCAAAATCTTCAAGAAATACTGGACAGACACTGCTAAGTTTTTGGACAGATGAGCAATGTGTCAGTGGAGCTCAGTATTTTTTGACAGTCAGCCAAAATATTGCAAGTCCACAGGCCATCTGGACTGTTTAGTGAATATCAGAGTCTTGTCAGAGGTTTCAAATAGTGAACCCATCATACCAGTGGTCAAAAAGGATTGCTCAATCTGAATTTGTGGAGATTTCAGAGTGACACTGAATCTAGTTTTATGTGCAGACCAATAGTAATTACCCTGTATTGAAGATTGTTTGCTACTCTTAGTGGTGGACAGTGTTTCAGTAAATTGGATTTGCTCAATGCATACCTGCAAATGGAGAATGATCCAGCATCTCACAATATCTCATAATCAACACAAAAAAGGCTTATTTTGTTACAACAGGTTGCATTTTAGTATCAGATCAGCACCTGCTCTGTTCTAGAAAGCCATGGATGAGATTCTGAAGGTACTAAACTGAATTCAGTGTTTATTAGACAATATCCTTTTACAGGAAAGGATCAAGAGGATTATCTTTGAAATGTGGACCCTGTCTTGCACCACTTTGAAGATCATGGACTCAGAGTACATTGAGACAAATGTGTGTTTTTCAAATGATAAACTGAATCCCCTGGACATTTAGCTGATGCCATGGGCTTAAGGAAATGATCAGAGAAAGAGAAGGTAGTTCTTCAAGCACTACTTCCAGAGAATGTGTCACAGCTATGATCATTCTTAGGACTGCTTAACTACTGTGGTAAATTTATGTCTAATGTGACAACAGTACTAGCACCTTTACATGAATAGTTACATGTAAAGAGAAAATTAAAATGGACTAAAGCTTTTGAGTATGCTTTTAAGGGAGCAAAGATACTGTTGAAATCAACCAAGTTCTTATACATTTTTGATGCTTCACTACCATTGCAATTGGCTTAAGATGCTTCACCATATGGAGCGGGTGCAGTTCTTCTGAACATTTTTCCTAATGACATGGAGAAATCAATTGCAAACACTCACTATTCCTGAGAAGAACTATGCACAAATAGAGTGAGATGCTCTCAGCATTTGTCTCTGGAATTTGGAATACTTACCATACTTGTGTATGGTAGAAGTTTTACCTTGCTGATGGATCATCACCTGTTACTTTGAAACTTTACTTTCCAAAACATGGAATTCCATCATTTGCTGCTCGTATGCTACCCTCAGGTCATTCCTATACTATTCAATTCTGTAAAGGGACTCAGCACGGCAATGCTGATGGGCTTTTATGCCTGCCAAGCCCAAGTTCTTATCAATTCAAAGAAACTTCAGATGAAATGTTTTCTCTCAATTTGATGGATAGGTTATTCATCATTAGAACAGATATAAACAAAGAAACTGCTAAAGCTGATGTGCTTTCTCTCGTGAAGGGGATAGTACTACAAGGTACAGTATTGGATCATAATTTTCAGTTTACAGAATTCATGCCACATCAATGAGAATTATCTGTGACTCATGGTTTCATCTAATGGAGAACGTGTGATCATTCCGAAATCACTTCAATCTCAGGTTTTGGAAGCTCTTCACAAAGGTAATTTGGCATTTTAAAGATGAAGACCAGAGCCTGAAATCATGTCTGGTGGCCGGATATTAACAAAGACATTGAAAGGAAGGCATAGTGCTATACTACATCTCTGCATATTCAGCATGATCCTTGCCAAGCTCGCCTACACCCTGGTAGTAGCCTCAGATGTATTCACAGCTTGATAGGTAGCCTTGATATGTATTCGTGTGGACTTTACTGGACTTTAGAGGGCTATATGTCTGTGTTTGTAGTTAGTGCCCATTCAAAATTGACTAAAGTTTTCAGAATGACTTTTGCTACTGCTAAGACCATTGGACATCTTGGTACCATGTTTAGCTAGTTTGGTTTCCATTACAGCTGGTGACTAACAATGGACCTCAGTTCTGTTCTGAAGAATTTCAAAAGTTCCTAGCTTCAAATAGGATTTAGTGCATATACTCAGCACCTTACCATCTTGCTACAAACTGGCTAGCGGTATGCTTTGTACAAACACTTAAGCGTTCCTTAAAAGCAAAGAAGTCTGTTCTGAGTCATCAGCAAAGATTGGACAATTTCTTACTTGTCCAGAGGAACACAAGACCTGCTACTACCCAGAAGAAACCTGCAACTCTCTTCTTGAAGTGACCTTTGTGTATCTTTTTGGACCTGCTACATCCTGATATTGCCTCACCTGTAGCCAATCCCAAGCTATGCATATTGATCAATGACATGGGAATCATCATCATTCTTTTCAGGTCAGAGACTTAGTGTAGACTTGTAACTATGGTTCTAGAGTAAAATGGGTACCTGGAGAGCTTGTAAAATGCACAGGACCTGTTTCATTCATAGTAAAACTATCCAATGGTACTTTATGAAAATGACATAGGAACCAGTTGTAACCTCAACTAGTACTAAATGTTCTGGGGATGTTCCAGTAGGACTTTCTATTCCTCCATTTGAACCCCTTCCATTACTACAACTCCTAATTTTGAAGATCTGGTGGAAGAAATTTTGATACCAGATCCGGCTGATTCCATACAAGATCCAGGTGCTTCCTTTCCACTGATGGTTACTGTTGCTTAGCACACTGACACATCATCATCACAACATCCCAAAAGAATGTGAAAGCTAGTTGTGAACCTGACCTTATAAATTGTTTAGTTAACGAGTTGCTACTCCAGGCAGAATAATCTCTTGCAATTCATGAGTCTGTAGTAGTTCGCCCACAACTTTTAGTTAGGTTATATTGTATTTCATGTTAGCCATGCAAATGATAATGTATGAGTATTTGGAAAAGTTGATTTTTAAAATAGGGTGACAGAATGTGATTCTTATCCCCTGAAATGTTCTGTGCTCTTCCTCCAGTCTCATTTTTGTGTTAGTTTCAGTTTTGCAGCCAAGGAGCCGCACAGACAGCTCATCTGTCTGTCTGTCTATCTCCTCTTCTTCTGACTTCAGAAATATAGCTGTTATCTCAGATGGAAAAACAAAATCACAGCCACCACAATAAAACATATAGTGAACTTAAAAAGAGCAGCGTGTAGTTTCTCTTGTCAAGTGCTCCTTAAAAATCTAGCAGGGTGAAAAATTAATGTTTGAAACCAAACTGTTACAATTGTTCAAATAGCTTCAGAATAAACACCCCTCCTTGGTACTGACACCACTGCAAATCAGCACCCACTTTGCTGGAGTCCTAATACAAAAATACCATAAAAGCAAGTATTTTCAGTGGGCACAGCATCTGCAATGCTTGAAATTTCCTTAAATGAAAAAGTCATCCTTTATATGCTAATTGGCTCAGTTCAAAGAACAACTCAGTGGCTAAAATTTTGATCAAACTTGGAGGAGGAGGGAGAGAAAAGAATTATGAGAGAGACTTTGTGTTAGGGAATAATAAAGTATGTGGCAGTAAAGAAAGGAGAAGTTGCCTAGCCCTCATTAGAAACCTCTTCTTTCAGCAACTCCTAGCTTGAAGGAGGGCAGCCAATGGAAGAAAACTAGATTACTTTTTGTCACCTCACTGATCATGTCTGACAGACTAGTTTGTCAATAGAAAATGTGAAATAGTAAACATATTTTAAGGGCCATAAGCAATTTATAAATGGCTGCTGCAAATAATCTTTCACTCTCTGGGAGCGTCAGGAGGTTAATTTCTCACAGTCCCTCTTTTTGTATTTCCACTTAATGTATATGAACTGGTTTAAGTATTTTGAATTTGTCTATGTGGTACCTATCATCAGGGCAAATAAATAAGCCCAATTAGTCTTGGCTAACTTTTTAAAAAATATTTTGTAAATTGTAATGCTCTTTTTATGGGCATTGAGATAACATACCGTATTATATCTATTGAAATGGAATACAACACAGTGAATGTAATCAGCCAAAGCATGGTGCTTTTTACTGGTTAGTATTGTTTTAAGAAAGAAATGTTTAAATTCTCTCTCCATTATGTTTTAATAGCACTTATCAGCCAAAACTAGAGACTGAGGGGAAAATACTACCATGGCCGTCACTGGGAAAAATGTCTCAAACTTCTTGCTTACTCAGAATTCCAGATTGTCACTGATCATTGGATAGCACTTTCAGGATGAGACAGTGTAACAATGACACTGAGCAGACTTAGGACATGATCTTACTGAGTACTAAGTATCCATGACTTTAATGGAAGCAATGGGCACGACTTAAGATAGGGCCCTTTGACTTTAATGGAGCAAGGCTGATTGGCCCCAGATGGAGATAGGGCCCTGATATAAGGCTTCTGACTTGTGAACATGACATTGGATTTAAAGTGAAGGATTGAGAGATGGTGCCATCCTTCCTAATTAGAATTCCAGCCATTTCACTGGTGTGGGTTTGTCACACTGTGTCTGTCCTAAAACTAGATGTATTATTAAATCTACTATAAGCTCCTTTACTCAGGCAAAGAAGAGCATCTGATACAGTTGGGGAGTGATAATGGATGTGAAATTTGCAGCTTTTATGTATCCATGGTTAAAGATGAGTATGCAACATCCTTCCTTGCTAACCTCTATCAGCAGCATTCACTTGTAAAGGGTGACCAGAACCATTGACTTCATTTTGTCTGAGCGAGGATTATAGTGAGGAATAGACCTTTTTTTTTCAGTCTATTTTAAAAAAATGAATTTATAATGCTGTTAATTTGGTAGGGAGAAGCCCCCACCTTCTCATTTGGTAGGGAGAAGCCCAGCTTAGTCCTGATCGTTGCATAGCAAAGCTAGGGTCTGATGCAGGCTGGAGGAGTCAGCAGAGTCTATCTGAACATAATTCTGTCTGCTGAAGACATCAGAGGGACAGCAGGAGGGTTATTGTGGAAGGTGGGGGAGAAGCTATATGGAGAGCAGTGTTGAAAGGGAGCTCAAGTTCACTTTCTGCAGCTAGACATCAGCCTCCTCTAAAAGCACTTCCTCTGTGGGTATGTCTACACTGTAATTGATGGTGTGACTGCAGCCTGTGGTTTGATCTAGCTAGCTCAAAGAATAATAGCAATGAAGCTGTGGCAGTACGAGTTGTATAACTCTGCCCAGAACCCAAGTTATATTCATGAGCAACTAGCCCATTCAGCCATCCATGTTCCCATGGCATCCACCACTATTGTAGCTTGAGCTAGCTAGATCAAAGTTAGCTCAGGTATGTCTACATATACTGCAGGCACACCGTTGATTGCAGTCTGGGCATACCTTGTGATGCCTGCCCAAGACCATGCATCCTGCAACCCACCCTAGAGAAGCAGCAATCCTCTACTGTGATTCTTTTATTATGCTTATGTTCAGGTTGCTTTTTCTGTTGCCCTGCCCCTCCCCCCATTGCTTGCATCCTAGCAATACCTGGCACTTCCTTATTGTTCACAGATTTTTGGGAACCACTGCCCTGCGAAGTCGACTCTTATGGCAGGTATGGTTGTGTTTGGAAGCAGCAACCAGACTTACGTCTTCACGTACTCCCTGCTGGTGACACAATGGCTCCTCTTGCTCACACTGATTTCACTAGGTGCAGGATTGGGTCCAAACTGGACAATTCTGCAGTGTTCCCACCTCTTGCAATTTCAGTGTGAGTCTCACAATGTATGGTGCTTTCCTTCAAGCCCCAGGCCCTGGAGACAAGTGTTTACCTGACAACTTCACCTTTCATTAAACAAATGCAAGTTTCTTACTCTCATGGATGTAGGGAAAAATGTGAAAATGCGTATCCTAAAAGCTCAGAAACCAGGAAGCAAAAACAAAAAAAAAGGAATCCTAAAGGTAGGATTTATTAAAATCTCATGTTGGCAATACTGAATTCCTTGGCAGGAAGCTAAGTCCTCGGGGAGCCCACATAGCTTGTGCATTACTTTTAATTGTTAGCTTGTTTTTAAAAGGGAAACTTTGTCTCTTACTAAGAACATTCATGCAAAGGAAGAGCCATTAAAATACCTTTGACACATTTCACTACATCATCACTATTATTACATATTTGTTTTAGACCCCATTTTATTTAGCACTGTACAAACATAAAAGATAGTCCTTGCCCTGAAGAGATTACAGTCTAGACAGACACACAGATAAATGGTGGGAGGGGAAACACAGGCACAAAGTGAAAAGTCACCTTCCTCTCAAAAGGAAGCTGAATCCCAGTCCTGCACCTTTTCCGCTGAGCATACTACCTCACCACACAAATGAAATAACTTCTTCATAAACATTCATTAGCCTCTTTGCAATTTACTTAACTCTTGCTTTGGGTAGCTAGCACTTCCAGGGTGCCTGTGCCATTCTGTACCTGTTTTTGTTAATCCAGTGCCAGGTGAAGTGGGGTGAAGTCCTGGGACATCTCACTCTACCTGCCTCTTCTGCTTCACGAGTCAGAGAAGCCAGGAGGTTTAAAGGAGATGGGAAATGGTGAAGCAACAGCTTCAGCATGTGGAGTAATCATTGTCCTTCTAAGTCATCATCTTAACGATGTTTTCTGCAAATGGTCTGCAACAGTGGTGACACTAGAAGCTTTGTATATTCCTTTGGCAAGATTAGGCCCATAATGGAGAAAAGAAAAGAAGAAATGCTTTGTCTAAGTTTAAATGTTGAGTGCAGATAGGGTAAGGGGGGCAAACAAATGCATCAAGTTTCATTGAAAACATTTCCTATACCCAGAACTTCAAACTTCTTGAGTGAAGGAGTTTATTTGTAGGAGTAATGTAAATGTGCTATCAAATATGTAGCACTGCACTTGTAGAGGAAAAGAGGAGCATTCATCATCTTAGCTTAACATTATATTGATGTAAAACTTCTAGAAGACCATAAATCTCTGAAAGAAAGGATCCTGTTTTATCAGCTGGGAAATAATAAATGTCAACATATAAAATAACAAGGCAATTATATTTAACAGTCTTTTGACACTGATTGGCAGAGATTCTTAAGCTATAATGACCTATGAGTTCATTTTGGAAAGCATCATTTCAAAGACTGATATTTGTCTCTTCAAATTATAGAGCTAGCAGTAATGAAGTTCCTATTCTTTATAATAAGGATACACTGGGTACATGCTTAATGACTCACACATAGATCTTTCTCCTTAGTGAAAGGTAATCGCAGCTGTGTCATGAAATCTCTACTTGATTTCACCTCACCATAGGAAACATTTTCCATGTGTCCTTACAGAAGGACCTTTGGCTTTAAGATAATTGCTAATAATTCCTTTTTATTTCGTGATTCTATTGGCTAAAGTCACTTATCCATCTGTGGAAGCCATTATCTGTTATGGTAAAATCCATGGAGAGAGATGGAGTATGAAAAGCTAAAACATTTAACATAATTTAGTTTGGAGAGAAATGTAAAAGATGGGACAGAGGGATATACAATAAGGAATGACAGAGGGAACATTAATCATGCCAGAGCTCAGGGGTTTTATGTTCTGTGACTTTAGAGTTGTCCATTATATAATAGTTAGCCAGTCTGGAGATAAGGAGCAGTTCAGAATCCAAAGTTCGGAATACAGAGATCCGGGGTTAGGTTGTATTAAATTGTTTTGTTGCATTACTGAGTGTCTTGGCATTGGGAGAGAGAAGCATGAATACAATTGTTATTATAAATCAAGTGGACAAATACATTTTCACATTCCTCTGAAACAGATAGGTATCCTTTTGCCATCTTAGAGACAGGATAGCATTTGTCTGGTGCTGCAAGGAGATTCCTAATTCCTATTTAATATAAAGCAGGCTAAATGAAGACATTGGAATGTATTCCTTCCCCAGACTTGTTAGTCTTTTAATTTATTTTTTCCAGAGCCTGTCCTGTGGGCTTTGTATTTTTTGGCTGAAGCTGATGTGTGATGGTGTAATGATTTCTGCAGTAAGCAGCTTTGCTTTTATAAGGATGAAAATGTACTTATGTTCCTAATTCCTCTGAGGCTATATTAGTAATTTCGATTGTCTTTCATCAGCAATGTACCAGTATTTGAGATACAGCTAGTTGTATCCCTACACTCTGGGAAGATTTTGAGGGGGGAAAAATTTTTTTAATTCAAATTTTCTTCTGAAAATGTCTATTTGTTGAAAAACTGAAAACCTGAAATATTTTTGTTTTTTTCATTTTTCTGACAAAAATAAATAAGTAAATGTTTTGAGGAAAGCAGATACTTTCTGGGCAGAGAGGAACAAAATGAGAAGCTTTCTGGAAAAAAAAAAGTTTCACCAGAAAACTTTCAACCAGCTCTAATTAAACATTTTATTTTTGTGAAGTAACCCTCCAAAATTAACTTTCTTTTAAATAATGAGCTTTGGAATCATTCATCAAATTGGAAAGACTCCCAGAGTTACCTTTTGACAAGTAAGTGAGGCCAAAATTTTCCTTAATGTGGTCTAATTTTCTGAGTTGCAATTTTTGGTTAGCCAGCTTTGAAACTCTGTAAAATTAAAGACTACTTTTGAAAAGCCTTCACCTCAGTTTTAGCTATCAGCAAAAAGAATATAAAAATACCTGCTTCAAAGGGGTAGGGTGAAATTCAAAGTCCTTTGGACCCTGAATGGTAGGTACAAAGCATTATTATTTACTGTCCAGTTTCGAAAAAAGTAATGTTACTTCAGTGAAATGTATTTTTATTCTAAGTGGCCAGAGCAGTTAGGCATATGCATATTACAAAAGTTTCCATACAATTTTCCTTTAGTATGTGAGGCAGTTAAAAAACATAACAATTACAATGCTCGTTCAGACCAATAGCACTTGAAGACAGGATACTGGACTTGAACAGAGGCCAGTACCAAAGTTTCAGGGATAGTGCACAGAGCAGGGCAGTTGGAGTGATTTTATGGAGTGGGTAAGGCAAAAAAGCTTGCCACAGTATGTATTATGATGTCATTTAATTTCCCACAGATGGAGATATTATTATTAATTTCAAAGTTGAATTGTCTTCTGCCTTCTAAATTTGATTTGGCAGTATAGCACTGTTCATGCTAAAGATGGAAATAGCAACCCGCCACTCCTCAAAATCCACACAGGAGTAGATTGTCACTGACACTGTGTGTGTTAAAAGAAGGGTGCAAGAAACCTTATACATGTGTGTCTATTTTATATAATAAAATTCCAGGATTGTCAACTGAAACCTAGAATATCTAGAGCGTCAGTGACCGAAACAGCTACAAGCATGGTTGAGAGCTCTTGTTCAGAATATCACTAGGTTCAATCAATCACTCGGATTCATGGTCTTTAACATCCAATTTTTAAGATCTCAGCCATTTTTGGCTTTGCAGATGACATCTGTGGAACAACAAGGCCATACCATGAGGCTCAGACATTGGGATATCAAAAATAACTCAGTCGGTCACTCTTGACTTGATTTTTGCAGAGCTGATTTAATATAGGCTTGCCAATGATTTGTCCCAAAATCAGGCTAAACAATTAGAGAATGTTGACTTCAATACTTTGTGCAGACCCTTGGGGTGTGTGAGAAGGACGTTCACACTGAGGGAAAGCCAGGCTTTAGAGATCTTTATGAAAATAAATGACAGAGTTATTAAAGCTATGAACCCCAGAGCCACGAAAGTGCAATATGCTTCTATAGCCCCTTGTGGTAAACTTCCTTTCCAGAAGCTAATTAAACTAAAATACTTACACTCTTCTGAGGAGAGCCGGTAGTAGGAGAAAAAGGACCAGCCTCATCTGTGGCATGCCAAAATGGGTTCGATGGTCCAATTTCCTCAGCCCTGAGATGACAGAGATTAGGGTTGAGTATTGAGTAATTACACTATATTATTAAAAGCAGGAAAAGCAAAAAAAAAAGAATTATTTCATGTGGAGGGTTGTTCTCTTATAGAGTCTTGGTACTATCCTGCATATTTATGCCAGTGCCCAAACTTTCATGCCCAAATCTTGTTTTCTTATCCTAATAAATCTTAGGGTACACATTCTTTGTGGGCTAACATACGCTTCCATATTAATAACATATCTATGAATTATTAAGGCATTTTAATTTTATGAATTATACCTGTGTGACAACACGGGCTTTTAGTTACTAGTATTATATAAATGTCTTTGTGTGTATATATATGTATATGTACATATTAGATAGATATGGGTATATATTGCCCTTGTCATTCATAGTACTTCATAGAATCATAGAATATTAGCGTTGGAAGGGACCTCAGGAGGTCATCTAGTCCAACCCCCTGCCCAAAGCAGGACTAGCCTCAGCTAAATCATCCCGGCGAGGTTTTTGTCAAGCCTCAGCTTAAAAACCTCTAAAGATGGAGATGCCACTACCTCCCTAGGTAACCCATTCCAATGCTTCACCACTCTCCTAGTGAAAAACTTTTTCCTAATGTCCAACCTAGACCTCCCCCACTGCAACTTGAGACTGTTGCTCCTTGTTCTGTCATCTGCCACCACTGAAAACAGCCTAGCTCCATCATCCCTGGAACCCCCATCAGGTAGTTAAAGGCTGCTATCAAATCCCCCCTCATTCTTCTCTTCTGCAGACTAAACAGGCCTAGTTCTGTCAGCCTCTCCTCATAAGTCTTGTGCTCCAGCCCCCTAATCATTTTTGTTGCCCTCCGTTGGACTCTCTCCAACTTGTCCACATCCTTTTTGTAGTGGGGGGCCCAAAACTGGACACAATACTCCAAATGTGGCCTCACCAATGCCGAATAGAGGGGACTTCCCACGATCTGCTGGCAATGCTCTTACTAATGCCTCCCAATATGCCATTAGCCTTCTTGGCAACCAGGTCACACTGTAGCTTACAATTATTTAAAGAATTTTACCATTATAACACCCCTATGAAGTAGGGAACTATTTCCACTTTATGGATGGGGAACTGAGACACAGGTTAGACCTGCCCCTGGTCACACACGATACATGTAGCTGAATCAGGAATTGAACCCAGATTCTTATTTATTTATATTACAGTAGTTGCTATGGCTGGAAGCCCCAGTTAAGATCAGGGACCCATTGTGCTAGGCATTGTGCAAGTACAGTGACAGTCTCTGATGTGAAGAACTTGCATTCTAAATAGATAAGACAGACAAAGGATGGGGGTTAGAAACAGAGGCACAGAGAGATGAAGTAATTTTCCACAGTCACATAGGAGAGTAGTGACAGGGCTAGGAATTGTACCCAGGCATTTTGAGTCCTTGTCTAGTGCACTACCCACTGGACCATCTTCCCACTCATTTATATCTGTAGGAGGGAGGATTAGTGACAAACATCTTACTTGTGCCCAGCTGATTATGGATTGTTACACCACTGATACTAACCTGAAACACAATTGCTGTTAGCTGCTAATACAGGATGCTCCTCCTGCACAGACCATCTACACTGGGACTAAGTTTTAAGGACATAAAATAGCCCTTGATTTGGAAAAATAAAAAGCAAGCTTCTTATTTATTAAATATTGGCCACAGCTTTTCAGCTGTAATTGAGTAATACTGTCTATTTTCAAAATGGCATATAAATCATGAAAGATATTAGACACCCAAAGAAAATAATATTTTATTACAAAGGTCATCTCAAAATAACTAAGAATATTATGGTTTAAGTTGTTACACTTTTAGTATCTCATAAAAGCATCTTATTTTACCAAGCAAACATGAAAACTGCCATTGTATTTTACTGGAAACTTTTCTTTTAAAATGTCCACAGAACACTACATAATACAAAAAGAGTCAACAAGATGCCTTAAGGATATATAGTCCCTTTGGCATTATCTGTTCCAAATTATATTTCAGCAAGAGATTGCTTAGTAGAGGAAAAGTCCTCACAGTCTCTCCTGCCTTCCCTCCTCCTCCTTTTTATTTGACAAAAACTGGATTTTTCTTTAGGAGCATAATCATTCCTACAAGGTGAAATAATGCTGCTGCCAAATAAATTAGCTTGATTTCTTTTTTTACCTTGGTTTCTAAAGATGATTCCTCTCTTTCCTACATCTTCATGCTCAAGAGAGCTATAACAAACCTAAGCAACTGACCATCTATTTCCCTTAATGTTTTCATTCTTAATTGGTTGAAAGAGAAATTTCCTCAGCAACCTACATATCATTGGAGAAATTGTTGATAATGATTCTGTCCAAAGACAGTCAAGCGCTCAGATACCACAGTGATGAGCAATATAAAATTTCTATAATTAAGTCCCATGGAATTAAGCCTTAGTCTGTCATGGTGTTGAGATCCCTTCACCATTAATCTAACTACAGTATGAATTGCTAATTTTTAAACATCATCTCTGATCAGCCATCAAAGCTAGTAAGTAGTTTAATTTTGTTTGAATAAGGGAGCATGGGAGAAATTTTATGAGCAAGTTTTCTAGTCTTATCCAAATATCCCAGGGATACACAAACACACAGAAACAAAACATACAGATCCCATTCAATTGTGCAGGAATAGAGGAGCATTAGCTCCGCCTTTCGGTGCATTTTCTGCTTCCATAGGCTTTGCAAAAGCTCCAGAGTTCCACAAGAGATAGGGACACAGGCAGGTTGGGGGCACAGTGCAACACTGGGAATTTGCAACTGGAATGCACGACAACAGGTCCTTCCAGTAGCACTACAGACACCTGAATGGAAAAGCAACAGAGCGAGGGGCTGTTTTATTTTTTTCAGAGTTCCCTCCACAGTGAGATCCCATTTACGGGATGAGGTCCAAGGATCTGCACTGCTATGGAAGGAGAGATAGAGTTCCAGAGCTGGTGTGGTGATACAGGGACTCTATTATAAAGCTTCTGCTTTCCCCAGCCACCTCCTTCCTGTTTTCCTTCTATAGTTTCATGCCCAGTCCAGTATTAGCAACGTAAAGGACTATCAGAGGCTTATGCGTCTATTTTCACCTCTAACCTTTGAGTCAGATTTACAATGTTAGTCTCATGGTTAATCAGTTATTACCTATTGTCTTCAACTATTCAGATTTTTCATAGGCAACTCTGTCATATTCTAGGGTCAAAAATAATTCTGGATAAAACAGAATATATTTATTCTACCTTTTGGGTTCTGCAAATTACTTAGAATCCTGTTTTCATTGTTTCTGCAAGCCCCTTTGACTTAAATCTCTTATCAGAGAGGTATTCAACAAACATGAGACTCAAACTCACATATAGTACTTTGACTTAACATTTTATAACAGCTGCCTCATCAGTTTTCTCTGGTGTAGTTAAAGGATTATTAATTTCCATTCTTTTCAGGCTTAGAGTGTTGCATTCTGTCTATCATAACACTATCAGTGAGGATAGAAGTTTACTAAAGCTTTATGTTAGTCTTGATACAATTTTAACACGTCATTTTAAGATATTTTGAATGGCAGATTGCAAAGAGAAAAAACTTTAACTAGTTTCCTGTTTAGAAAAATGTCTAAAACTTTTGAAAGGTTCTGGGATTTTCAAAAGTCTACTTGAATTTCACTACTCATTAATCTCATAATATAAAGTTATTGTTTTTCAAAGGGTACTTTATTTTTTAAAACATATTTTTAAACAAACATGGGCTACACAACTAATAATGATTCATATTTTAAAGTAATTCATATTCTGTGTCAAGAAAAACTAGGGAAGAAAATAAATATCCAGCAGTCTAGAGCTTACACTTTACTAAGTCCAAATGGAATTTAAAGCCTTCAAATTCATCTATCTTAATTCTGCAAACATTTATACCAGCTGTTATTGAAGTATTCACAGAAATAAACAGTATATCCATAACTGAGTGTACACAGGATTCGTTCTTTTATCTAGAGCCCATACCATCCAAGAGGGGTCTAAAGTTTGCAAAATGAGTTTTCTATGCCTAACATTAAAGTGATTTCAGGTATTTACTAAATAGGGCCAGACATTTTAATCAGACAGTTAAGCCTTTAGAGTGGTTGTAGATGCCATTTCTTGGTAGGGTGACGAGATAGAAGGGTGAAAAATCGGGACAGAGAGAGGTAATAGGCACCTATCTAAGACAAAGCACTGAATATCAGGATTATCCCTATAAAATCAGGGCATCTGTCACCCTGTTCTTGAAGCACATTAAAGATGATCTGGCAATCTTAAATCAGGATTTCCTTGATTTTGTGGGTTTATGTCTCAACCTACCCATTATTTAATAATGTGATTTTTTTTAACTTCCTGTCTAATTCTTTGTCACTGTATCAAATCACCAATTTAGCACCACAACATGTGGCACAGTGAAAAATATCTCAGCAGCATGGTCCTTACTAAAGATCCTGATTATCCTCCTTTTAAAGATTTACTTTGGTTTAGCCTGCTAGTTGTGAACTAAATGACATAATCTAAACCATGGAGGCTCTTTTATAAATTCTACCTGTATTGGATAATTCCATCTGTTCTATTAAGGATTTTTACCATAAAAAAAAAATACCAACCAGCTTATGTAAAATCTAAAGCCAAGATTAATACAGCATTTCAATTTCTTTCCTCAATCAGACAGAGTAGCTTTCATCAGCAGACAGTTCAAGAAAACTCCATGGGGTTTAGAGGCAAAGGGGCTCATTAATTTAAATCAGGAACGCTCTGCACATTTACCTGATTACACAGAGTACATGCTATTGTGTTACTGAAATGTCTTAGCATGGCACTGTAAATTATTATGTATTGCATTCTGTCTATCATAACATAATCAATGAGGAGAGTGGCTTATTTTATCTTTAAGAGAAAAAAAGTCAGAAGTGGACTGTATAAATAACGCCTAAACAATTAGCATGCGTGCCCACTGAGCATAAACACGCACATAATAAAATAATGATAATATATCATAATATTTTACATGTATAGGACCTGAATTTCAAAACTTTGTCTTTACCATTCTTGGGTAATATGGCCATTCCAAACTCATACTGATAAAGTGTTATTTCACACCACTTCATTATACATGTGTGTGTCTCTCTCTCTTTAAATAACTATCCCTGCCCCTGCCACAGTTAACTTTTCAAATAGGCTTGAATGCTCAGCTTGTTACCCATTCAACTTTTTACAGGAAAACAACTCCATGTGTATTTTCCTAACACTAACATCTTAGCAGCACTGTTAATGAGTTTAAATTCTACCACCTGCACCTGCAGATGTTATGAATCTATCATCATCAGAGAGGAAGTTACTGTATGAAACATTTGGCCCAGCATTTCCTCTTTATTGGCAAGGAAAATGAATTTTCTTTGTAAGGCTAACTGAGACTAGGAACACAATCCTACAAATCTTTCTTACCAAGCATTTCCTACTCACTCTCATGAAGGCTAATTACATAACTAAGAATCTGCTTTTCCAGTAGTAAATACCATTTGATTGGATGCTGTGTCAATGGAACTACTCTTGTGAGTAAAAGTTTAATATCTCTTTTAGATATTCAGAGGTAAAGTACCAGATACATTTTAGATAAACCTCTACTGCCTTATTCATCATTTTGTCTTACTGGCAAACAAGCATACAACTCCCTCAGCATACTTTTCTAAATAACATCTATTCAAACAAACATGAAAAACTGTATTTGCATGAATAGTAGCATTTTGAGGGGAGATGACAGCGGATGAATTAATGTTACCAGTCCAATAATAAAGTACACAGACAACTCAATCGTTTTCTTAACAATTTTAATAAGATTTATTCTGTATGTTATTAAAAGTGATAAATAGTTGGTGAAGGTTTTGGTGCGGCAAAGCACATTAGCCAATGTGCAGCTTTAAGTAGCTGAGTAATTCCACTGAAGTCCATGGGACTCCTCAAGAGAGTAAAGTTATACACATGCTTAAATGTCTTGCTGGACTGGGACCTAACAACTACAACATTGGTTTTAAGTCTATTAGGGGGACAATTTGCTATGTGTGATTATTGCAGAGAGGTCATAATTGCACAAAAAAGCTTAAATGTATCTTTCAGTTATGCTTATTCTTTGTCATTTTCTTTTTCAGCAGCTCTTTATTCTGGAAATGCCTTTTCACTTAATAGATGATAGGAAAATGACAACAACAAAAACAGGCGAATGAAACTGTTAGCATGCACTAACACTGTGCCCACATCCAACTCTAAAATTATTCTTCCTGCTTATACTCAAATGTTGCTGGTCTCTGGCTTCAAATAAATTAGCCAGAAGACAGTTGCATTGTCCGAAGTGTTTTTCAGTCATTTCATACCATATGCAGTCATTGGTCTATAAACAGTACATCTCTGAAACTAAACAGATTGCACATATCCTGTTGAGGTAAAATGTAATCAATTATTTTTAACTTTTGTTCCTGTTTTGTGGAAGTTGGGTGCTTTAAAAATGGACCAAACATAGAAATAAAACTTGCGATATCTGCTATTGCCAGACAGAGAGAGTGAATTAAGTTTGGCCTTTTTTTTTTTTTTGGAAAACTATAACACTTTTTCTAAAATATCCCAGCATATTTCTAAAATATTCTAAAATATTTTCTGAAAATCTCCCAGAATTTAAAAATACAAAGATAAAAAATCATTCTTCACCTCTTCTTTTCTCACTTCCCTCACACTCATCACTTAAACTATAGAATCATACAATATGGGCCAAATAAAGAAAAATATTAGTGATTTCTTTGAATGAAATATACCACTGCACAAGCCACTGCATAAAGCCCAAGTAATGGATTCTTCAGACTTTCAGCCCAACCAATTGGGTTTTGTAAAAGGAACTGGGAGAAAAACTTTGCAGTGAATTCTTCAAGAGATGGGTAGGACAGAATCCTCTGTCCAGCCCACCGCAGCCTATAGAACAGTGGTTCTCAAGCGGTGGTACATGTACCCCTGGGGTTACTCGGAGGTCTTCCAGGGGGGTACATCAACTCGTCTAAATATTTGCCTAGTTTTACAACTGACTACATAAAAAGCACTAGCAAAGCTAGTACAAACTAAAATTTTATACAGACAATGACTTGTTTATACTGCTCTATATACTATACACTGAAATGTAAGTACAATATTTATATTCCAATTGATTTATTCTATAATTACATGGTAAAAATGAGAAAGTAAGCGATTTTTCTGTAATATGATGTGACACTTCTGCATTTATATATCTGATTTTTGTAAACAAGTAGATTTTAAATGAGGTGAAACTAAGGTGTGCTCAAGACAAATCAGACTCTTAAAAGAGGTACAGTAATCTGGAAAGGTTGAGAGCCACACAGTTAGAAGAGTCACCACAGCCCCTATTTACACCTTCGGGGGGGATCGAGCACACTGTATCAGAGCCTAACAAATGATATAATGAGAGAGTGGAGGCCTTTTCACAGTTGCACAGCCTGTGGTTTACAGTAAAGTTTTGGAGGGTTAACTGGATTATTTAGAGTATTATAAAATGGAGCTATGTGCCACCGTTTCCTGGTTTAGTCAGTAGAAGTTTTCCTCCACTCTGTTGGGATGTAGTTAAATAAAATAGCAAGTTCCCAGTCCTGTGAGTAGACTTATTTTTGTTGCGCTATGCAATCCCTTTACAAAATGTTCTCTCCCTCACCCCTCAGGCCTATTTGGACAGAGAGAGAATAGCTTCCAAGAAATGCAGGTTTAAAGAATTAATGCTAAACTGGAAATGATATTTGCTCCATCTGTCTCTCCTGTGTTGAGACACCTGCAGGGCCTGAGTAGTTGTCACGGATGTGGTACAGTGGGCTTGTTTGCTTCCTGCAATAGGAAGTCCTGCAAGCCGGCATAGAATGCTATGGGGAGAACTTCAGCAAGGGGCCAAATCCTGCTTATCTTGCCCATGAAGCAGTTTCACCAATTGGACCTATTCATGTGTGAGCCAACTGGAATTTGACCTAAGATAAATCTTCAGTGTTTGTCTTCATTCAATCCCTTCCAGTAGGGATTTAATTTTTATTTAGTCTTGTTATAGTTTATCTGTTTTTAATGGAATGCAAGACCTGGAGATTCAGACAGTGCCTTTACACCACACCAGCACAGGAGGAACTTGGGGAGGCACGATGGCAGTGTACTAAAAAAGTGTGCTCACCGTACCACTCCTGAAAGGGGGCACCCTGATCTTTCCTGCACTATGGACTAGGTTTGCCAAAGTCCTGCCTGCTCTGCTCCCCTCCTTGTCTATCTGGATTAGATAGCGTCTGTGGGAGTGCTAGGGTGACGCAGTCCCTGAACTCAGAAAATATCACAGTTCATAGAGCTTGAAACTGAGATAAAAGAGGGAGAAAATGAGCAGGGCTGCAATCCATAGTAGTTTGCTCAGAATACACTACCTAGTCAATAACCCTGACTACTGAAACACAAAACAAAGTAATGGAGACCAAATACAGCTATAGTGTTTGCTTTTGTCTTCCAGGGCATACTTGATCCTGTCCATCCTGCACCCTCTGTTGATTGTTAGTACCAGGCCTCGATTGGTAGGTGTTTCAGTTCATTTCTGTTCTGAGCAATCACACTATTTCTATTAACTTGTTCATTAGTTGGAATTCTTTAACTAGTAGCCTTGCAACCAGATTTAGATATCTCAGGGTTCTGTCCTAGAGCTGGTATTGTTTAATATATTTATTAATAATCTGCAGAAAGGAGTGTAGAGTGTGAGGGCAGACTTTGCAGACGGGTGACAGAGGATTGGCATAGCTAGAATTCTAGAGTAAACTGTGTGGAATAGTAGTGCTACTGCGGAAGTGTGTGGTCCCCTATCTTTCTCCTTCCCATGGGATCAGCTGCATCAGTAACTGGGCTTTGTCTGGATGGGGCTTGGTTGTGAAACTCCTTTATTTGACAGCCCCATATCTCAGTACTTTGTGTATCTACCAAGTGGAGCTATTGGGTAAAATCCTGCCCCCACTGAAGTCAATTAAAGTTTTGCCATTGACAAAATGGCTTCACCGGGGCCAGGATTTTACCCATTGAGTTTAACAATCTCTGATTTTTTGTCAACATTTCCCGACAATCACAGCAAATCACAAACATCTGCGGTCCTCTTATACTGTGAGCAAGCATCTGGCCATACAGCCATCTGTGTTGCCCCATGCTATGGAAATAGAGGTGGCTTCATACAGCAGTAATCCACAGATGCTGATCAACCATTCTCAGTATAGAAATTTTACTCCATGTCCCAAGATTAGAATATATGCAAATGTATCTAGACAAGGGACTTTCTTATGTTCAAGCCTTTCTTATGTCTTCTCTCTTCTTCACTTCATACAAAGGCAGTGATTTCCATGGGCACTGCCTGTGCATAGGAGAGTTATACTAAAGCACATCACTATGTGTAATCCAGTTAATCCAGTGTAATCCAGTGAATCCATTGGAATTTTAAAATTAGGCAACACTCTGTCACCCTCATCTTTAGGACTACACAAGACAACATACTTTTATTTCTGTCTTCATAGCTGAAATTTGTGTTAAATAGTTTATAAAAGAACCTCAGAATCCTCTGAGGGAACATAGTAGATCTAAAGGGCAACCAGTTTGACTGCATTAAAGTAGCCAATCCAGCTGTTAATCAGATCCTATAAATAAATTAGGATATAAAATCATAAATTACCTTAAACAGTAGGGAAAGATCAAGGATAATTTCAGGCCCATAGTATTTAAAATACAAAAGGGCATTGTTCCATTAACTAATGATGATTTGCCACATCAATAGGGAATATTCTAGCAGAAGATCTTCCTAAAGCAATTAGTTATTTTTTATATTGCAAGTTTGTATTTACATCCCTTCCCAGACCCCAGGCACTTAAACCAAGCACTGTAATCGAGTAGAGAAAAGGCTTCTATGAGAGACTGAGAAAATAGAAATAGGGGACAAGCTTGATAGGTTCCTCTTCCCAGTTTTAAAAGTGAAAAGCAAGTCCTTTTTACTACTAAGGATATTCTATAATTGCTAACCAAAATAAGGGTGGGTATAAATTTGTAATGAACATAGCAAACTGTATGCAGACCATTGAACCAGTCTTTGTTTTCTTGGAATGTATCCATTTTTCACAAGAATTTGATGAAAAGTTTGGATGAATAATTTTGAGTATGGATAGTTTGCTTGTTATTTGTCATTTGTTATCTGTAGAGTGAAAATGGAGCACATGTTTCTGCTCATTGATTGGATGGCAAACTTATAACAAATTGTGAATGTCTTAATATGTATTTCTGGAATTCACTTTTAGATGAATACTCATTTGTGCTAAAATTAATTTAGTTCTGGAGATTTGGAATCGTGACCATGTCTATGAATATCTGATTGACAAAACACTCGTGAGAAATGAATGTTGTCTATCCCACAAATGACCCTCCTCCCTACAAAAGTGTGTTTATTTGAAAATGAGTTTTTCCATTTGACCAGCTCTTAAAACCTTCAGAACATTCCCACAGTATCCCCTTTGCAAAGGCTGGTAACTGCACCTCAACATACAAATAGTGCAAGTCCCAAAAGAAACTCCTGCAAAAATCCACAACAGTTTGATCTGAATTTGTTATTCGTGCTTTCTCCTCTTTTGGCTTATGTGAAAAGGTTCTGGTAGTTATTACAATAGTTACCAAGGACACACATCTACCTTCAATTTCACAGGTACAAGTCTAGTTGATGTCCATGAGAGTCACACCTATGTAACTGAAAGCAGAATTTGGCAAATATGCCTTTTAGCACAAGTAGAAGCATGCCAAATCAGTTCACAGGATTCCTGTCATAACATCTGTTTCAGGTGGGTAATTTTCATCCATTTAAAACCCTATGGTTCCAAGATTCTCACCAACTCTTAAACTCTCATCAGTCATTTTCTCCTTCTGTTTATTTCAGACAGTATCTCACTTTTAAAACTGTGGTTTGTTACCTAATTGTTTTGAGAATTTGTTCATTCTTGATCACTGTTCAGAAAATACCAAAGGGCAAAGAATCCATCTACCCACTGATACATCCATAACTTGTAATCGGACAGAAAAGTTGGTCAGACAATAATTTGTGAATCTCTGTGTGAATATACATGCAAGTTCTCCCCACTTTTATTTGTGGGGCTATATTATTATTTGTATCTGAGTAATCAGGTGATCACCAAATATTCATAGAAATATTCATGATTTTTTAAAAAATGATGATTCTTCTAAAATTAATATCAGAAGTAAGTTATTTGTTACTGACATAACACTATTTTTTTCTCCTTATTGGTTATTAGTTTTTATCTTCCTTTTAAAAATGTCATTCACTTAACCAGGGAGCAAAATAAATTCTATGTGAGTTATCTGACCAATCAGGCACCATGAACAGCAAATAGTCAAGTGTAGTGCAAGTAAATAATCTTCAAATAAGCCAGAGGCTTAAATTTGTTAAATATGTTTATTTCTTGAATATTTATAAAAACAAATACATTAGTAGAAATCAGGATTGGTTCATAACAATTCTCAGATGAAAATTGGATCCTGGATAACTGAATTTCACTCCAACTCTGATAGTAGAGTATTATTTAATCAATTTTTGTTTTAAAAATATTGATGTTATTGATTGAAATTCTATGATCTGTGTTATGCAGCAGGTCAGACTAGATTATAATAGTGGTCCCTTCTCGCTTTAAAATCCATGATCCTGGAGAGTGCTAGATCATATTCTTTTTACCCATAATACTGGAACAATAAATAGGTAGTTTTTTGACAATGGATTCACCAAATATATACGCAGTAGCATTTTATGTATTATTGTCAATTATGATCTTCCTCTCTTTTCCTCTGTAGTAATTCAGAATGGCAAGCCTTGAAATTGACTTTGATGAAGTTATTACTTAGAATAAGGGATGCTTCTCAGATAGCATTTGTGGTAAAGCAGTACTATTGTGGGGAGGGGACTGCTATTAAAAAGACAGGAACATTCTGTTTCTGTGCAGTGAAGAAGAATATGCGGCAAATTTTAAAAATGAGACTTCCAGCAAACATGATTTAGTAGGTTACAGGAAAGGTTTATCTGAGTTATTTCAATTATCACATTAAGTAGTCAAGAAAAAGCACTTTCTCTTTCTGTTCATTAGGCACCAAAAAAATACTAAGGGTAAATTATAAGTGCACTCCTGTAGGTGAGTGGGAGGGAGTGTGGAAAGAGGATGCAGGAAGCCCCTTCCTTTCTCAATGCTCCAATGCAGGTGTCTGTTAAAGGGAAGAGGTGGCTAGCACTGGCAGCAGCAGTTATTGCCTTAGAGGGAAGGAATCTCGGCAGACATAGTGGCCATATCTGTGCTCTCCATTTACCAACTGGTATCAGGATAGTTGTTCTGGTGGGAGCATCTTTTACATATTTTCTACAGGATCATTGATCAACAGCCTTCCCAGACCTTTCCAAGGCATTATAGAGAGATGAGTAGCTGAAAAGTGTAATTTGTAAAGTCGTGTGAAAAACCCCAAAATGGCTGAGGACTTACAAATTGAATGAAAAGAAACTGCAAATCCAATGCTGGTTATGTTGTTGTGTGAGGTAATTATGTTGTTTGTGCCAGGAGATTTGTGTGAGTGGTGAATCAGACGTTTGTACTGCCCAGTGCATTTGGTGTTATTGGTTGTGTTTTTGTGTGGGTGACTCTGTTGACTTGTGTTGTTGGGGGAAATTTTGTACCAGTGGCGAATGAAAGGTTTGTGTTGTAGGAGGGGTTGTGTATATTAGGGGTTATTGTGTGTGTTGGTTTTGTTGATTCATGTGTGGTTTGTATTGTGCTGGAAGAATTATGTGGATTTGTGTGGGAGGTAAAGTGATGGTGTGTGTGCTGCAGTGAGGGGCTGTGTATTTGGGATTATTATGTATAGCAGTTGTGGTGTTGTGTGATTAACTGTGTTGGTTTGATTCAGGGGTGTGCTTGGGAGATGTGTTGATTTGTATGAGTGGATGCGACAGCTGGGCTAAATTATCCATCATCTGAGTAATTTCCTTCATGCAACAAATGAAATTGTTGCATGGAAATTAGATGTCGAGTAAGGGTAGTGACTGGTTGAGTTACTTTGATATTACAATGGTCTAGGGCTTTTCACATGCCTTATTGTAGCTGTACACAACATGGGTGAAATGCATAGTCAGAATGGCTAAGAACTTAAAAATTGTAACAGAACAAAAACCCCAGTGATAATTAAATCTGGCAGTATTTTGAACAAGAAGAGCTCTCATATATAGCTGCTTCCATTACTTCACAGCCACTAAATAGACATTTTAAGCTCCAGAGTGACACACACAGTTTCATTCCTGGAATAGATTCATGGGTTTCATAGATAATGCCTCCAGCCTCTATTTTGATGGGGTACTTCCTCCGTGCCATGGTGTTTTTATGCCCCATGAAGCACAGTTTGGTCCTATTGTAGTGAAGTGAGACAATCAATTTCACATTAGATAGTAGTGGGAAAGCAGGATCATGGGTCAAAACTGGAGAAATATACAGTAACTTCAACTGTGACTGTGTTCCAGCAAGGATTTAAAATGAAGATACAAGCATAGTCTGTGGTATAATAAATTGGAAATGAAATTGCATTCTTTCTAAAGAAACAAAATAGAACAACCCAAGTCTATTACTTTTTTTTCCATCCCTTTATTGATATGGCCATGAACAACAATAAAGGATCATACTGGGACTGATTAGGTGTGGTGCTGACCTTCTTCAGCTTTCACTTACTTAGGTAATTGAGCATTACCTACAATTAGTAGGTAATTGAGGATGTTCAGGACCTCCTAGGATCAGATCTGTGGTAAATAAATCAGGGGTGCATTGCCAGCTTTTGAACTTACAGTCAGATATTGTATGCAGATCAGGCCTTCACTAATGCACTAAATTAAAATGCTTATTGTTGAAATGCTTAATTCTACTTTTTAAAATTTCTTTTTCACACTGAAATACAAAGCATATTATCAGGAGACTCTGCAGTGTAGAGCATAAAATAATTTTACAAATAGTTCATTAATATATCTAAGGACCAAAAATTATTACAACTGAATGCCTACTGGTCATTCACCAGTAGCATGGAAGAGGGGGAAATATGGGGAAAGCATTCAGCATGCATGAGGAGCTGATAAAATTCAAATCAACAAAAATCTTATTTTCATTCAAGTGTTGTTTAGACATTCATTTCAAAGGGGGAAGAGAAGCACATAAAATCTAGGATATTTTGCATAAGATTGGTTAATAATACTGGTTACTAAAAACATAACTAGGCAAACTAAGGGCTAGATTCTGACCTCCACTTCAATGATTTTGTAGTGTCACCTCTCTCTCGCAAAAAGTAGTAGTAATCATAGGCTGGGTCTACGCTCACGATGGCAAATTCACAGCTGTCAGATCGATTGCTCTAGATTGACTGAGCAGTCTGTGTAGACCCGCTCAGTCGATCCAGCAAGCAACGTAGGAAAATCACCCCAGTAAGTGGACGGCGCGCGGAGCAGACACTGCAAAGTCAATGGGAGATACACAAGTGATTTACATCACTTGTGTATCTCCCATCAACTGCTGCCAAATCCCAAAGGTAAGCGTAGACTGGGTCTTAGTGTATCATGCTATCTCAGGATTCCCCTGCTCTGGGATAAATTTTGCTAAATGTGATACACAATATTTTTAGCTTGTGATATTTCACAGAACAAAAATGCAATTGGTTTGTCATTAAATTTTTATACAAATATTTGCAGTGTTTGTACACCACTGACATATATTTTCAGATGGAAAGCCAAACACACAATCAGTTCTTTGTCAAAAGCTCATTGTAAAAATCTATTCCAAGTCCACATTTATTTTTCTGCATTTAATGCCAGAGATAATTTGCCAAGTTCTGCGAAAGTATGATTTAAAAAAAAAAAAGCCCACTCCTCAGATTCACATTTGCTATAGACTCAGTCTTGGAGTATTTATTCAAGTTAAAAAAACCCAAAACATAGATTTTATTGACTCTAAGGTCAGAAGAGACCACTATGATCATTTAGTCTGATCTAAAACAGACACAAATTTTTCCCAGAAGCTGGATTAAAGATGTCTTTTAGAGTGATATCTAATCATATTACAAAGACCCCAAGCACTGGTAAGTCCACCACGATCCAAGGCAAGCTGTTCCAATGGTTAATCACTCTGAATGCTAGGAAACTGCGTCTTATTTTCTGCATCTTATTATGAATTTGTCTAACTTTAACTTGCAATGACTGGATCCTATTATGACTTTGTCTGAAAGATTGAAAAATCACCATCAGATATTCTTTCCATACATACATACCTTTACACAGTGATCAATTCTTCCATTTACTTCACTATGACTAAAGAAGGATTTCAGGTTTGGCCGCCACATGTCTGATAACTACAGCCCGCATTATTAATTAATTAATTATTAATGAAATGACACATTTGTACTGCAATAAATTACTAGATGTCTCTGTCACGCGGGCTGCATTAGGAGGGGGGGGCATTTGTGTTATTTGACCTTAATATGTCAAAATCATAGTGATTCATGTAAGACATACCATGTCAGGTACTGTTAGAAAGGTTATGATATGCTGAATAAGATGATAATATTTGGGTTCATGTGTAATATGTGTAAGGAAAGTTATGGAGATCTTTGATATGCCTGTATTTCAAACTGTGCTGTGGAAGACACACCCCAGACAGAGAGGCGGCAGGACAATAGCTTGCTTAATAGCCCATTCAAGGCCTTATCAGAAGCCAGAGGCCCGGGAAGAAACTAAAGGCATACCTGAAGAGTTACCAGGATTGGCCCATGTGACTATGGACTTCATTTTGGTTCCAGTAAAGTTCCACAAGCCACATGGCCAGTGACAGAGGGTATATAAGATCAAACCACAGAAACCATTTTGTCTTTTGTCTTGTTCGTTGTTCCTGTCCAGCTGCGGACACACCTCTGGATTAACACACTTTGCAACTGAACTAAAGGACTTAGACCCATCCAGGTACTGGATGTAAACCAGAGGAATTATACAAGCCTGCAACTCCACAATTGTTCTAGAAACCTGATGTATATGGACTTTTAAATCATCTGTATGTATCTGATTGCTTTAAGCCTTTAACACTTCTCTTATTGTTTGTTTTTCTTTTACTAATAAACCTTTAGTTTTAGTTACTAAAGGATTGGCTGGCAGCGTGGTATTTTGGGTAAGATCCAAACTTATAGTGAACTGGTACTGTGGCTGGTCCTTTGGGATCAGAGGGAATCTTTTAGTAAAGAGCATAGAGTTAAAGCAACTGGTCTCTTTACTGGACCTAGTGTCAGTTTGGGAGCCAGAGACTGAAATGCAGTAAAGGGGGCTGTGTGTATATTTGCACAGTGGCTTCTTGATAACCAGAGTGGGGGAATCAGAAGCACTGTTTGTGGCTGGTTGGGAAGTCTGACTGTAGTGTCACCCACCAGTGCTGGGAGAATTTGCTCTCCTTTTGCAGCCTGCCCTGACCCTGGCATTATCAGTGGGCTACCCTGGGCACGGACGGGTCACAGTCTCACTCAGGGATTAGGGCTCCTTTTGGGTGAGGCACTGTACATGACTATAATAAAAAGATGGTTTTTGTACTTATACTGTAAACTCTTAACAAAACTACACAAAAATCACAAAACACACGTGATTGAGTCATGTAATACCTCAACACATGCAAAATCCTCATTATAGATGTGTACCTATGTGCACACACAACCTAAGTGTGTATGCACACTTTGGAAGATTTACATATCTATGCACGATGTGCACCCATTTAAAAATTTGGGCCTGTTTGTAGCAGAGTGATTTTACAGTTAGGATTTGTACATTTAATTACAGAATACAAGTTTCAAGTAAACATTGTATTCTCTCAATCTTTAAATAATTACAACACAATGAAGTGAGGGATACATAGAGTAAGCCCACTCAAAGCAGTTCAAGGCATTGCTAACATGATGATATGCATTGTGTCCACAATATATTATATATCCACTGATCTCATTGACATCTTCATCGATGCCACTAATTAAGTTGTTTCTGTATATTGCCTTTTTTCATTGACCCTAGCAAAATGTTAGCAACTCACTTAGAATCCTAATAGATCATAAATTCAATAGCTGAGTAATTTGTTCAACCTGTCTGACATTATTGCTTAACATTACTTCTCAGTGTAGGTATGTTACATAGCAAATTATCTCTACTTATAACAAATGCTAATAGATGGTAAAGCTATTTTGGCAGTATGCTTTGAATCTTAAAGATTTATGTCAACAAGATGAACTTTATAATTCTTGTTGCATGGTATATAGATGCTAAGTAGATTAATGGATCTTATTTCTACTGCAGTAGATCACTGATGACCCTGCACAGTTCTTTTTACTTCCCTTTGGCTCTAACTAATTGAAGATAATTGTTCCACATATGCCACTGATAGCTTCAGAAATAAAAACTCCCAGAGTAGGAAAAATCCTTGGTTATAGGAGTTTTGTTTTGGTTTTGCTCTACAATGTTATTTGTGGCTCTGAACTACATGGGGATTTTCTAACATGTTTCAAGGTGAAATTTGCTGAAAAAATACTCCTGATTTCCAAATTTACTCTGCCCACTTAACTGATACAGTATTGATCATTGAGGACATCATATTTGTCAAGATTTGTGTGATGTGCAAAGCAGGGGTGTGAAGGCATAAGTAATAACATTCCTTTGGGGAAATGTTGCTTTTGAGAAAGAGCTGGAACTTAATTAACTGACCCTTATAAAAGAAGGAAGAAGGATATGGAGGAAAGGACTTTCCAGAAAGTGGAGGGGCAAAGTTATACTCCCAATGGAGTGCTATGGGAGCTACAGCAGAGAAGAATTACTCAAGGAACCAAAGAGACAGAAGAGATACTGTGTGGAGTCCTTAAATGCTAAGACTTTGAGGTAGGATCCCAGAAATGGTGGTTACTGAAGTTAGTGGTGTGAGAGGCAGAGACTTGGGGAAGGTGCTACTCAGCTTACAAAGAGTTTGAGAGAAGAGTTTGCTAGGTTTTTTTAATTTGTTTGTTAAGAAGGCTTAACATAAATCAATGGACCCTACTGGAAACTGCTTTTCTGGATTCTTTAAGAGAGCTCAGACAGAATTAACCCAGGAAGCAGCTGACTCAGCAAGAGCAAAGCATGATATGGTAGAAGGTGGGTGCTATAAGATAGGCCTCAATCATTTTACAAAGGGTTATTACAGACTTCAGTTGGAATGGCTTTATTTATGAAAACATATTGATTAACAATTTGAAGCTACTTTCTTGATTACTGGGAAGTCACAACAGTCACATTAATAGATTCTTCAAAAAAAGACTTATTTTAATATGGTATCTAAATTTATATTTGCTCTGTATGTGCTTTTATTTTCTTTTTAGAAAACTGCAGTATCTGTTGCATCATAATGTAATGTTAGATATTGGAAAATACAAATGGCAGTACAACTCTTAGCCATTAACCTACTACCTTTCCTGGGTTGAGTAGCATTAGCACTCATAAGTGAGCTGTTAAGTCAGGAAAACACAGTAGCATTAGGAATTAGTAAAAGAAATTGAAAATAAAGAGGTGTTGGGATTCAAGAAAGAGATTTTGAAATACGGAGTGAGCTCTCAATAGAACAGCAAGGCAAGGAACAGTGAGAGAGGTTACTAACAGCATAAAACAAGAGAGAGCATGAGAATAAAAAGAGACAGGGAAGGGGAGAGGCCACTAACCTGCTTCTTCTACAGAGAGAGTGGGGGAGTGGTGGCTGCAAGGATCTGTTCACAACAGGGGGAATTAAGCTATACCAGGTATCATTGCTTACTTACTCCATCAAGGAAGGAGAAAGTAGGGACTGGAGTATGACTGTCATAATTTCATAGTCATATATTAATCAATTTTAAGATTAGACAGACCATTGTGATAACTTAATCTGACCACCTTCATGATACAGGCCACACAAGCTCACCTTGCTGTTCTATGGAATGCTTCAAGCCCATAATTTCTGTTTGAGCTAGAGTATGTCTTTTAGAAAGATATCCAATACTGATTTAAAGACTAAGAGTGATGGAGAATCCATCACATCCCTATGTAAATTATTCCAATGGTTAATTACCCTCACTGTTAAAAAATCTGTGATTTATTTCTTTTCTGAATTTGTCTAGCTTTAGCTTCCAACCAGTGGATTTCATTATGCCTTTGTCTGTTATATTAAAGAGTTATTTACTATCAGAAATTTCTTCTCCATGTAAGAATTTATAAGAGGTGACTTGATCACAGCCTAATCTTTTCTTACTTGAACTACCTAGATTGAGCTTCTTAAGTCTCTCAATATAATGCATATTTTCCAGACCTTGAATCATTCTTGAAGAACTCTTTTGAATCTTTTCCAGTTTTTCAACATCCTCCCCACTTAATATTTCCCTGCTTACACATCCAAGAGCCACATTAGCTCACTTAGCTGTAGCAGTACACTTGGAACTCATGTTCTTCAGTTACCTGTCATAGGACCAAAGTCCTTTACAGTGTCTCTGTATTCCAAGATGCAGTTCCCCATAACCCAATCTGGTCACTCCTAGAGTAGTTCTCCTATGTACTACTCTTTGCTCTAAGTTTATGGGAATGCCACATTCTAGCCCTCTAAAATGCAACGTGGGCTGAATCCACTTTTCAAGAGAAGACATTTATAGTAGTAGCGTGGGGATCTCTGGTCTAGAAGTCAGGAATTCTTGCTCTGGGTGGCTGCCATTTCCACACCCAACCGTTCTGGTAAACTAGGGAATAGCAGCAAATCCTATGGTCTCATGCACCACTGGATGTCCCACACAGGATTGTCGTGTCTGGCAGAGCCTAATGTGTTCCCTGATTGGCCCAGGCATGCTATTTAACGCCTTGGGAAAATATCTGGAGGCTGTCTATGCAACTAGGTGGGTCCCTGGCATGCTGTTGCAAATAGATCTTGCTGCAGGCTCTTGGTCCCATCCTCTTCTGATACCTGGCCTCACTCCTCGTCCTGGTTTCTGGTCCCCTGCTCCACTCCAGATGTCTCGCTCTGCTGTGGCTCCACTAGCTCTTCTTCAGCTGGCTCACTTGGTTCTGACCTGGAGGGGCTCATCAACCTCAATTCTGACTTTATCCTACAGCACTGCACTGGTAATGACTGCTGCTTCTGACCATGGTCTTCTAGAATGAATTCAGAACACATTCTCAAGTTTCCTCTAACCCAGCCCCCTCTCTCAACTGCAGTCCTAACCAGCATCTCATATCTGTTTCACTAGAAGTTTGATTAACAAAGGCAAGAAAATATCTTTTCAGTTATGACACCCATTGAGTGATCCTTGCTTTCCTATTAATGAAATCAATGAGATCAGAAATAGACATTCTAGATAGATCTATCTAGTGATAGATAACAATTCAGAAGACTTAAAGGGCTACAGGCAGATATACTGACTATACAACTGATATTTCCTTTCAACTCTTTCCTACTTCACCTCCCCCCAATATGTGTCCTATCCAATGTGCTAGTATGATGAAGAAAAATCTCTGCCTTTCAGAGAATGGCTTTCAGTTATGAAATATTTAAACTTAGGCAGCAAAAAAAGCTCATGTGTCAAGAATGCCATTTCTATTTAACCTGATCTTCATTTCTCAGGTATTCCATAGACAGTTGAACCAGACAGAAATGTTAAGTGACACAATGAATTTAAGCAGCAGATTCTTTGAGTTGCTTTCCTTTTTGCCACCAGCTTCAGATTTTCACAAGGTATAACAAGTTATCGTGTTGAATACTGTTAACAGGATTGAAATTTTGAAAGCTAGAGCAGTACAATTTCAGTTGTTACCAGTCCCAGAGTTAACAGAGAACTGTCTGGCTAAGATGGTGGTTGTAGTTCATTATGTTAAAAGGGATCAAGCCTAATAAAATATTAATGTTTTCACTTTTTAAAAAGAAATAGAGTAGAATTATTCAGAATCTCATCTGTAGTAAAAGAGGCAGCACACTAAGCCTTGCGGGGAGGAGGGTCTGAAAACATCATTTTACCTTGTGCTACCCCATGCCTATTGTATCCATCTGTCTTATAGTTAGATTGTAAGCATCCTATCTTTTTGTTAAGTTTGTTTGCACAGCACCTAGTACAGTAGGACCAGGGTATGGGATTGGGAAACTAGACACTTCTGCACTACAAATAATTATTAATAATTAAAGTTTCTGTGCAGAAAGACCCTCTGACTAATCTAGAAGTGACACTGATATTACTGAAGAAAGAGCCCTGCTCACTGTTCCTCAGTTATAGGGACATTATTAAAATGTGAAGCCTTGGATGATGAAGGAGATGCAAGAGAGGAGAGCAATGGAGCAAGGAAGGGTGAGTATCTTCAATAAGTCTCAAGCCTGTACTCTTTGTGCAGTGGGAGTTTCAGGTGTTCAAACACTGCAGGATCTATTTGGTAGAACAGCTGCTAAAAATAGCCTATATTTGGTATCATATTCACTTTACATAAACTGTGGACACTAATTGCAATCATCATGGAAGTGGATGGGGGAGGAGGCTGTACTGTACAGTTTTTTATGCTCTGGTAGTTTCTTATGTTGGTAATAATTTGAACATTTCTGCTCATTAGCAGTATTGAAAGAGAAGAAAGAGTTCAGCTCTCAACGTAGCCCTGAAACCCATTTTTTTAAAAACTAAGTTTTTTGTAATTAATTTTTTTAATTCTATCTTCAGAAAAAAATTGAAATCCTCATAGAACTAATGCTTTTAACTTTCATGTCTGCACTTCCTTTTTCAATGAGCAAATGATGCTTAAAAAAGAAAAGCAACAAACCAGAATCATATGCTCCATCATAATAAATACATTCAGATATCTCTTGGCAGCCACTTTTTCATTGGTCTTTACTTTCATAATATCACTGGAGTAAAAATACCATTGGATTTCAATGGAATTTAGCACTTAAATCCATAAGGCTCTTGAAAATCCTAATCACACTGTGCTATCCTCACTAAATACAGACTATTTATATGTTTCAATAAATTTTCCTTCTCTTCACGTGAATTAATCTCTTTCACATAAGAGGTGGCTTACATTAGTTAAGCAGTCTGTTGTGAAAATATTACAGAATACTTTGAATTTACCAAAGTCTTGCAATTTCCCTGTTTCTGGATGTTGGGAAGATATTTCTGGGAGTGTATCATCATACTCGGGTTTGAAAGTTAAAAATAAAAAAGGTTCCTTTATTTCTATGATAATATTTTTGGCACTCTCAGGAAAGATTACCATCCAGTGCCATACATTGTTTGATTTATTCTCTGCAGATATACTACAACATCTGGTTACTAAAGAGAGGCAGGCTTTCTGGTGCAAGGGCATGAACTTTGTTCTGAACCCATTTTCTGATCTCTCCTTTATTTTTTCTTCAAATTAATTTTTCCCTGAATGAAGGTAAGCAGAACTGAATAGTGTAGGTCTTCCCCGTTTCCAGGTTAATTTATTATCAAATTCAGGCATAGATTATTCAAAATTGTATCAAGGCTTGTGGTGTTATTGATGGAAATCTCTTGGATTACCATTTTTGTAGACATAACTATGTATGAGTAGCTAGAGTATTTCATCTATGAAAATGCATTTCATGAAAGAAACAGCAATAGTTCATGCACTTTATCAAATGACATTAGTGATTATCTTCCTATGGAAGTGGAGCTTACAACAGTCGTTCTTGAAAGCTTTTTGAAAATCTTTTAGTTAAAAATGTATAAATGTGAATAATCTTTTTTTCCCCATTAGGCTTAAATGACCTTCCTCTTTGTTCATGATAACAAAAGTGAATCATCTAGCAATGACAAGATTACAGCCATTTTATTAGAGCATATCATTAACTAGATATTGCAATTCTAGTAATTGAGAAATCCCATCCAATGACAGGATGGGAATTATCATCATTAATGCCTTCTCAAAACATTTACATTAATGACTTAGACATGATTCTCTTCTCCCAAGCTACAGGAGAAGGCTCAAGGTTCATATCTTTAAAAAAAACAACCAAAAAACCTTTTACAAAGCAGTCTTCCAAATTTTCACGCCTGACGAGCCATCTTCCACTCTGAGATATTCTGATAAATCGTCTTATCTATACATGGAAGGACAATGAGAGAGACTTTCAAAACATAGAGAAAAGAATTTAGAGCAGTTTAAAAAAATATTCCCACTGGAAAAATCTTTCCACCTCTACATTTTTAAAAATGCCTATGATCTGAAAAGCAATAGGATTGTTTATAGAATAAACCACTACACACTGAGGAAAAATGGCAGAATTTAGCCCTCTGTAAAATAGTGCCACAAAAATCACTTGCTTTTTAATGTATTTTATTTCTAGTACAGTATCACCTAGTGTCTCAACCAATATTTGTGCCTTGTTATGCTAGGCACTATACAAACCTGTAGTCAGAGGCACTCCCAGTCCTGGACAAGAGAATCAAAGGGTAGAGAAACAGAAAGATGAGGTGACTTGCCAAAAGTTACACATAGTTCAATAGCAGAGATCAGACTAGAACTCTGTACCCATGAGTCCAAGGCCTGTGCCTTATCCACACTGAATTTGATCCTTTTTTAAAGAGTTTCTTCCTCATTTATATTTTGATTGAAATCTCCTTAACATGATATAATTGAAATTGGACAGCAGGCCTGATAAAATGCAAAGCCTAGCAAAACATAAGGATTGAACAAATTGCACAGGGAATTTACAACAGT
This sequence comes from Mesoclemmys tuberculata, assembly GCA_007922155.1. Classification (NCBI taxonomy): domain Eukaryota; kingdom Metazoa; phylum Chordata; order Testudines; family Chelidae; genus Mesoclemmys; species Mesoclemmys tuberculata. The sequence goes on from ML675605.1 coordinate 1,710,970, forward strand.
AACCACATTGCTGTAAGGGAACTTACAAAGGTTGACCACGTGGCATAGGAAACTTACAACAGAGCAATGACAGAGCTAAAGCAGTAGAGCAAAAATGGATCCACAGAAATATGATCAACCGCAGTCCATCTGCTGGAAGTGAGCACCCACAGAATACCGGATGTGCTTAAGCAGACTTCTGCAAGACAGCTAAACCTCATGAAAATGTTCAACCACAGAGTGCTCGGAGAAATAAATAAATGCTCAGAGCAGACAGGGTTCAGTGGACTGCAGCCCGGCTCGAGAGGTGCGTGTCTACTCTTGCATCTATCCAGAGGACACCAAGTCTAAGAAGCTTGCGAGCTCCAGATCCCAGCAACCATCTGTCAAGGACGAGGGTTTTGAAGCAAGGATCCAGACAAGGGACTGAGGCAGGGTCTGGCCTTGAGTATAGCATCCGGATACTTCAGGAGTCTGTGGACTCAGGGAATTGGGGGGATTTAATTGAGATCTGCGAAGCATGTCTCCCCTAAGCAATTGCTTTTAAGGAATAAAGCAATTGCTTTTAAGGAATAAAGGTTAATAGTTGATCTCAAGATGCTTCATGACAAAAGTAAATATCATTGTCCCCATTTTACAGAGGGGAAATGGAGGTACAGAGATTACACAGCATACCAGTGCTAGAGCTGGGAATACAACACAGGAGTCCCATATGCCAATCCAGCTTTATCCTTAGGCCTATTTCATATATCACAATGCAGTAACTGTTGGGAAACTTGGCAAACTTCAATAGTTACTAGAATATTCTAACTTGAATGGTCTCATTGAATAACTCAAACTCAGAGAGAAATGTCACTCTTTTATATTTAAAGTTATTTTTTCCCTATAACCCTATAAACCTAAGGCTCTGAAGAAATACCAATTTTATTTTATTATAAAACTATCTAAGGACTTTTCTGAAAATCAGAGATACTAAAAACTTTAAGGTATTTTCTGCCTTTGTACAGTGAAGATTAATTTGAATTTATTCACATATTCTGTGCTTTATTAGCAGTATAGTCTCTTTTAATATGTTTCCCTAGCTGGATTATTATTCTGAGGCTTCCCTCTCTAAGGAATTCAAAATTTATTAATTTATTCATACATTCAGTCAGCAATTGCTGACTGTACTGATGGTACAATACCACAGCAAAAAAGAAACTGCAGTACTGATGCTCACTGTCCAATCTAAATCAGATCTTCCACTGCAACAAGAAGCCCATCCAACTCCCCATCTGTTAGACCTGAGTATGCTATCCCTGGTATGATGGCTGTGTGTGTTCTGACCCGGAGTCACCGATTCTCTCAGAACCAGTATGGCAATACCCATGCCATCAATGAACTATTTGCTTGTCATGTCTGCTAGCCAAGATATGAGAGGATGTACCATTGCTGGAGCTATTGGTAGTATATCTGAGTATTCCTACTCTTCCAGTAAGATTGAGACTGAGACATTGGCCCCTCTTCTCATTTCAAGACACAATATTAGCTCTGACAGGGTGCCCAAATTTCCTGGGCACTCTTGTAATCTACAAAACATACTACCAGGCTCAGGACAGCCTCCTTACCCTTATGACCCCACACCCTGGCTCAGTTGAGTTTCTTGGGATCCTTTCTTCAAACCTCCTGACTTCAAACAATCTCAGTGGGCATTCAGAAAGTGGTCATCTGATAGAGAAGAATCTCACCCCCCTCAGCTGTGTTAGGAGGAGGAAGAGCAACCTGATCAGACAGACCCACTCAGTCCTCCTGCGGCACTCTCATCCTCCTTTCTGGTCCCACCATCGCCAACCAATTTCAAATCATACATACCATTTCTAGACTTCCTGAGGCAGATTGAGCAGGCACTTGATTCTCTTGGAGGAAGTTCAAGACCACACTCACAAGTTGCTGGACATTCTCCAGACTGTAGGCCATAATGAGGTGGCATTTCCCATCGATGAAGCCATAATGCAGCCAACCAAGCCACTCTGGCTTACCCTGTTATGAAGGACTGGGACATGAGCATTCATGCCCACTGGTTAGAGCAAGAGTTGGTAGTCAGCAATCAGAGTCCAGGGTCAGAGCTGGACTGAGAGGCCAACTGCCACAGCCAAGGGTCAGAGCTGAAGTCAGAAATTAGGAATCCGAGCCAAGGGTCAGAACCAGTCAAAGGCCAGATTGCAGAACAAATGGAACTGATGGGTAGGTCTGGGTGGAAGTGGGAGTGAAAGCCATCATTCTCAAAGAATGGGCTATGATGGGTTAAAGCATGGATTGCTATGCTGAATTAATGATGCACAGCAGGGGAGGCCAGTCATCTTGGTAGTAACTCAAAAGGAGCAAAGATACCTCACCAATATTTGACTGACTCTCTCCATTTGCCTAGTAGTCTGTGAGTGATGGGCCAACAAAGTGAGGGGATTGATGCCAAGGAGCATAAGGAATTCCTACCAGAATTGGGAGATGAATTGGGGACCCCAGTCCCATATAATGTCTGTCAATTGCCCCGGTAACAGAAGACATTTCTAGGAAAAGCTGAGCATCTAGCAGGCTGTAGGTACTTCAAGTTCTTATGGTCTATCAGGACTTGAACTGGGAACTGGGCTCCTTTTAGGAGGTGGCACCACTCCTCAAGAGCCACCTTGACAGGCAGTAGGTTCTTGTCCCAAATATTATACTTTTTTCTGCTAACATTATCTTCTCAGAGAGGAAGACACAAAGTTGGAGTATGTTGCAGAGTATGCTGCCTATTGAAATAATGCTACACTGTAGCCTGGCGTTCGCTCTGCGCTGGTTGCTGCGGCCCTTCCTTGGGCCCAGCCTCAGCGGAAGGCCACTGCACCTTCCAGGAAAGCGGGGGAATTAGCCAAACCAATAGTCCACTGCCCCGGCCCATGGCAGGGTGGGCAAGCAAGCAGTCTATTGCCCCGGCCCGAGGCAGGGGGGGCAAGCAAGCAGTCTATTGCCTCGGCCCGTAGCAGGGCGGGCAAGCAACAGGGACTCACTCCAACAACTTGGGGTGAATGCGTATTTGCCGGGTTTCCAGGGAAGGGAGAGGGGGACGCAGGCTCACCCAAATCCACTGTGTCCCAGCCCAGGGCCCTAACAGTGGCATAGGCATTGCCACTGTGCCGGCGGGGTTCCACCGCAACATGCCGACTGTAGTGGGCCCCTAGCTGCAGCCACAACTATGGCTATCCTTGGCCACTTCCTCCCCCCACTCCCAGGTACCTCCTTCCTTGGGGTCTTTGGGGTCAGCTGGGTACACCACCCGTGGCAGACTTAGCAGGCCCTCTTCATTGACAGGTGGCAGGGCGGGGAGCTCCTCGGCGAGGGGCAGCTTCTCCAGGTCACAGGATTCCCGGGGTGCTTCGGCTTCGGGCAGCTCGTCCAAGTCAAACCCTGCTTCCGGGGGTTCTGCGGCTGGCAGTTTGTCCAGGTCAAGGCCAGCTTCGGGGGGTGTCTCCCACCCCAGAGTGTCTGGGGGCTTGGACCACTCCCTGGGGTCAGGGGGCCCTACCCAGTCCTCGGGCCCTGGGCGGTGGGGCCACTCCCAGCGCTCCGGCTCAGGGAAGGCCTTGCGCTGGGCCTCGGCCCGGCTGGGTCAGGCCGGCACTGCAGCCCGCGGGAAGGCATGTCTACACCCGCTGGTTGCCGGTCCCTCACTGAGCGGCGGGCCCTTCCTTTTATCCTCTCCTCCCCGGCAGAAGCCCTGACCCTCTCAGTCTGGGCTTGCCGGGCAGACTGGGCTACTACCCCTTTGCTGGCCTGTGTTTGGGGCTGCGGCCCTTCCATGGGCCTAGCCTCAGCAGAAGGCCACTGCACCTTCCTACATACACCTATGGGAAAGTTTGAGGCGATGGTCTCGTTCATAAATGATTTAGTGGGATCTGGGCGAATCGGGATGGGTGCTGAAGTGACAGTCTGTCAAAGGCTGTGGAGTCTCTGTAGAACAGGAAAACTAGGCCACCTTTGGCAGGAATGTTGCAATGGATGCAACCAGACTAGAGCATCCTTTAATAAATTGCCTGTTTATGAAGTTGGCAAACCCCAGGTATGCACCCTGCATACATCCTTCGGCATGGCTCAGTCAAATATTGCTGCCCTTTTATGTAAGTCCATGATGAGTCCCAAGGATTCCATTGTGTTCTTATCAAACTTGCATTTCTCAAGCTTTGCATACAGTTGGTTCTGGCAGAATCTCTCCAAGACAGTGCACATGTGACTCTGAAGGTCCCGACTTTTGGAAAAATTAGGATGTTTTCTGGGTAAATGATAACAAATCAGTCCAACATGTCTCTAAAGATGTCATTTATGAAGTGCTGAAAGGTCACTTTGAAGTTGCACAACCCAAACAGCAGGACCAAATGTTCAGTGGCTAACCCTGATAGGGAAGACAGTCTTCCATTTGTGTCCTTCCCAGATCCTTACCAGATTATATGATCCGTGCTGGTCCAATTTATTGAAGACCTTGGCAAAGTTCAAACTTTTGAACAGTTCATTATTAAGCAGTAAGGGGTACTGGTTTCAGACTATAATCTTGTTCAGAGTTTGGTAGTTCACGTGAGGGAACAGTCTTTCTTCAGCACAAAGAAGATCAGGGATCACACTGGGAACATGAGGGGGGACATGGACGGGTTTTCCTCCAGATAGTTCCAAAATGCCTGTAATCTGGATTTGGAGAGGGAGCAAATTAATCTGAAGGGAACCTCCGCTCCAGACTGGGTGTCAATGGGGCATTTGTAGTTCTGGTGGGATGGCAGGTGTTGGCTTTCTTTTTGTCAAACATGTTGGCATAGTGGTGATATTGAACGGGAATCCCTGGAGCCATTGAGGCGGTTGCCAGTGTAACCTTTGGATGCTCCTTGAGTGTCTCTGAATTCTTTAGAGGTCCAAGTACACTGCAAAGGGTTGCTGGTCCTGGGTTGACTCTCCGGGAAACAGGATTGTCGGCTGGATGGAGAGTCAAAGTGTACCATACTTGACTGCCAGCAAATGGGGACGTCGTGGTGATGAGCCAAGGAATGCTAAGAGTAACTGATGAATGAGCTCCATGAATTAGTTCAAACTTGAGGGTTTCCTCAGTGGCCTTAAAGGGTAGTTCCCTCAAAGGGAGCCAGTTTGTGGGTGACCAGTCCTGATGAAAGGCATGACTTGTCTATGGACTCCACTAACTCAGGGGAGATATTCTGGGCTTGGGTGAAGTCTGGGTCCATGAAATGCCTGAGGAACCTGAGTTCACTAGGTTCACGTCAAGCATCACAGGATTCCAAAGAAGGAACTATAGTTGGGCTTCTGGGGAGAGGGGGAAGGGCACCAACCTATCTTGGATTCCCCAACTGGGACTGGAGCTTAGAATTTCAAGGATGCACACTGGACTCTGGGGGGAAGCTTGCTGCAGTGTGTGCTTGGTCCCCACTGTATTGGCATAGGCCCAATTCCACGCATTAATTCTTCTCCCTGTCAGAGGTGGAGCCAAACCTGATCAACTTTCATAGGTTCAGATGAGAGAAGGGATTTGGGATGTGTGGGGGGGGGCGGTACAGAGCCAGCAGGGGTAATGGGATTCAGTGTTTGGTCCAGCCTTCCTTGATCTTGATGCATAGGTCAACTTTGGCATCCAGACTGGACAGGGATTCCACCTGTGCCATTTATAATTTAGGCTGAGCTGGAAATGAGAATGCTGTGCAGCCTTGTTCAACACAGTGTCTACTATCAAGAATTGGAACTCTGCTTCATATTTACCATCTGGTTGGCATCTGTGCTGAAATACCTGAAGCATGGCTTCAGATGTATGCTTGCATCTTGGGCCATTGATGGTCAGTGCCATAGCTTGAAGCTCTCATATTGTCCCAGAATTGGGCTTAATTTTTTCAGAAGTGGAGACACCCGAGACAGGGCCTCCCCAATAAGCAGGCTGATAATCAATCCTACTCATGATTGGTCAGTGGGGTACAACTGTTGGTATAGCAGAAGTAAGAGCCAACACTGATTTAGGACTACGAAATTTGTTGCAATCGCCATTGAATTTGTCGGGTAAGGGTAGTTTGGGCTCACCAGTAGCAGGGATCATTGCTGAAGGCTGCACGGTTTGGGGTTGTAGGACCTTATTATGCACCTGCAGGACAGCAACATGAGCCTAAAATGGGCAGAAATGGACAAGGCAGGGAACAAGCAGACACAGGAACAATTGCAGCTGTGGGCAAATGTTTTGAACAGCCATTAAATTGCTGCTTCTGGTAGCTTTAAGAGCTGATCTGCTGATTGTTCCAACCACTTAGACAGTATATCCAGCCAACTACATGTCAGCTGTGCTTTCTAAGTTGTCCAGAGACTGGCTGTGCTGCAGGCCCTGCTTCCTGACACCAGCCACCTCCTATGCCTAAGAGGACAGAGAAGTACTTAGTACCACCTAAGGAGACAGAATATTTTGTTCCCCACCCCAAACTCCCTAATAATTCAGGCCATCACCGAACATAGCAGTATACACCAATTTAGGTCTTCTCACTTTAAAAAGGATGGAAAAAGACTAGACCTCCTTGGAAGAAAGTGTCCTCCACCAGCCTACAGTTTCACACAGCAAATTATCAGGCACTGATGTCTAAATATGACTTTATTAACTATAACAAATTTTCCGAGTTCACTAACAAACTGCCACAGGAACTCAGACCACAATTTCAAACCCTCATTAATGAGAGTGAACTGTTAGCAGATTGTTCCTCCAAGCTTTGGTCAACACAGTGGACATGGTTTCCCATTTCCTGGCAACTCTGAATGTCATGAAATGAGCTTCATGGCTTCAATTCTCTGGATTTCCCCAGGAAGTTCAAGATATGGTGGTGGATCACCCCTTTAAGAGCAAGAATCTGTTTCATGCCAAAATGGACGAGACACTGCAAACCTTTAAGTACTCCCATGCAATCTTCCATTCCTTATGTATTTACACTCCAGTACCACAGAGGAAGTACTGTATACCTCCGTATAAACAACTTCTTGCTCTTTTTACGATCAGGGAGCCTATGACCCTCCCATGAAATACCAAAGGATGAAGTGCGGCAGAGTGCTCTGCTGTCATTCCCTCCCTAGTCTCAGCCTTCCACAAATAAGTCATTTTGATGGGACCCTTGAGAGTTGCCAACCACTCCCCACTTCTTCTGATGCCTCTTTCAGTGGCTGCCTGACCTATTTATTTCTGGTATGTCATCATATGTCAGATAGGTGGCTCCTAGAGAGCAACTCCACTGGCTACGCAATAGAATTTCTCTCCATCCTTACCACAAAACTGCTCTCCTCATTCCTCTTCAGGGATTTCTCTCAGGAGAGGGTCTTCAGACAGGAAGTAGAATTCCTTATCCATCTTGGGGCCAAGCAAGCTGTGCTGCCTTAACACAAGGGGGAAGGTTTTTATTCAAGATACTTTCTCATTCCTAAAAAATGAAGGAGACTGAAAACACATCCTGGATCTCAGACAACTGAATATCTTTATACTGTCTGAGATTCAGGATAACCACCCAAGCCATTATAATCCCCTCCCTAAACAAAGGAGACTGGTTTGTAGCTCTTGCTTTGAAGGATGCTTATTTCCACATAATTCATTCATACAGCTCTCAGGAGATTGCATTTCACAATGGGACGAGAGCATTATCCGTACAGAATTCTTCTCTTTGGTCTCTCTGAAGGTCCCAGAGTTTCCACAAAGATGTTGTCTCTGGCAGTGGCAAACCTGTAATTCCAGGACAGCCGAGTATTTCTTACTTCAAGGACTGGATGCTCATACTGGGCAGTACAGTTGAGGGTCCCTTTCCTCCTCAGCATCCTTCAGTCCTTAAAACTCCAAGTACACATAGAAAAGTTCACTTGAGTTCCAATGCAAATTATAGAATTTATTGGAGCAACTCCGGATTCTATTGCAGCCAGAGCATAGCTACCCCAGGACTGATTCCACATGATGAGAGACTTGGTTGATTATGTCACTCAAGGCTCTTGAACCAAGGAAGAATCCAAGCTACACATCAATCTCCTAGAACTTTGAGCAGTATATGAAGCTTGCAAACTGCATCTACCTTTAATCTGTGCTTCACATGGCCAAGTGATGTTGCTCAAAATGAGTGCAGCGAGCATCAGTGGTGAGGAGTAAGGTCTATCCCTCTTTGCATGGAGAAAATCAAGCTCTGGAATTGGTATATCTGGCACCAGATCAGACAGCCAGCCTCAGCAAGCATTTCAACAGAGACTATAAGTGGGAACTTCATAACTCAGTGAGACAGAATGTTTTCTGATAATGGGGATTCCCATTATGGGACCTCTTTGTGTCCCAGAGAAACAAGAAATGCCTGGACTACTGTTACCAAGCAGCTTGGTGGCACAATTCCAGAGGGTCACATTCCTGATACAGTGGCCTGATACAGAGCTGCTAATGTATGCCTTTCTACCCATTCTCCTCATACTTTGAGTCTTCAGGAAAATCAAGCAGGACAGAGTGTCTGTATTCCTGGTGGCGCCACGTTGGCCAAGACAGTTTTGGTCCAGCAGTATCCTCCAAATGGCTTCACGCCCATGCATATGCATTTAGCTGTTTCTGAACCTGCTGACACAGGACAAGGGCAAAATCAACCATCTCAATCTGACTCCCTCCACTTCACAGCCTAGTGTTTGAATAGACAGGGAACATAAAGAGGTCATGCTCTGCAGAAGTTCAATTCATGCTTAGTAACAGGAAAATATCTGAGAAAATGTTATGTGGCTAAATAGAAGAGGTTTTCCATCTGGTGCCAGCATCAACAGATGCCTCCTGAGGACTTGGGGATACAAACCATCTTGGACTATCTTCAACATGACATTGGATCTGTCCCTTAGCTCACAGTATGCACATCTAGCAGGGATTAATGCTTTCCATCCTCTGGCAGAGAACTTCTCAGTCATTATCCACCTTACAACCATGAGGTTCCTGAAAGGTCTCACCAGAACCTTTTCAGTATTGAAACTGACACCTAACTGAGACTTAAGTCTGTTACTGTCAGTACTCATGAATCCCTTATTCAAAACTTTGGCCTCCTGCTCCCTTCTCTATCTATGAAAGTGACCTTTGTGATGTCAATCAGCTCTGGACAGGTTGATTTGCCTTCTTTCACCTGTCCTAGATTCCTTGCACTAGTGGGAGTCCCCACGGAATGTGTGCCAAGGAGTCCTCTATTCTCAGCCCTCTCCAATCAAGTCAGAGGTTACCAATGCTGCCTTTCTGGGGTGGGGAGTGCATCCGAAGTCACTGAGGGTGCAGGATCTATTGTTGGAACAGAAAACCTCACTCCATATCAACACATTGGAACTTCAGGCTATCCACAACGCATGTCGTACCTTCCATACCACATCAGACACTCTGGTTCACATACTAACCAACAATACCGCCATTATGTACTATGTGAACAAGCAAGGAGGGGCACATTCCAGGTTACTCTGACTGGACACGATCAATCTGTGGCAATTTTGCACTGACGAAGACATCACCCCGGTAGTAGTCCATTTGTTAGTGGTGCAAAATCTTCTCGTGGACCATCTCAGCAGAGATTTCTCACTGAGCCACAAATGGTCCCTGAAGGAGAGGGTTGTCCAGATTGTCTTTGCAACATGGGACATCCTTTTTTCCCTCCCCCCCGATCAACCTGTTTGTGATGAGGAAAATAAGAAGTGTCATCTATTCTTCTCTCAAAGGAATTTCAGCTCGGGCTCTCTCTCCAGTGCTTACCACTGCAGCTGGATGTCAACTCTTATGTATGCCTTTCCATCTATTCTGGTCATTCCTCAGGTCATCTTTAAGATCAAAGTAGACCAGGCCAAGCTTATCCTCATTGCTTCAGCATGGTTGAGACAGTGCTGGTTATCAGATCTCCTTGCTCTTTCAATTCTACCTCCCATATTGCTTCCTCTCCATCCCAATCTACTCATGCAGAACCCTGTTCGCACACTCCATCCTACAATCAGCTCCCTGCACTTAATTTAGCAATGCTGCAGAAAGAACAGTGCTTGAAGGCTGTCCAAGTCCTAATCAACAGTAGAAAGACCTCCACTAGGATGGCCACATTAGCAAAATGGAAGAGGTTCTCGGTGTGGTCCTTGGATCATGGAATCCCACCAACAGAGGCATCAATCCAGGACATCTTGGAGTACATACTACATCTTCATAAATCAGGTCTTGCACTCAGTTCACTAAGAGTTCATTTGGCAGTAATATCAGACTTTCATCCCCTAATTCAAGGAAAGTCAGTTTTTTTTCCCCATTGCCATGGTGATGAGATTTCTGAAGGGATTTACATCTGAGAACCAGTTTATTTGTGAGACCTGAACACAGTTCTGGCAGCTCTGATGGGCCCTCTGTTCCTGTCTGTCACCCCTCCAGTCTCAGAAAACTGCATTCCTGATAGCCATCACTTTGGCAAGATGGTGGGGTGTGAGTTGCAGTGTGCAGAGCCCTAATGGCTGAATCAATTTACATTCATCGCTCCAAAAAAATGCTGCAACCACACCAAAAATGCTTTTATACAGGGAAGTCTCTCAGTTTCTTCTAAATCAGACAGTGTATTGACTTGTGTTTTTTCTCTAAGCTGCACCCTTCCCTGGAAGAATAGCACCTCCATCTTCAGGATGTCAGGTGATGTCTATACTTTTATCTAGACAGGACTAAACTGTTTCGTGCTTCACCTCACCTGTTCATGTCATATGCAGACTACATGAAGTGGCAAGCAGTCTCTGCACAGATCATCTCTAGATGGATAGTATCCTGTAACAAGACTGTGTATGAGAGAGCTATACCTCCTCAGTGAATATGGGCTCACTCCTCAAGGGAACAAGCAATGTTTATGCCATTACTCAGTGACATGTTCATACTGGACATTTGTAGGGTGGCCACGTAGTTGTCCATACATAAATTTATAGATCATGATGCTGTTATCTCATCATCCAGAGTCGATGCAAGCCTTCGAAGGATGGTCCTGTGATACTTATTGCAGTAGACTGTGAGCCTCACCTCTGAATTGGGGTACTGCTCGTAAGTCAACTAAGTGAAGAAATGGATAATTTTGGTAATCAGTTCTTTGAGATGTGATGTAGACATGTATTCTATGACCCATCCTCTGTTCATTCTGCATTGGAGTCTCCTCTCAGGAGCTTTCAGTATGAAGGAACTGAGGGGGGTTGGGGAGGTACTGCCTCATTTAGGGGGGAGAAGCCACAGTCACAAGGTCTGAGTGCATCCCCTTTTGTGGTACTGCTAGGAAAAAGTCTTCAGCTCTGTCATGTTGAGATTTCCCATCATATTTGTGGCCAGGTGCCAAGGATGGACCACACTGAGAATTCCACACTCAAAGCAGACTGCAAGAAACATGGCAATCAATCCCCAAAACTGGTGGCTTATTCTATAATTAGATTTACCAAACCAGTAGCAAAAGAGCTTCTGAAGTACCACATTGGTTAACCAGAAGCCTAACACAGTCCTCTTACGGCATTCCAGGCCTGGGCTCCCATCCAAACAAACAGTTTTATTAAAGTGAGGGGTTATTAAAAACCCAATTCACCATACATGAAGTTCCACTAATCCCAGAGGATCAGAAACTTAATCCCATGTTAATATTTATCTCAGATCTTACCCAAATATCATGTTGTCAGCTAATCCTTAGTAAACTAGCTAAAGATTTATTAATAAAAGAAAAGAAAAGTTAAAATGGTTAATAGGTCATGTAAATAAAAATGATTGCAAGGTCCTTATATCAGGTTTGCAGCAGTGATGGAATAGACTGCTGACTTACAAAAGTCTGTCTGGTAACTTCAAAAAGACTGGCAGTCCTCTGTCCATATTTCAAAATACTCCTTTTTAGTTGTAAATCCTACAGTCCAGAGAAGCAGAAAAGATAATGCACTGATGTCACAGCTTGCAATTTATAGCCCAGCCCAGCTTCATGGAAAGATATTGGCCCAAGATGTAGTGTGAGGCCATATGTGCACATTGCATTCCCTTATATGTTTTGCTGAATCACAGGGATGGCCATTGACCTGATGCTGTCTGAGGCATCCACAGGAAAGGTTTACTGGGCAAGATGAATTTCTTCAATGGCCTATTGTCAGCTGAGTGTTCTTAAGAGCCAACAATATATAGCTGTGTAGCCCTAATGTACGTCTGTGTGCGGGATGTCACCTAGGCATCCAACACATGTTTGAGATACAGATACATAGCCAATATTCATAGTTTCAGATAGCATGATGATATTTGGATTTAACCAGGTTAATCATACTTGACTGTAACTTTTTCATTAACACCGTACATGATATACTTTGTAGAAGATTTGTTACAATTGTATAGCAGTGGTAATATCAATTATATATAAATGATCATCTTCAATCATACAGCATCACAATAATATAAAGCAGAATCTCTTGCTGTACTTTAGTTCCCACTCTGCTAATGGGAAATTTAAGCTCAGATGTAGACTGGTAAACAGGAGCAACACAGCTCTTCAGGGAGAATACTGTCATGGTAGTGCACAGAAAACCTTTGTACAAATGAATTAGCGTACTATGGAAGTGCTGTGATACAAAGGCTCCTCAGGGCACCCCCAAGATAGGACAGCTGCAAACCTTGCCCTCGCAGCCCAAATAGAATAATTCTGAGGAATCTCTGTGGCCTGAAGCAGAGAGCATTAATTCTTGAGTTAACTTGAGCTTGGAGAATGTTTTTATCCTCAACATAACCTCTAAGATTGTGCTCAGCAGGAATACATTTGCTCCATTTTTTTCCCCAGGAAAAAAAAGATGAATTTTGTGGGTTTTTAAAAATCTGTCTAAGGTGTCAACAATTTACTATTCTCAATTTTCTGTGGATTGCAGGAGCCTATGAATGTGAAAATTCAAAAAACAGTAAATAGAACAAAGATAATATTCTGTAGCAGCAGTTCATACTTGTGGTCCATGGAGCACTTGCTGATGGGCTATGGTCCATTAGAATGGGCTGGTCACATGATGTTGCCACCTCTTTCTCATTTCCAACCAATAAATTACAGTAAAAGCAGTTAAAATTACATTGAGACACACTGAGTACTTTCCTACTTTTACTTTCCTGTGGAAGCAACTGTCGCAATCGTGTGATTGTGGATGGGAGCAGTTGGGCACTGCAAATAAGAAGGGAAATGGTTCATGGGGAGGTGTGGGGAAAAATTGTTTTATTAAAATATGGCCCTGCCTGAGGAAATATTTAAGAATCCCTAATCTAAGTATTGGGGGAATTTAGAAACGTAGAGCCTTTTTTTAAAGTCCCTATTAAACTGTACACAAATGAAAAGAGGATTCTTTCTTTTAATTAACAGTTAATTTGTGTTACAAAATAAAAACATTTGCTGAAATTTGTTGTAAAATTAAAGCAGTTTTACATAAAGATGTGTTGTCAGTCAGATGTTGTTCTGACGTATAAGAAGCTGAAGATACAGTACTTCAGAAATTACCACTCCTCTGGGGATTGTATCAGAGAAAAAATGTAGTAAAAAATAAATGGCCAAACTGATCTATTTGTAGAAATACTAGTACTTGCTATAGACTTTAGATTATTTACCAGCCACATTTGATGGGGCAATTTGAGAGAGAAAAGCTTTTCGATAATGAAAACAAAACACGTTTTCAAGACTACCTTTAAAGGTAGAAGTCACAATTACAGCTGGACTAATGGTGAGAAAATTATTTAGGCTCTGATTCATCAAAGTATTTAAACATGTGCATAACTTTAAATGAGCAGGACCATCTGAATCAGACCCTATCAACAAATTATTTAACCTGTTCAATCCAGGGGGGAAAACATTCTCTAGTATCCTTGTCAAATTTCATTAAATTGATTAATTTGTTTTATATAATAAAGTCATCTTCCTGAAATGCAACCAAATGCAATCCAGAAAGCATAGTACACGTCTGATTGTGCTGGGAGAGGAGTGATGAGGAGGTGAGAGAGTCTTCATTATATCTGTATTCATTTCCCGGAAAATGAAGATGGAGCTGCAGAATCTTTCACTTGTGTCTTTGCAATGATTTTTCTTTAGCATACCTAGCATGAGTTACATTCCCCAGAAAGGAATATATTTGTCTTCATACACTTTAACAGAGAAAAATGAAAAAGAAACTGGAAAGGAGACAGTGAAAGAAGATATTGGGACAACTGAAGAGGATTGCTCTACTATAGCTGTACATGTGTATCTCTTTTAAGGTTACAAAACGCACATCTCTGATGTAATATGTAATGAATTAATAGTGAGGGAGAATTGTTCTGGGGGGTTTTGCATCCCTCCTGTAAAAAGACTGTTTTTAACTATTAGCATGATCTGAACTGAAATAAAAAACTTGAAATAATGGATTAAAATTAAATAAAGATCAGATTTAATCCTACTAAATGGCTCAAAATAAATCCAAAGGCCCTTCAGAAGAATTAAAAATCCTACTGAACTCTCCTGATTTGTGTACATTTCTGATCAGATTCTGAAGCGTAATCTTCATATTCAGATCTCACTGAACACCAACATTCACATTTTAGCAAATCAATCCTTACTTCTCTTAAACTTCATCGGAGTACATTGTGTGATCTGACCTCTGTATTGTTTATGATTTTTAATTTGTTTTACTTTATTTCTTGTAAATCTGTATTAATTCTACAGAAATGTAACCTTTCAAGAATAAAAACAAGTAAAAGACAACATATGTTCATATATAATTCATATACAAAGATAGAGCCCATAAACTACCAATTGTAATGTCATCTAGTTTTGTTGTGACACTATTTCTGTTATGATCTTCACATCTGATCTGTTATATCAAGAAATATGATCCCTGCCTCTCTTCTCTTTCTCATCTGTAAAAAGACAAGCAAAACAATTGTTCAACAAATCAGCCTTTCCATTACCCCTTACATTCCTTTCCAACTATAAATTTAGTGGACTAATTTTTCTTTCTTATCTTCAGTCTAGTATGACTATATTTGAGGAAACATTTACTATTAGCTGAAATTCACTCCCCAATTCAATTTTCAGTTTTTCTTTCTACCCCAATTTCTCATTTTTCTATTTTTCTGCTTACTTTTCCTATGCCTACTTAGAAGACTGTTTGTTTTTACAGCCTTCACTTTATACTTGAGTCTAAGGTCAAAGAGTTTTCCAACCTTAATTTCAGGTTAGTAAAGCATCTATCCTGTCCACAAAAATACTCTGAAGAGAGCACTGTAATTTTGTTTAAAAAAAACAAAACACAAATGCTGTAAAGGTAGGTTCTACTCCACGTGCCCCTTCACCCTCCCCACACCCATGCCACCACCTATTTATCTTTATCGTCACCACAGTATCTAAATGCTTACCAAGTATTTATGCAGAGTAATCGCAATAACTGTCCTTCTTTTTCTTCCTTCCAGTTATAAGAGAAATAACTTGATTATTTTACATGAGTGGTTGTTTATGTTTGTGTCAAAGACTGGGTAATTTGTGTATCTATATTTGAGGGAAAACTAAGTGAAACAACAAATGCTGAATTTAATGTCCCATGAAGGAGATGGGATCTGTGGTGATTTCATACGATTTCCAGCTTCTGTGAAAGTTCTGTTTCCTGCACCAGTGCTTCAGTTTTCCAGGGGAATATAGCTGTGTTGGAAGAAGAGATGATCTCTCAGGTAGCTAGGGTCTATTGGAGGACTTTGAGACCGTGAATTGAATTGTACAGTAGGGAGCCCGTCAACCTTCCATCACCCCTTCTTTGTTCCTCTCATACCATTTTTGGTGGCTGTGATATTTTTGGATCCAAGAGTTTCAATAACAGCTGTAAGAAGTCACCATCCTATAGCTGGGGTGCCCCACATTTTGAAAACCATTGTAATGGCACAGCCAACATACCACTGTCATCATTTTTTCCCATAAGGGCTTTAAGAAAAGCATAGACAATAGCTACAGATATTTTAAATTTGGAGCAGACTTTGTGTGCTGTGTAGTTTGTATGTGGAGTTTTGGAAAAAATGAACCACAAGAGTATTGCTGTGTACATGTCTCTAATATGAATGGTGGTGCTTTGCTATCAAGCTAAGCTTTGATTAATCCATATAGTTGCCATAACATTGTCATCTTGGCCTAAGGGGTTTGAAACATTGATTCACTGCTCTGGGTCTAATGCCTAGAGTTGATCAAATAGTGCACAAATGATTCACAAATATTTTTCTTAACTGCTGTTCTACCATTATCTACTAAGTCATATTATTTATTATTTGTGACTGCTGGTTCATTCATGAAAATGTTCATAAATCCTTAGCATTACAAATTTTATCATGAATAAGGATGTGTCCAGAATTCATTCCAGCTATGTGGTGTTGCTTTTTGCTGTTCATCATTCATAAGTTTGTCACCCAATCAGGGAGTAAAAGTAACACAGTCTGATTGATGGGACATATCACACTCCATGAGCAGTTAGTGAGTCCAAAGCAAGTAGTTTGCAAAGAACATTATATTTTGGAATTTTTTGACAAACTATTTCCTCTGAATAATGTGTGAATAATGAATACATTAGAGAAACGGTATGTTTGCAAATTCTTTATAAACAGAAATCATTGAATTTATCCTAACAATCCATTCCCAATGAATAAGTTAACTATGTGTCTTAATGACTCTGGTTAATTGGTGGCATATGGAATCTTTGCGAAGGGAGATGCCCTCAATACACTATTTATCTATCTAGAGAGTGTCAAAGAACACTTTTTGCTGTTGACTGTGTAGGGCAGCAAACACAAATAGTGTGCTCGGAGCAATGGATTTGGGCATTTTTTTGGTCACTGATAAGATGCACACACTTATGTGTGAAGGGTGGATATGGTTGTTTCAGGGTTTTAGGTGGTTCTCTGTAGCACTAAGGATTGTTTGAGTGACTCTCACTGTGCTTTGCCTGGCATTCACTTCTTATTTGTTATTTTTTAGGATGTGGAACATTAACTTTAACCATCCAGACTTTCAGGCATTTGTTGGACACCCTTTTTGTTGCTGTGCAGATAACTACGAAGTTCTCTAAAAGAGTTTTCGACTGAAGTAAGTGATGGAGAGTTAGGGTTGAAAGGAGCCAAGTTAATGTCCCTCCTACAGCCCACTGGGGATTTCCTTGTTTTTAAAAGTATATATATTTAAAGTATATATCTTTAAGAATTGCTCAGTGCCAGGAGACCCAGTGGGGCTTGCAGAGTGTGCATGAATATGCTCTCCCTCCTCTCCCCCTTGCAGAAATTCCTAATTCTGCAAGGGAGACTCCCCACTCTGGCTCTGACCCTGACTCTCTTTCTATGTCCCCAATGGTTCCCCTCTCCCTCATTCCCCCTTGCAGAGCTCTAGAGTTCTTCAGGAAAGCTGTTCCCTCACTCTCCTGTCTCTTTCTACAGAACATGGGAGCTATCCTCACAAATCTTGTCTCCCTTTCCGTGGGACAGAAGCTCCAGTCCCCTCCTCTTTCCTTCTAGAGCTCCTGAGTTCCACAAGAGAGAGGCTTCCTTCCACCTCTCACTGGTAAATGTGTATCAATACAGCACATGCACTTGTCATGCATGCTTCACAATATACAAGGGTTTCATCGTTAAGTCTCCCATACAGCCAGCTTCATGAGCCTCCGTTTATTTGCCTTAGAAGGATGAAAGGCTGATGAATCACATCCCTCTGGCTATCACCACTTATCCTTCTTCATCTTAACTGGCTCTTTTCATAGGACTAACTCTAAAATAGCCTCTTTCCAATAAGGCTGATTCACAAACTGCACAGAAAACCAAACCAGCATAACGTATAGAATCATCCTATTTTTTACCTTTCCAAAGTTACTTAAATCTGACTTCTTTACAAGGCTGTTACTTACAGCAGAATTATTATTACTGGTCTAATTTATCCAAGTGCCCTAGAGGTTCCTAGAGGTACCAACGAATAAAACAAATTCACAGTCCTTAATTTCTATCCTGCATGTCTGTTATTTCAACCAAAATAAGGATGTCTCTCTGCAGAATCTCTGCCATACTTCACTGAACGTGCCATGATTCCTGCTTTATTTTGCCCCTCTCACCAGTAAATTCTGACGCCTAGTATTTTAAACCCCCCAACGAATTTCCAGATCAGTGCTGCTGTCATTCTAATATTAATCTCAGACAGTGCTTATCTTTGAAAACATGAAAAAAAGATGAAAGAGAGAAAGACATTAGAATTCCTTTTAATATATTATGCTTTGCCACACCAGCATAAGGCTTATAGTACTGGTATCCTTTGTGATGAAACAGAATCATATTTTCAGCTCTCCTTGTTTCATGAAACTTTTCACAGTTATCTACCTTAGGGATTTTGTTCAATTTTATTTAAAAAAATGTTCCGCTTTCATTAGTGATTTTCATTTTCCTGAGTTACACAGTGTCAGCTGCTGAGGTGATCCACAATCTTGGAGAGTTCATTGCTGAGATGCTACAATGATGGAGTTCCCAGACACTGGTGCTCAGTGGCTTCAATAGAGCAAAGTACTTAGGCATGTGCCTAATTTGAAGCACATTAATAATCCTACTGAAGTCAGTGGGACTACTCAGTGCTTAAAATTAGGCACTTGCATAAATATTGTGCTGAATATGTGCAAAATGCCTCCACAATTGGCACTATGCACAGAAAAATAAACAAATGTCAGTGAAGTAAAGCTATAAATCTCTTTGTTTCTATGAAAAATGGTCGTCTTGTGGCTTTTTCCTTAGGTAACTTTTCACAGACAAAACATAAACTTTTGTTACTGCTGTGTGAATTTGAGAGGTAGGATTAGAGTTTGAGACTGCTTAAACTTTTTGCAGATAATCTGTCATTGACACACACATTTGAGGCTGACATTTTTTTTTCCTCCAAAGAAAAATGTTGAAATATTTACATCGCTTTTTTCTTGACATGTTGTAGAAAAGGATGCATCTGGGCTCATTTGTTCTAGTATCTGTAGAACATACACTTCAAAACTTCTAGCAAGTCATACAGTTACTTCTTAAAGGGATTGATTGCTACAGTTTTGGCCAGCAAAATCAATGGCTTTTACATGTATACTGTAATTTTCCATTCATATTCCTAGTAGCTTTTTTTAGAAAGAGCCAATACCTCAACATTGTTCAATACCTGTATTGAACTGCCCAGTGACCCTCTTTGGGAGCAGGGCCCTTTATGCTAGACTGCACAAAGAGAGGCAGATATGGTCCTTTCCTTGGAGAGCGTACAATTTAAGGAGAGAGTTAAGTGGCTGTAGCTATGATTTTATTCAATGGACAGCTATGCTACTGGCAGTCCATGCACTTTGTGGAGTGATTTGCACCTCCAGAGATAATACCAGTGATGCTTGATCTGCAAGGAGGCCATGTCCCTTAGGCTTTTGCCATGATGATGATTGCACCTGTCGGGGATATGTCTACACTGCAATCAGAGAAGTGATTACAATTTGACGAGGCATATCCATGCTCGCTTTAATCCATGGCTAAAATAGCAGTGAAGACACATCAGCATGGACCCAGTTGTGGGCTACTAATATGGGTATGAACCTAGAGTTTGGGGCAGGCTTATACAGTGCACAATGAAGTCTGTGCTATTATGTCTTCCCTCCTAGTTTTTGCCAGTGCAAGCTCGCATGCCTCCTTGAGCTGAGCTCACACCTCCAATTGAAGTGCAGATGTTTCCCTAAGAGAAATGCAATTGTTCTTGGCTCCAGCACTACACTTTTGAACTAGAGAAGGCTCTTTTTTTCCCTCCTGCGTGCCCATAAGTAGGACCTTACTGAAATTCACAGTCCATTTTTGGTCAATGTCATGGCCAGGAGGTTTAAAAGCTATTCAATTTCATGTTTTCAGATGTATACATCTGAAATTTCACAGTGTTGTAACTGTGGGGATCCCAGCCCAAAAGGCAAGTTGGTGTGGGGTGATCACAGGGCTATTGTAGGGAGGTTGTGGGATGCCACTCTTACTTCGGCTCTGCTGTTGGCAGATGCTCTGCCTTCAGAGCTGGGCAGCCAGTGAAGAAGGCTTCTGGCTGGGTGTCCAACTCTAAAGCCAGCACCACTGCCAGCAGCAGCACAGAACTGAAGGTCACTGGTTTTGGGGGTGGATGGATTATTTCCTAGCAGTCTCTTCCACTGGGCCAGAGGCTGATGGCTGGAGCTGTGGAGCTTCCTGTAGCTGTGGGAGCTTCCTGGAGGTGGGTCTGACCCACCCCAAGAGCTGTCCCTGCAGGAGAAGAGGAAGTCTCATCCCTCCCCATCCCCAATCGGAACTAGCAGCTGGATCCTTGGGCAGAGTCGGAGCCCCCAGCTGGGAGCCAGATTTCACGGGGGAGATCTGATTTCATGGTCTGTGACATGTTTTTCATGGCTGTTAATTTGGTAGGACCCAACCCATAAGCACTCACACAAGTCAATCAGTTTCTAAACTTGGGCCATTTAAAATAAGTGACAGATTTCAGGCCATTGCTGCCACCCCCAAGTGAATATGCACTGCTCTAACTAAAAGATCAGCTGGCCTTATTTCAGGGTGGTTGCCATCAGTGGAAAGTTAATTTCAGCCAAATTGTTGTTGATAATTCTCTATTGCAGTGTGTGTATATGTGTTGTTTTTTATTTATTTCTATTTATGTCTCCATTTAGAGAGAAAGCCCTTCCAGGCAGGACCATGTTTGCACAATTGGATCCAGCTATGTCCTCTGTTTTATCTGTGCAGTCCCATTGTCAGTGCAAAGCAACTATGTCATCTGCAATGAATCTGGTCCTCATTTTGCATGCAATAGGCAAAATGAACTAGAATACATGAGCAGAACCAGAACCATTTCTTTCTGAATTCATGATTTTAAATAACTCTTTATCCAAGTTACAAGTTAAATATGTGTATATTCTTCACAGAGAACATGAATAATGTTGTTTATGATATTGCAGCTGTATATATTAGCAAAAAAACACTAAAGGTCCTGAAGAAACACAAATCTCATCACTGAGACTACTCTGTTTGTGCTACTATAGGTAAAGATCTGTCAGCTTTTTTCATTATATGTGCCATTGTTTGGCTGTGAAACGAATCTTTGTTTGGTTTTAAAATCATGAAGCCAAATATTGCAGTGTAGTCACTGAACTATTTATGTGATTACAATGACACTGCAATAGTTGTCCAATAAAATGTGAGGAAAAAAAGCTATTTGAAAAATATTGCGAGAATTGTAACAAGGAAAATAGTGTTTATCAAGGTGGCCTTCCGTACTTGTCTGCCAACCAAGGGCTAGTTCCTAGCTACAGAGACTAGCATTCTTCATCTTTTTCACACTCTCACTGTTTCTGGCCCTCTCATTTTTTTAAAGAGACAAAGTCTAAGGTACTCCAGTAAAAGGGCAGTATGTGCTTTCCACATAAAAGAACAAGCAGTAACAGGTTATTTTCATGGAGCACATCATGGAGTATATACTACCAGCTTAAAGAGCCATTCCATGATACCCTGATTCTCTGTCTGTCATTCAGCCACACTTACTCCCTTACTCCTATCCTCCTTTTTCTCAAGAATAACTAGCTGTGACAGAGTGCTGGGAGAGACCAGGCTGATTCAGCCCACTGCCACTGGTGTCCTAATGGGGGCTGCAACAGGAGGGTGCGTTTCCCTTGATCGGTGGCTGGAGCTGTAAGACCCCTGCAGTGGGGCTGCTAGAGAGGTCTCACTGCTTCCCCTGCCTCTGCTCCTCTTGCACCAGCGGTTTCTCTTGCCAGGCCCTCTTCACCACCCCAGCCAGGCCTCTCCCACTCCTGCTACCCTGTTTGCTGGTGGTTGCCCCCTGGAAGCTGCTGCCTAGGGGGGCCTGCTGGCCTGCCCTCCAACAAGGGAGGGAGTGAGGGAGGGAGTGCCCTGCCACTTCCACCATCCTTCCTGGGGTCTCTCCTACCTTGGCTGCTGCTGAGCGCCCCACTACTGCTGCCTCTCCCCTTCTGACCAAGTGCTTGTGGGTACACCTGTCCTTCCCCTTTTCTTGCTTTGCCCCCTTCCCTGTAGTTGCCCCTGATCGGCAGGACCCCCCCTCTGCTCTGCCCACCTGCCCCTCTTCCCCCCACCATGTTGCCCCCCCACCAAGGTTTGTTTGCCTCTTGGTTGGTTGGTTTGTTGGACCCTTCTTGCTTTGGCTACCTGGAGGACTTGTTTGCCCCGCCCTAGCCCCTGGTATGTTAATTCCCTGCCCCACCCCAGCCTTTGCGGTTTGCCTCTGAGCTTCCCCAGCCCTGCTCCAGAACTGCACCTACTTCCCCTCTTACCCTGCATGCTGCTGCTTCTCCGTCACCAGGTCCCCTCTGACCCTTGCGCCCCTGGCCTCCTCTCCAGCACCTGTGACTTCCCCTTTTGGCTAAACACCCAGCATACTGCGCTCCCTCGTGCTGGATCAGCCCCTGCCCTCCCCATGCAGCCAGAGAGCTGGTGTCCTAATTTGGGCTTGTGAGTGTGTCACCTCTGCTTCCCCACCTAGCCCCGTATTCCCTAGTGTTGGCGCCTTCCTCCCCTGCTTCCAGCCTAGCATGAAGGAGTGGTTGGCCCCCCTCCCCTCCACTTCTCACCTCCCAACCCCCTCTTCCTCCCCATTCCCTCTTCCCTTGCTCCTCCATCTCCTCCCCCCCTCAGACATGTTCCTACCCCCTCCCAGGATGGTAGGTGTGCCTCGGGCTGGGACCATCCCCGCTTGGATGCCCCTGCTTCCCCCTCTTCACCGATCACTCATTCCTGCCCATGGTGGCTGGCTTGGATGCTGTTGCTGGGACATTCAGCATTGCCCCCACTGGGATGCTGGCAGCGGCAACCTTGAGCAGGGACTCTAGGTACTGGTGAGAAGGGCCGGGGAGGGGGAAAGAAGGGAAAGAGCCCTGCCTGGAAGGCAACGCCTCCCATGGTGGGGCACGCTCCCCCTTCTCTTCTCTTCTCCCCCCCACTGTTCCATCCACCATCTCTGGGGGCAGCAATGCTCCCAGGGCTAATGCCCAGGTGGCCATGGCCACCCCGTTCATGACTGAATGACCTGACCCAACAGCCACCTCTGGCACCATCGCTAAGGGCTGGGGCCCACTACCGAACCTCACCAGGAAGCATGGGGTTCGTTGCTTCCTGGTTCCAGCCTCGCCCCACATGGAAACCTACATGCGGGCAATGGCACAGGTGGTGGGGCCCACGGCTGTGGTAGCAGCCTCAAAGATGTACAGGAAAGTGGTCTTTTTCCTGGCATCTGAGGCCACTGCCCAGGAGGTGGTAGAGAAGGGCCTGGTGGTGGCGTGCATCCATGTCCCTCTGGAGAATCTGGGCATGTGGATGGTGCTCACCTCGGTCCTTTTCTTCCTCCAACACCCACCTTTTGCCTCTCCTCTTCAGCCTGGAGAAGCCCCTGCCTGTGATCAGCCCAAATCCACTCAGATGCAAGGACCCTGCCCACTGCCACGTCCTCTCATTGCGCCGGCAGGAGCAGCTCCAGTTCCATTGCATGGTGGAGAGGCGCTCGAGGGGTTGTTTCTGGTGCCCCATCAAGGGGCCCGGTACCGCATCCACTATTTTGCGAGGGAGGCCCAGTGCTACTTCTGTTGGGCGATGTGGAATGTCCGGAGGGACTGCCTACTGGCCCAGCAAGGAGGGATGCTTGGGATCCCTGAGACCAAGGAGGGTGCCAGCCAGGCCAGTGGCAGTGACTCTAGCTATCTGGTTCCTGTGGCCACCCCTCCTCCTCCATCTCATGATGTCACCCATCCCCCCAGTCCTGCCCCTCTAATCGGCCCTCTGCCTTGGAGGACTGGGTTCTCATGCAGAGCAAGTGTGGCAAGCACAAGGCTCAAGCCCAGACCCCACACGCACACACTGTCGTGGGGAGAGCCCCTATAAGGCCATGAAGAGAACTACTGGAGCTGAGCCCTCTGCCACCCCCAACCACCAAACTGTTCTCCACCACTTCCTGGACAGAGGCCTCAGATGCCAGGAAGACCACCTTCCCATACATCTTTGAGGCCAGTACCATGGCCGTGGGCCCCACCACCCACACCAGCGCCCGCACGTAGGTTTCCATATGGGGTGAAGACAGTAACAGAAGTGCCTCCCTCCCACCTGCGCTTCAGGCCATCCTGTGGAGAAGATGTCTGCTGCTCTATCTTGGCATGTACCTTTTTGCCACCTATACTTCTCCACCAGAGTCCTGGGAGGATTTGGAGATCAGGATAGCTGAGCGGCTCCGGAGGTGGACAGGACTGCTCTGATGCCTCTCCCTGTGGGAGAGGGCACTGGTGCTTAACCACCTGGTCCTGTCCATGCTCTGGCATCGACTCAACATCCTGGTCCCTATCCTGAGTTTCCTGGCCAACCTCCAGAAGACAATTCTAGAATTCTTCTGGCCAGGACTGCACTAGATCTCTGCAGGGGTCCTGAGTCTCCCCCTGGAAGAAGCGGGACAGGGCCTGTGCTGTGTTCACAGCCAGTTCCAAATCTTCTGCCTCCAGGCCCTGCAGAGGCTCCTTTATACTGCAGGTAGTGTGGCATGCAGCGTACTGGCACACAACTCCCTCCACCACCTCCGAGGGCTCTGATATGACTGGCAGCTCTTTTTTCTCCGCCCAAGGGGTCTTCCATGAGACCTCTCTGAGCTGCCAATCTTCTACCAGGACCTCCTCCAGATCTGGAGGCTGGTCTCCACAACCAGGTCTGTGATGGTCAACGAGGGGGCAGATTTCCTTGCGGAGCCCCTGCTACACTATCCCTATCTCAGTGTGCAGGTGGCAGAGTCCTACTGAGTGTGCCAGAGGCTGGTCCTGGTTGGCATCACCAAGATCGGAGACCTCCTGGCTCAGCGCATGGGGCTTTCTACCCTTCGAACCCCCTGGCATGTGCTCCAGGAGGTGAGGATAACCTTGCCCCCCGCTGCTCAGGCCTACCTCAAGAAGTTCCTGAGGGAGTGTGCTCCCCACCTGCCGTCACCCTGGGCCCTCTGGACCTCTTCATCAGGCTCCTGCCCCGCGAGCCCCACCCCGACCACCTTCTTTACACACCCCGAGCCAGCTGTGGGATCTGCAGCCAGCGCACTTCTAAACCTCACCACAAGCACATCTCCACACGCTCATGCTCCACACTCTCCATTTCCTTGCCCGTGTCACACCTTGACACCCAGTGGTGGGACCTCTTACCACCTCTTGAGGGCAAGAGACCCCGGTGGGCCAGTGTGTATTCCACCTTTGTTCCACAGCCCGCCAGGGATATCAGTTGGTGGCTCCTTCATGGAGACATGAGCATGGCCATGTACCTGGTACCCCTCATCCCGAAGCCTACACCGTTTATGGCATGGGGAAGACTCTGGTGCATAAATATCTGGAGTGTGCCAGGTAGCATCCCCTGTTACGGCTCCTCCAGAACCTCCTCCTGAGGTTCTGGCTACACTTCTATCCACACCTCCCAGTCTACGCGCACCCCATCCACAGCCCCAGAAAGTCATGGGACCTCCTCATCAACCTCCTTGCTTTGGCCAAGGTGGCCATCTGCAACAGGAGATGAGGTTGGCTGAGGAGGTGCTCTGTGACTGTGGCGCTATTTCTGTTCTTCCATATGATCACATCTCCGAGCAGAGTTCCTATGGGCCACATCTGCTGACTCCTTGGCTGCCTTTGAGTAGCAGTGAGCACTGTCCGGGGTTCTCTGCTCAGTGTCCCCTTCTAGGTTCCCTCTGTTTACCCCTTTGACCGTCACACCCATCCCTGTTTTTTCATTTGTTGTCCCCCATAATTAGTTGAATCAGGGTTCAGTAGCTCCTCTCTTTAGGCTGGGAAGGGGAAGCTTTCAGCTGTGGGGAGGCTTGTGCCTGCCTGTGGCCTGGAGTTCAAATAGTCCTGGTACTCAAATAGTACTAGTGTCCTAATTGGAGGGAATTGGAAAAGGCTGAGTAAACCCTGCACAGAGTGGGTTGATGTGAAGCAGCTGCTGGGCTCATTAGTCGGACACTACAAAGGCTCAGAGGAAGGATGTGTGGAGCCAGCCAGCCAGCCACAGAAGAAGCCATAGGAAGCGGGTAAGCTCTCTTGATCAGTGGGTAGAGCAGTTAGGCTGGACTGGACAGGTGATGGTGGATAACAAGTTCTAAATAAAGAGCACTGGTGGGAGCAGGAAGCTCATGTGTGTGAGTGGTTTGTGGGTGCAGAGAACCTGATCAGCAGGGGCCATCTGCATGAACCTGCTACACTAGCACTGTGCTAGCATCATCATTTTCTCACAGAAGAAGGAAAATCATGGTTGAATTCATCCACAGATGAGCAAGGTATATAATGGATTGTGACAGGTATGGTCATTTGGAACAAAATCTTGAAAAACCTTTATTAAGTGTATGTATTATTCAGATGTATGTAACCTGTCTAGGCGGTGATATGATCCACTAAAGAGCTGAGAGTTCAAAAGACTATGTTGAAACTGGGTCAGAAGTGTGTGGACTATGGGGATAATAAGTGTTTAGGGATTCACCAGGAAATCCACTTGAGTGAACATAATGTAAATTCCCCAACTCTATCTGCAAAATCCAGCTTTTTGAAGCTACACTCTGAGGAGAAGGCAACCGTCTGCTGATTAGATGTGAAAGAAGGTCAAGTTCAAAGGCCTAAGCTGTATAAAGAAACAGTTGCTTTCTCCAGTTTTTATTCTGGTTCTGGATCTAAGACGGGTATGTAATTAGGGGAAACCCAGTTTTGAAGGATGAAAGCCTCTAAGAATCTTGGTTTGGAGTTGGGGGGTAACTTGTAGTAAACTTCTTTGGTTTGTGTGTAGGAACTTCTGTTTAAATGCAAAGTGAGGTACATTGGAAATATAATCTCAACTCTACATATATAATGATAGGGTATAAATGAACTGTTACCACTCAAGAAAGACATCTTGGTGTGATTATGGATAGTTCTCTGAAAACATCCGCTCAGTGTGCAGCAGCAGTCAAAAAAGCTATCAGAATGTTGGGAATCATTAGGAAAGGGACAGATGATAAAACAGAAAATATCTTACTGCCTTTTTATAAATCCATGGAGCTCCCACATCTTAAATCCTGCCTGCAGATCTGGTTGCCCCATCTCAAAAAAGATGTATCAGAATGTCAAAAAGGAATAGAAAAGGGCAACAAAAATTATTAGAGAGATGGAAAAGCTTCCATATGACAAGAGATTAATAAGATTAGGATTTTTTCATCTTGGAAAAGAGACTAGTAAAGAGGGATACGAGAGAGGTCTACAAAATCATGACTGGAGTGGAGAAAGTAAATAAAGCAGGTTTTAAATGAACAAAAATAAGTGTTTCTTCACACAACACACAGTGAACCTGTGGAACTCCTTGCCAGAGGATGTTGTGAAGGCCAACGCTATAATGGGGTACAAAAATAATTAGATAGGTTCATCAATGGCTATTACCCAGATGGGCAGGGATTGCTGTTTGCCAGAATCTGGGAATGGCTGACAGGATGGCTCATTTGATGATTACCTGCTCTGTTCATTCTCTCTGAAGCATATGGCATTGACCACTGTTGGAAGACAGGATATTGGGATAGATGGACCATTGGACTGACCCAGTATGTCTTTACTTTTATTATTAAAGTACTTGCTTAGAAGGAATTGAGTCATAACACAATTGCAGGTAGTACACTGACCATAGCTTTCAGAGAGAAGGCAAAGCACAGACACTGTCATGTTTAGTCTGGCTTGAGGGGGATACCACTGTATAAATCAGGGAGCTTTTCAGCCTTGAAATCCCTGGTCAGGACGGAATGAGACACAGGTCTTTGTGTAGGAGAGGTGGTGGTTAGAGCCAGAAACCTTTAAAAGGGAGAATATAGGTGCAGTTATCACAAAACTCTGACACATGGTGTTCCTAATACAACTCACTCTGGTGAATATTGTTATGGGCTATGTCTACACTTGTATGTTTTCCCCATGTACTTGTCCATGTCTTGTGGACACTCAGCACAGGTAGAGGACAGCATGTGCTGTGCTGGGCATAAATGTAGGTGGTGCATATACCATGTCAACACTGCCCCTTTTGGTATGCAACGGTAATGCTACTGTTTTGGGATCAGTATCCCAGAGTCCTGTGCATCACAGGTGACACCCTGTGGAGGGAGAGGACCCCCGGTGGGCCAGCCTCTATTCCATCCTAACCCCGCAGCCCACCGAGGACATCAGTTGGCGGCTCCTTCATGGAGCCGTGAGCTCGGGCGTGTACCTGGTGCGGTTCACCCCTTGCCCTGACACCTGACCTTTTTGCGGTGTGAAGGAGACCCTGGCGCGCATCTATCTGGAGTGCACCAAGCTGCTGCCCCTTTTCCAGCTCCTCCAGAACCTCCTGTTAAGGTTCTGGCTGCATTTTTTCCCCCACCTGTTCATCCATGCACACCCCATCCGAAGCCCCATGAGGTCACAGGACCTCCTCATCAACCTCCTCCTAGCCCTGGCCAAAGTGGCCATCTACAACACCAGGGAGAGGAGGTTGGCTGTGGGGGAGCTCTGCGACTGTGGGGCCTATTTTCAGTCCTCCATTCGTTCACGCATCCGGGTTTCAGTTACCAGCAGAGAATGTTGGGCCAGATATCTAGCATGCTCCTCCCCGGATGAGGGGTGGGATTCACTACTTCAGCAACAGACTAGCTGGCACCTGGAGGAGCAGGAGAAACAGGAAGTGGTGCCTATTCTTAGAGAAGATCAGTGGCCATGCTGGCTGGTGGGCCCTAAAAGCATTGTACCGCCAGTTGAACTAGGGACTGCATGAGTGCATGGTCACATTACCTCTAGGCATAATCCCACTCCATGAATCAGTTCATCAGTGCCTTCTTCTACCTAAAGGAACTTGAACTGCTCCTGACTTTTTGTCAATGCTAATGAGCAGGTCCTCCGGAGTCTTTCTCCATCTGTCTCTGCTATCTCTGAGGTGCTGTTCCTGCCTTATGAGCAGAAAGGGTTTCCTGCTGGCATCAGAATGTCCTGGCACGTCAAACGCAAGGCTACCATTATATTTCACTTCCCCTTTGAAGGAACCTAAGGAATTCCTCTACATTATGTAACTGTGCTGCCAAAGGACACAAGATTGATACTTTTAGCATCTGAGAGAGGCTACCGTGACAGCTGCTTTTTTTAGACTACTTCTGCAGCCCACAAAGAAGCTGCTGGAGGTAAAAAGGGTAAGATATCTCCATTATTGCTATTAAACTGTTGCATTGTTTACAGTGCAACAATAGGCCATTTGCAGTGGGGGTTTGTTCCTTTCAGGGGGGTTAGATTAGTAGTTTCTTAAGCCTTCTTTAAAGGCTGGCCATTGTTTGGCGAACACAGTGTTCAAGGTACTGAGCTGGAAAAGAAGTGGTGTTCCAGGCCTGTGAAGGACACCCACCCATCTGAGCCAGAGTGAAGTTCCTGCTAATGGTCATCCCTCAACATATTGCTAAGTGGAGCAGTCTACAGAACCATGAAGGTGAACTAAGCACATTTGCCCTGCTGTTTAACCTGAAGAACCAGGTTACACCAAAAATTTGCTGAATTATGCTTACAGGGCCAGGAGGCAAAACAAAAGGAAATTCTCTATATTCTAAGAGAGCAGACAGAGTTCCCATGGAAGAGGAACAGAGAATCACTATAAAAGTCCACCTGCCCATTAACCCCACTGCCTTGCCAGAAAGTCCAGCCCCTGTGTCCAGCAAGCAACACTGAAAGGGACACGGAAACAGAGCAGAACACAAGTATATTTTCTTCCCTGAACTTTTGGGTTATCACAGTAAAACAGTCACTCTTCTAAGGGACACAGCATTGTTTGTGGAACTGCTAGGTGGAGGTTTCACTCACTCCCAGTTCTCCTGGCTTCTGAAGAGCAGCTCAACACAGGCAGAGGACACAAATCAAGGCTTGAGAATGGTAATAAACATTTTAAATGGTCACAGGGAGACAGGACCTCTCTGACATTCCTTGGACAACCAAACAGTTCCCTTTCCCTTGACAACCCGAGGCTGGCTTACACACAAGCAACCAAGCACCCCTACTCTTTCCATGTGGCTTCCAGCCATAAGCAGAAGAAAAGATGGGGGTGGAGAAGGGTTATTTTGAGTCTGTGCACAAACATAAATGTTAAAATGATTCTTCCCTAACCAGGGCCCTTTCAAAATCCACCCAATGCCTTTTTCCTGCCCAACCCCCTGTTTTTCATCCCAAGGACTATCACTTGCAGAGTGCCAGCTGAGGACTGTACAGACATAAGGGCACAGTAACTGCTTGTTAATAATCTGTTATAGTGGCTGCTAAATGCTTTACAGTAAAAATGAGGCAGTTGGATTTTACACACTTCTTCTTATCATTAATTTGTATTGTAGTCATGCCTAGGGGTACAACTGTAGGACAAGACCCCACTGTGCTAGACACTGTACCAACACAAAATCCCGATGCTGAGAAGTTTACAGTCAAAATAGCACAAATATTTTTATTTTTAGGATGTTACTGGAGTTACACTTTGATTTGATGTCACCAATCTTGCTTAAAAAAATCAAAATTCTGAAAGTTTAGATTTAGTTTAAATGGATGAATAACTTCAGAATATATCCAAAGATTTTACCATAGTTTGAAATGGATTATCACTTAAAGATTACATCTCATTCTCCCTACTTTGGCATCAATGGCTGTTTTGTCTAAGTACAGTAGCAAGGATTTTGTTTAATTAACATATTACTAAAGTACCTGACTTTCATCTATTGCAGGGGTCGGGAACCTTTTTGGCTGAGAGAGCCATGAACGCCACATATTTTAAAATGTAATTCCGTGAGAGCCATACAATATGTTTAAAACTAAACATATGTGTGTGAGTGTGTCCTCCTCCGCAGTGAAATTAACAAGGCGTCAATTTCACTGCAGAGAGTGTGTCCTGCTCTGCAGTGAAATTGACAAGGCAGAGTCAATTTCACTGCGGAGAGCAGTTCCTACTTCACCTATCGCGGGGGTCTAGGAACCTAATACCCGTGATAAGTGAGGGATCACTGTACATGAGAATGTTTTATATTTTTAACGTTGTTGTTTTTTTTATTAAAGATTTGTCCGCGAGCCGGATGCAGCCATCAAAAGAGCCACATCTGGCTCGCGAGCCATAGGTTCCCGACCCCTGATCTATTGTATATTTCAGCAATAATAATAGTTCCATAGTCATTACTTTTGCACAGATTTTACACCTTCAAAATGCTGTTTAAAATGAAAACTAATCATCAGGAGGTGTCACTCATTTTGTTATACCACAACACAGAGAAAAGACTTATCATGATTTGCTTATACAAGTTGTAATTGAAATGTCTCTCGAGGAAAAGGGACAGAGGCCAATTATTGTTTTCTTTCGTAAAATTTATACTTTGTCCTTTCTCTTGGTTTGCTGATAGATTCTTTTTAAATTCTGGGGATAATTGAAACAATTGGTAATTTAATTTATATCCTTTTTTTACAATGTGGAAAAATGAAAGTTTTATGGCAATCAAAACTGCAATGAATGGTTGAGTGTGTGCTGCCAATTGTTATGTAAATTAGGACTGTTCCAGGATTGCTCAATGCTCTCGAGTGGTGTTCAGTGTTGTTTAATTAATTAATGCTGCTTTTATATAATTTCTAATACATTTCTTACACCAAAATCAGAAGGCATGGCACAACAGATAAGGCTAGAAAAAATCTCTCCTCTGAGGCCTGATAAGACTTGTGGCTCTGCTGAAAGAACAGTGCTTATCTAGTAGTAATAATACTTTGCACATCTACAGTGCCTTTCATCTTGTATAGCTTTTGCAGACATTACTAACTTAAATCCCCCAGCACACTCACAGAAAGTATGTAGGGCAACTGCACTCTTTTCATCCCAGGGTGGGAGGGGGACTAATAAATCATGGAGATATTAAAAATGATGGTGAGTCAGGGAATTCCTGACTTCTATAAATAACATTACAAAATTGCAGTCTTACTGTCTACTTGAGATCAGTGTGTTCACATCTGAATGTGAATAAAGGGCTATACAGAGGATCTGCGCTGCCAGGGACTATTCCTCTGTACCCAGCTAAATGTTCCTAGAGAGCTTTTGAGCTCTATATGCTTACCTTGGCCCAAGCAACGCTGAAATTGTCAGCCATAGTTTTCAGAGTTAGCACTCACTTGAGATGAATGGAGAGATACCTCTCTCCATCTCACAGCTATTGTTTCACACTGCCTGAAGACTCAAGTGTCATGCCGATAACCTGAAGGATACATCTGAAATCAGAAGGCGTAAAAATATAGGTCCTGCATTTCAATAAGCTTTTAGGTATGCATGTACATGCAAATACATGCACATCTATTTTATGCATGAAATACTGGATGTGCACATGGAAATCCTTGTACATGTGCAGATTATCAATTGCCTTGTTGACATGTGACTTTGTCCTGACACTTACATTATGGGATTCTGAAAGAAAAAGAGAAACTATTTTCAAAACTGCTCTCCTGGCTTTAATTTTTAATGTTGTTGTGCTTTTCTTATCTGGTTAAATGCGGGAGAGGGAGAATTGAGTTTCCTAGCTCATATTCCCCTGCTAGGCCAACTAAGACTTCTTGGAATTTGGGTTTGAGTCTAGTGAGAAGCATAGGCCCTGTGCTCCAGGTACACTCCTCTGTGACAAGTAGGGGTGAAGGATGCTGAGAAGGGTAGGGAATGAGAGGAGAAAGTAAGCTAGTTTTTTTTTTTTTCCCCCCCCCCCCCCCCGATTTCAAGCCCCTTTGAGTTGCAGTAGCTTACCCATCCCTCAGAGCAAGAGGAGAATTTGTGCCTCAAAGGGGACCTTCAAAAGCTACCTGGCACATATGCTTATGTGCACTCTAGCCAATTGTTTCATATGTAAACATTGGGGTTCTTTACTGAGAATTAAATTAAGACAGATGCTTTTTTGCTTTACAGTCTGATGCGGTTGCCTTACACGTAATTGACTTAATGGTTTAAGAAATGCCAAATCATCAGTGCCCCGTTCAGCTACAAGGGCCTGTGGCCACAAGGGAATGAACACTGTTGTGGCAGGCTAACATTATGACAGATGCTGTATTTGCAAACAGCTCTCAACATGAACATAAACAAATTCACTACCATGTGCAGCTAGCATCACTACTGACATTTATTCCTTCTGAATACAACAGTGGGACAATTTGATAATCAACACGAACCACTGTCATTTCAAATATAGAAAAATTTCTGGAATTCTGTGGTTGTTGAGAAATATAAGTTTTTTGAGCAAAAGTATAATAAAACTGTGTCAAAAGATACTAAAATACAGGTTTTGAAATGGAATGTTCTAAGATGCATATCCCTCACTTGTTCTACAGCTGTTTTCCTCTGGCTTCATATAATAAGCAACGGGAAGCCAAAGATAAAACTTGTTTAAAAATTTTCTTGAGTGTTTGGAGTCAAGCAAAGATATTATTATGCTGAAGGATCATTGGTGGTGATATTAAAGGATCATTGGATAAAATTGAAACATTTCCAAGTATGTAATATACGTTGCAGATGTTTACATAAAATATTGTCATGGTCTCCTTGGAATCACAAACTTTTCATTCTGTTAAATATAATAGCTGCTGAAAAAACATTTGTTTCTATGGACCCTGTCTAGCCAGTCATGTGTAGCTTGCATTTTCAGGAGATAGATGTGATAAGTTATTTCATCTTTACTTTTTCTGCCTCTTCACTAGACCTGGTGAGAACAGAAAAGCATTTTGTAAAAACATTCATGA